>CM033472.1:12484596-12535994 GCA_019447015.1 Hymenochirus boettgeri
GAGACTACAAAAGAAAAGTCATTTCAAATGTTATATCATTTTGTGAAACTGGATGACAGCTATCCAGGTTGTTCTTTCTCTAAGGAGGCCCTACACGCACAACCTGGTCATACAATGGCGGAATTTACGAACGGTATTGGTCAATCAAATGTTTCCTTTGATCCAATAGGAAAACAAATACCTCACAATCAGAAAATTGGTCATACAAAAACCGACAATAGGACAATTGGTCATACAAAAACCAACAATCGGCAATTGGTTATACAAAAAAACAACAATCGGACAATTAGTCATACAAAACCAACAATCAGACAATTGGTCAACAAAAACTGACAATCGGACAATATCATGCGATTGGATTGATGCATGTATGGCCTCCTTAAGAATCCATTAGATCAGGTTCACTCATGGTAAACTGTGTGGCCCTTTTCCACCCCAATAATTCTTTCCCTGTTTGCAACCTTATTTAGTCTCCACTGCTGGCTTTGAACCTCCAGGAGAAAAGCTGATCACACACAGTATAGATGGTGGTTGGAATGTAACATGGCTTCTACGTGAATGCGGCCAATACCTTCCAAAGCAGAACTAATAAAGTAGGTTTGGGGAACACTTGAGATAAGTATTTGATCTTTGAATTAGGAAAATAGGAAAAGCTGGACCACAGACTTGGACACTGGATTGCAAAAATAGATCTTTCCACGTGTACTACTTCTGATACTTGACGGAACCCAGAGAGGAAATGTGAATAAGGCTGTAATTGTGTGTAATTTTTCTGTATATGTGTTATGTACCGTATATACTCGAGTATAAACCGAGTTTTTCAGGCTGAAAATCAGCCTGAAAACTCGGACTCGGTTATACTCGAGTCACTCACTTTGAAGAAGATCAGCGTCCTTCCATTCCGGCAGCAGCGTCCTCTCCATTCCGGCAGCCGCACGATCAGTCCATTTACTGGCGCGCCGGCTGACGTCACTAATTGGCGCCAAGCCCGGCGCCAATTAGTGACGTCAGCCGGCGCGCAGTAATGGACTGATCGTGCGGCTGCGGAATGGAGAGGACGCTGCTGCTGCCAGAGAGGAACTGGAGAGGAACTTACCAGACCACAAGTCCTAGGAAGCCCTTGGATGGAGGAGAGAGCCCACAGATCCTGGATGAAGAGAGCCCACAGGTACAAACTTACTGGGTTTGAGGGTGGCATTCAAGATGTTTGGAAACTACAACTCCCAGCATGCTTTATTAGCTGGGAGTTGTAGTTTCCAAACATCTGAATGCCACCCTCACTTGGCATTCAATATGTTTGGAAACTACAACTCCCAGCTAATAAAGCATGCTGGGAGTTGTAGTTTCCAAAACATCTTGAATGCCAAGTGAGGGTGGCATTCAAGATGTTTGGAAAATACAAGTCCCAGCATGCTTTATTAGCGGGAGTTGTAGTTCCAAACATCTTGAATGCCCAGTTCTACCCTCGGTTTATACTCGAGTCAACAACTTTTATTGATTTTTAGGTGAAATTGGGTACCTCGGTTTATACTCGGGTCGGTTTATACTCGAGTATATACGGTATATGTATGTGTGTATGTATATGCATATATATGTATGTATGTATATGTGTGTATGTATATGTATGTATGATATTGTCCTCCAAATGACTGCAGTCACAGGACTTTGTTATCCAATTATTTATTTGCTTATACCATGTTGACGCGTTTCAGTCCCCACACAGACTGTCCTCAGAATGTATGTATGTATATATGTATATGTGTGTATGTATATGTATGTATGTATATGTATTTGTGTGTATGTAATGTAGTGTATGGTGTTGTATATGTATGTGTATGTATATGTATGATATGTATGTGTGTATGTATGTATGTATGTATATGTGTGTATGTATATGCATGTGTATGTATATATGGTTGTATATGTGTGTATGTATAGTATGTATGTGTATGTATATGTATTTATGTGTAGTATATGTATGTATATGTGTGATGTGTATATGTATGTTATGTGTGTATTATATGAATATGTATGAATGATATGTATTGTGTATGTATATGTATGATGTATGTATATGTATGTGTATGTATTGTATATATGTGTATGTACAATGATATGTATGTATGTATATGTATATGGGTGTATAATATATAATATGTGTGTATGATATGTGTGTATGTATAGTGTGTGTATGTATATGTATATGTGGTATGTAATGTATTGGTGTATGTGGTATGTATGTATATGTATGTGTGTATGTATATGTGTGTATGTTATGCATGTATGTATGTGTGTATGTGTATGTGTGTATGTATATGTATGTATATGTATTTGTGTGTATGTATATGTATGTATGTATATGGTGTATGTATATGTATTTGAGTATACGTATAGGTATAGTGTATATGTATGTATGTATGTATATGTATATGTGTGTATGTATATGTATTATGTATATGTGGTATGATATGTGTGTATCTATAGTTTGTGTTGTATATATATATATATATTATATTATATATATATATGTATATGTGTGTATGTATATGTCTACTGTACCTTTTATGATCGAAAATGCACAGCTTTGGAAACCCTAAGGTCTTCTTCAGTCATGATACAATACTGAATCTTGTAAAGCCACATATTTATACATACAACTAAGATATTCTGACCATTTTACCTTTTGCACCCCATGTTTGGTTATGTAAATGAAAACACACTATGGTTGGATTAATGTATCATCAGTACAACATTGCCTCTACATGGTGAAGTGAAGAAGTAAGTCGAGTGAGTAAAGGTTAGAGCTTTTTCATACCGAATAAAAATAGGAGAGGCTACTGGGTAATTTCCTGGTGTCTGTGGTAGCCCTTGGTTGATGACATAATATGTTTGAGACAATGATGAACACCCCATATGCTTGTGAAGGTTCTCATTTATCCAGGTCATGGTATATCTGTTGGATTCAATTAGATCAACTGGACTTGAAGTTTAGTTCTTGAAGACGTTTCGCTAGTCACCCGACTGGCTTTCTCAATTCAGAATGACTTGTACAAGAATCTGTGGCAATTATGTACCCTGGATCCCAATTAGCATATCACAGCCAAGTGTTAAGGGCGGGATTGCATAGTGGCTAAGAGGTGTTATAGGAACTCCAGAGTAAGGTGTCAAAACAGCATTGTACATGGCAGACAGTTGGTGTCGAACCCCCCCACCTTATTTAGGCTGGTTCTTTATTTTCACATAAATGGCCTCCTTAACACCTCTCTTGAACCAGTCACGTTCATTTGCCAATATGTTTACATTACAATCTTCAAAGGTATGTCCTTTATCCTTAAGATGCAGGTACACGGCTGAGTCCTGACCCGAGGAATTGGCTCTTCTGTGCTGGGCCATACGTTGATGCAGTTGCTGTTTGGTCTCCCCCACATACAAATCAGAGCATTCTTCACTGCACTGCACTGCGTATATGATGTCGCTTTTCTTGTGTTTCGGTATTGGGTCTTTCGGATGTACCAATTGCTGCCTCAGTGTGTTGTTCGGTTTAAAGCAGACAGGGATACGGTGTTTTTTTGAAAATTCTTCTTAATTTCTCGGAGACTCTCCTTAACAACTTTGAACTAAATCACTATAAAAACCACTCCCGGGGAGGCTTGCATCATATAAAACTATGTGTTGTCTAGTACAATTAAATTAGTGAAGGCAACTTCATACTCATGTTTAAAAAAAACTTATATTAATCACTTGTTTGTTAAAAAAATATATAAAAATGTATATAAATGTACTTTTATTCAATAAAAGTTCTTATCGATGAAAATGGTGCTAATTTTGCCCCAGCCAATCAGAGCTTTCAAACGTTAAATTATATCTGATTGGTTGGGGCAAAATTAGCACCATTTTTAATGATAAGAACTTTTATTGAACCTCCCTGTATATTTTTAATATATAACTTTCCCTCAGTCGATACAAAAAAAATGTCAATTTCTATATTCTGCTCGTCTTTCAATTTTCCATGGTACAAGTGAAAAACTTAAGGTATTAAGAGAATTCTCCTAGGAACTCCTTTAGTAACAATCTCTTTTATCCAACTCCGGCCTGATGCATGGAGAACAAATGGCTATGGGCAAACTGTCAGCAGACCCTGGTTTACAAGATAAATAGCCTGACACAGACTCTTAGTGCAAAGAGCGAATGGAACTCTGTGGAATAAAATGGGAATTAGAAGTTCTCACCTTAATTCATATCTAATTATGCCTGCAATTAGTGTTAAATGGTTTTCGTTAAGTCAAGGTTAATGGATCAGAGGTTGCCCCTCTGGACACAAGAATTTACTGCAGTTTGGGGAGATGGACTATGGACTCAAGATGGATGCTGAGGGGTAGTTTGCAGGTTTCAAGATGGAAATACCAAGTGAACAAATTGAAAGTATCTGGGGCAATGTCTTGCAGACACTAAATTAGAATGTAATACATTCTGGCAAAATCTGCATCCCTGGGGTAAATATTAAAGATAACTATTATTTCAGGAAGAAATTATACATTTACAAAACTTGACTTTTCATATTTTGTTTTTATTCCCCAGCATTCAATTTTCAAAGGCACACCCACTGTTTTAGTCACTGACTGTTATGTCTCTCACACATGCCCAGTTCCGTGCTATTGTAGCAGCTTGTCACACCACACCAACATGTTGACTCAATGCTTTACAGTAAATTCTCATTGATTTATAATTAATATCCTTTATTTGTACCAATTTAAAGAATTTTGAACCCATTAATAGATTTCCAGACCAATCACTAACCTCTTTATAAACTTGGTACATTCTATCATTGGAACATCATTTGATTTCCCACAGCTGCCAAATCACCCTTTTACCATGTTAATCGATGACCGTCTACAGGAGGATCAATACAAAATGTGTATTTGAACTTTTATGCACCAGCTATGAATCACATGTGATGATCTGTCAATATCAATATAACGTGGAATCTTCAAACCCCCCGCAGGTCTTAGTTCCTGTACCAGAACCGCAGCTATGTCTTCTTTTAGTGTAAAGCTGATAAATGGCCTCAGCAGGTACTTTCGCTGTAGCGAACCCAATTTAACATTCTGGATGCTTCCTGGCATACCGGATTGTACATATGTATATCAATAGTTAAACCTGCCCAGGGACTGATGTAGACGTTAATATCGATGTATCCTCCATTGAAAGGAAATGTTTGGAATATGAATTTGTTCCTGGAAGTCTAGTTGCAGAACATAAATAATAACAGAATCTATATATATATAGTAGATGTCTAATAGAGACGAGTTTAGATACACTATAAAAATATATTCATTGACATGAGATGGATGAAATCTTGCAAAAATGTTTTTATCAACCAGAGCAATAGAACTGCATTCTAGGAGCTTCAGGTGGTGCTTTACCAGGAGGCCAAAGGACAATGGTAATTTTGTTGATTCGGACTGGTTGGTATTTGAAATAAACTAATAGCTGAGCTTGCCTGGAAAAGCTGGAGGAAATGTCAAGTTCTCTATGAGATTGTGCGGATCCTTCTCCAAATAATGTAACCTGGCCGACATAGATTCCTGGTTTCAGCCCCTGTTATGATCTTCTACCGGGTATACACCTACAGGGAGATTCAATAAAAGTTCTTATCGTTTAAAATAGTGCTAATTTTGCCCCAACCAATCAGATCTTATTTAAAGGAACACTAAACACATAAAAATGACTAACTGCCATTCGTTTCTTTTATTCACAGGGAGGTGAGAACGCTTATTCTCACCTCCCTGTGAATAATATTACGCTCGGGGGACCAGGAACTTACCTTCGCTCCACTCCACTCGCAGCCGCTCAGTCTCTGAACAGCTGTTCTGTCCCGATCGCGTGCCCTATCTTTTGAAATGGCGCGCATGCGCCTAAGATAGGGCGCGTGGTCGGGACAGAGCGGCTGTCAGAGACTGAGCGGCTGCGAGTGGAGCGGCGGGTAAGGTAAGTTCCTGGTCCCCCGAGCGTCCTATTATTCACAGGGAGGTGAGAATAAGCGTTCTCACCTCCCTGTGAATAATAGAAACGAATGGCACTTAGTCATTTTTAAGAAGTATTGGAGTTTACAGGTCCTTTAACATTTGAAAGCTAACATCTGATTGGTTGGGGCAAAATTAGCACCATTTTATACGATAAGAACTTTTATTGAATAGCCCTGCTAGTATTCTACTTCTGCGTGTTGGAGCAATATGTACCTATACAGAGTTGAACACATCATAAGTTTGTAACCTTAAACAATTTCTGTCCAGGGATTTGCTAGTTTAAGTATATACTATTGATTAATACGTATTTATATTGTTACCGTTTCTACCTCCTATTTTTATAGCACTTGTCACTTTACGATGATTATAATGATTTGATATATACTGTGTGAACTATGATGTATTGGACTTAGATTAGGATGCAAGTCTATATTTTGTACCCTCCTTGTTGCTAATTTTTATTTGGATATTAATTTGCTTCTTCATGGATGAATTTAGGGGTTTATGTTGACTTTTTATTATATTGGTGATTTTTGCTCTGATTAATTTATATAAGTGATTTGCATTAACTGCTTAGATTGTCAGCTCTTCTGGGCAGGACCTGATGTGAATGTATACATGTAAATGTAAAGTGCTAAGGAAGATGTTGTTGCTTCATAAATCCACAATAATTATAATAATATTTATATATCTACACTACACTTAATTAAATATGGACAATACTGATATAATTATATTATGTGATTAATATACAGGCTATATATGTGTTTTGAGGGATGTGTTTTAATTGTTTGTGTTTTCTAATGCACTTTCTCTGCCAATAGGCTGACCATATATATTATTATCAAAGGACTTACCTTAAACACATAATGAGAGTCGGGTCTATTTTTATCCACTGTCTTTTTTCTATTGTAAGATATTATCCAAATGTATGTGATTGCAGACAGTTTTCCTCCATAGTTTCCTGACCATTAATTGTCACCAACTATCATTATAAGATACAGTAGGTGACATTGATTTCCCAGCCTGCTCTGGAGGTGAAATTTAACATAACTGGCAGATCCCATTATCCTCTGTAATCATCTCTAAATCTAAATGTTGTAATGGAAGCACCATTATAGGGTCTCAAGTCTATCACTGTGCATGGACTAGAAGCAAACAAAAAAAGGTCCCCAGGCAGCAGATAATCATGTAAATTGAGTAGGCTCAATGAAGAGGACACACCTTTAACCTGATAATCATAGGGTATGCACCTGATGAATGGCCATGAAGGTCTGAAACATGTTGTGCTACATCTCCAATAAATATCACTGGAGCACTGTAAATTGGCTCCTGTGTGATACTATTCCCTATGATATTCATGGACTAGAATTTCCATGTTTCCTTCCAACAGGAATTAAAAGCTTCAGGTACTGACCAAAGTAAAGAGGAAATTGCCATCAATGCCGGGAAACAACAGTGGTTCCAGCATTAGAGTCTCTAAACACAACAGAAACTACTAGGGTGGCCTTTATTCTGGGTCACCATGAGTAGTGCTTCAAGGTGGAACCAAATGCCTCTGATTCTGCACCAGTATAGACTTACTTAGCAGGGGAGGCCAGTGTCCTGAGCAAATTTTCAACTTTCTTCATGGATGAGACACCCTTGGTCACCAGATGCACTTCATACAAATACCTGGGGATACTGTTGGTTTAGGGGGTCTGACAATATATACTGTAGCAGACAGCTGTCATGTTGCTTAATTATCTCTCTGCCATGAAGATTTGTATTTGTATGTGTAATGTTTGAGTAGAAGACAGTGGGAATAATATATTAAATTGATTATAAAATAGTGAATGGCTTGTGGATAACGAAGTTATTGTAGGTTAATGTGTCATTGAGACTAGTCAGGACCCATGGTGAATGGCTAGGGGATAATGAACTAGGGTTAGTGTGACTTTAAGACTAATCACTATCCTTTATTTATGTTGACTTCAGCAGCTTTCTATATCTAACCATAAGTACATATGAAGCATTTATTCTAGAAGCCTAAAATGCAATCACATACATAGAAACTCTTTAAAAAAAAAGTGGCCCGAAAACTATTGGAGACATGTGTAACTACTAAATGACATGTAGACTGGAAACATTTTTTATTTTAAATTGACCATTACTGGAAACTATACCACTTCCCAACACCACAATTTTTTATTTATCTGTCCCCTATTTTTTTAGATATCCAGTTAAAAATAGCTCGCATTTCAGCTGTCAGTCATGTACCTTATTATTATAAACTCTTCTGCTGTGAGAAGTTTTGCTGTAGCTGGAATGGTTTTGACACTTGGTATGCTGTATGCTGTGTGCAGATTTTACAGTTGGTATGCTTGCCCTCATAAAAAAGTCGTGTCAGATGGAAGGGGAGAGTTTAAAGGGGTGGGTGGGGGTAATGGGCGCCTGAGCAATACAAGTACTGGTTTGAAGGCATGCAGAAACATGCACACCTCCAAGTAATTGCTATCTACACATATTTATTTAGAGATTAAGGAAAGTATTTTTTCAGTATTGTTGCCTTTATGTTTAGATATGAATATAGCAAGGGAAAAGTTGTAACTATTGAGCTTCATTAGGTTGAAACAACATTTACGCAAGTATTATAAATGAACAATGTTATCCACCCCAACGGGAAACAATATCTAATATGCACACGACATTCACAGGCCCTGCACTGTATATCGCTGTAATCTTGAATTTTTATAATTTTTCTAATGCCATTATAAAGCACAGCAGGATGTAAGAGAAAGAGATCTTAAAGTAAGAAGCAAAAAAAAAAAAAACGATTCCCACGTAACCAGTTACAGGGCTTCATTTTCGTGCAGAAGATTTTATAATCCAATAATATCCAAAGTAATTATAGATAAGAAGATTGTAAGTGTTTGCTTAAGACACAGGAGAATCGATCCGTGTGTAATACAGTATAATCTTGTTTTGGAAAGGGTTTACTAAAATATATACAGTGTGAATAAACTTATTCATAGGTGGATCATAGTATGTTGTAGCCCTGTGGGATTTGATCGATCTTTTGGCTGAAGTTATCTAGATGTTTGCAGCACAGTAAATTAGTTAAAGAGTAGAGATGAACGAAAATGACGAGTTTTATTCTGACAGCAGCTCCGCAGAACCGACTGATGCTATGAAAATCCAATTAAATCAGGATTTTTCGATAGACATTTTTGAAATTTTGAATAGATTTTTGAATTTGTGATTTTTCGATGAAAAGTTCTGTGTTTCGAAAATTTTGAAAAATATACGCTGGATGCACAGATTTCCAAAACAGGCAGTTCCGTGTTGAAACCAGGTTTGTTTTTGAAACCTGGATTCAACACTATTAAAGAGTAATGGTGGCCATAAAAGCAGCAATCCTGATCGTACAAAAATCTTACAACATTCTTGATGATGATTTTCCTTTCTTTCGGGCAAATTAAAAAGAATGTTTCATTCGCTAATTCTGATTGCAAGTTACCTGGATCATACAAACAGGATTATATATAGTATCCCTGTACCAACCAGAACTACAGCATATGTATTAATACCAGTAATTCTCAATATTATATAGTATCCCTGTACCAACCAGAACTACAGTATATGTATTAATACCAGAAATTCTCAATATTATATAGTATCCTTGTACCAACCAGAACTACAGTATATGTATTAATACCAGTAATTTTCAATGTTATATAGTATCCCTGTACCAACCAGAACTACAGTATATGTATTAATACCAGTAATTCTCAATATTCTGTAGCATCCCTGTACCAACCAGAACTACAGTATATGTATTAATACCAGTAATTCTCAATATTATATATTGTCCCTGTACCAAGCATAACTACAGTATATGTATTAATACCAGTAATTCTCAATATTATATAGTATCCCTGTACAAACCAGAACTACAGTATATGTATTAATACCAGTAATTTTCAATATTATATAGTATCCCCACAGTATCCACACACAGATCAGATTGGACACAGTATCCACACACAGATCAATTGGACACAGTATCCACCACAGATCAGATTGGACACAGTTTCCACACACAGATCAGATTGGGCACATTATCCATACACAGATCAGATTGGACACAGTGTCCGATCTGATGTGTGTATGGATACTGTGTCCAATCTGATCTGTGCGTGGATACTGTGTCCAATCTGATCTGTGTGTGGATATGGTGTCCAATCTGATCTGTGTGTGGAAACTGTGTCCAATCTAATCTGTGTGTGGATACTGTGTCCAATCTGATCTGTGTATGGATAATGTGCCCAATCTGATCTGTGTGTGGAAACTGTGTCCAATCTGATCTGTGTGTGGATACTGTGTCCAATCTGATCTGTGTGTGGGTACTGTGTCCAGTCTGGTCTGTGTGTGGATAATGTGTCCAATCTGATCTGTGTGTGGATACTGTGTCCAATCTGATCTGTGTATGGATGCTGTGTCCAATCAGATCTGTGTATGGATGCTGTGTCCAATCTGATATGGGTGTGGATACTATGTCCAATCTGGTCTGTGTGTGGATACTGCTGTGTCCCATTGACTAGATGTATGGATACTATTCCCAATCTGATCTGTGTGTGGATACTGTGTCCAAACTGATCTGTGTGTGAATACTGTGTCCAATCTTATCTGTGTATGGATACTGTGTCCAATCTGATCTGTGTGTGGATACTGTGTTCAATCTGATCTGTGTGTGTGGATACTGTGTCCAATCTGATCTGTGTGTGGATACTGTGCCAACCTGATCTGTGTGTATGGATAATGTGTCCAATCTGGTCTGTGTGTGAAATGTTCCAATCTGATCTGTGTGTGGATACGTGTCCAATCTGATCTGTTTGTGGATACTGTGTCCATCGGGTCTGTGTGATGGATAATGTGTCCAATCTGATCTGTGTGTGGATACTGTGTGCAATCTGGTCAGTTGAGGATAATGTGTCCAATCTGATCTGTGTGGATACTGTGTCCAATCTGATCTGTGTGAGATCTGTGTCCAATCTGGTCCGGTGAGTAATGTCCATCTGGCTGTGTGGATAATGTGTCCAATTCTGATTCTGTGTGTGGATACTGGGTCCAATCTGATCTGTGTGTGATACTGTGTCCAATCTGGTCTGTTTGTGAGATAATGTGTCCATCTATCTGTGTGTGGATACTGTGTGCAATCTGGTCATGTGAGGATATGTGTCCATCTGATCTGTGTGTGGAACTGTGTCCAATCTGATCTGTGTGAGGATACTGTGTCCAATCTGTCTGTGTGAGGATAATGTGTCCAATCTGATCTGTGTGTGGATACTGTGTCCAATCTGGTCTGTGTGTAGGATAATGTGTCCAATCTGATCTGTGTGTGGATATTGTGTCCAATCGGGTACTGTGTCCAATCTGAGTGTGTGTGGATACTGTGTCCGATCTGATCTGTGTGCGGATATTGTGTCCGATCTGATGTGTGTATGGATACTGTGTCCAATCTGATCTGTGCTGGATACTGTGTCCAATCTGATCTGTTGTGGATATGGTGTCCAATCTGATCTGTGTGTGGAAACTGTGTCCATCTAATCTGTGTGTGGATACTGTGTCCAATCTGATCTGTGTATGGATAATGTGCCATCTGATCTGTGTGTGGAAACTGTGTCCAATCTGATCTGTGTGGGAACGTGTCCAATCTATCTGTGTGGATACTGTGTCCAGTCTGGTCTGTGTGTGGATAATGTGTCCAATCTGACTGTGTGTGTACTGTGTCCAATCTGATCTGTGTATGGATGCTGTGTCCAATCAGATCTGTGTATGAATTCTGTGTCCAATCTGATATGGTGGGATACGTGTCCAATCTGATCTGTGTATGGATATTGTGTCCAATCTGATCTGTGTATGGATACTTGTCCAATCTGGTCTGTGTGTGGATACTTGCTGTTTCCAATCTGATCTGTGTGTGGATACTGTGTCCAAACTGATCTTGTGTGTAATACTGTGTCCAATCTTATCTGTGTATGGATACTGTGTCCAATCTGATCTGTGTGTGGATACTGTGTTCAATCTGATCTGTGTGTGGATACTGTGTCCAATCTGATCTGTGTGTGGATACTGTGCCAACCTGATCTGTGTGTATGGATACTGTGTCCGATCTGATCTGTGTGTGGATACTGTGTCCGATCTGATCTGTGTATGGATACTGTGTCCGATCTGATCTGTGTATGGATACTGTGTCCGATCTGATCTGTGTGTGGATACTGTCCAATCTGATCTGTGTTTGGATACTGTGTCCAATCTGGTCAGTGTTTATATCTGATCTGTGTATGGATACTGTTCCAATCTGAACTGTGTGTGGATACTGTGTCAAACCTGATCTGTGTATGGATACGTGGTCCCTCTGATCTGTGTATGGTACTGTGTCCAAGCTTATCGTGTGTGAACTTGTTAATCAGGTACTGTGTCCAATCTGATCTGTGGTATGGATACTGTGTCCAATCTAATCGTGTGTGTGGATACTGTGTCCAATCTGATCTGTGTTGGATAAGGTGCCCAATCTGATCTGTGTGGAAACTGTGTCCAATCTGATCTGTGGTGGATACTGTGTCCAATCTGATCTGTGTGTGGATACTGTCGTCTGGTCTGTGTTGGATATGGTCCAATGATCTGTGTGTGATATGGTGTCCAATCTGATCGGTGTATGGATGCTGTGTCCAATCAGATCTGTGTATGGATGCTGTGTCCAATCTGATTGGTGTGGATACTGTGTCCAATCTGATCTGTGTAGGGGATATGGTGTCCAATCTGATCTGTGTATGGATACTGTCCAATCTGGTCTGTGTGTGGATACTGCTGTCAATCTGATCTGTGTGTGGATACTGTGTCCAACTGATCTGTGTGTGAATCTGTGTCCATCTTATCTGTGTAGGATCTGTGTCCAATCTTCTGTTGTGGATACTGGTTCAATCTGATCTTGTGTGTGGATACTGTGTCCAATCTGATCTGTGTGTGGAACTGTGTCCAACCTGATCTGTGTGTATAGATACTGTGTCCGAATCTGATCTGTGTGTGGATACTGTGGCGATCTGATCTGTGTATGGATACTGTGTCCGATCTGATCTGTGTATGGATACTGTGTCCGATCTGATCTGTGGGTGATACGGTGTCCATCTGATATGGGTATGGATACTGTGTCCAATCTGATCTGTGTGTGTATACTGTGTCCAATGTGATCTGCATATGTATACTGTGTCCAATGTTGATCTGTGTGTGTGATACTGTGTTCAATCTGATCTGTGTATAGATATGTGTCCATCTATCTGTGTATGGGTACTGTGTCCAATCTGATCTGTGTGTGGATACTGTGTTCAATCTGATCTGTGTATAGATATTGTGTCCGATCTGATCTGTGTTTGGATACTGTGTCCAATCGGGTACAGTGTTTAATCTGATCTGTGTATGGATACTGTGTCCAATCTGAACTGTGTGTGGATACTGTGTCCAATCTGATCTGTGTATGGTACTGTGTCCAAGCTTATCTGTGTGTGGATACTGTGTCCAATCTGATCTGTGTATGGATACTGTGTCCGATCTGATCTGTGGGTGGATACTGTGTCCAATCTGATATGGGTATGGATACTGTGTCCAATCTGATCTGTGTGTGGATACTGTGTCCAATGTGATCTGCATATGTATACTGTGTCCAATGTGATCTGTTGTGGATACTGTGTTCAATCTGATCTTTGTATAGATATGTGTCCGATCTGATCTGTGTATGGGTACTGTGTTCCAATCTGATCTGTGTTGGATACTTTGTCCAATGTGATCTGTGTATGAATTCTGTGTCCAATTGATCTGTGTATGGATACTGTTCCAATCGTTCTGTGTATGGGTACTGTGTCCAATCTGATCTGTGTGTGGATACTGCGTCCAATCTGATCTGTGTGTGGGATACTGTGTTAATCACAGGGGGAAAGTAATAGCTATATAAATAATAATCATTTATAACAAAATTACAGGGTATTCAATAAAGTTCTTATCGTTATTTGCCCCAGCCAATCAGGTGTAAGGTTTCAAATTTAAATAAATCTGATTGGTTGGGGCCAAATTAGCACCATTTTAAACGATATGTTTAGCACCATTTTAAACTCCCTGTTAGTCTTTTAGTTTTGCATCCCCTCCTACCACAGTGGTCCTGGAAACACATACATAGTTGCACATGAAGCAAATCCCACCCATCCCCACCCTCTTATCGCTGTCAAGTAACTACTAGCTGACCTTCCTATGTCCTCTCTGTAACCAAGACTTAACAGTTAAAAACCAATTGTTACTCATTAAGAAAGAGGTCTGCAGAAAACCAGTAAATGGCACAAACCTGCAACATGACAGAGGATTACCCCACTGCTGCTGTTTTCACTGGTTATCTGCTAGACAGGAATAGAATCCATTCAGAGTCATTTATGTTTTAGCTTAAGTTCTCCTTAAGTTAGTAGAAATCTACCAGTATGCACTGTATAAGTATGTCCAGCTGATAATAACAGGTGTTTTCAAAATTAGAAATATAGTACACTCTAGGGTCAATATGCAACTACTTGAGCTAGAAATAAAGTATTGCACCACAGCAAAGGTGCCCACTTACCATATGTGACTCGGTCATCTTTGGCACTCAATCACCCGCAACCCAAGTCCACCCTTCACCTGTTCATTTGGTCAGCACCCACTAAGAAATCAGTGTGGCAAATCCCTAGCTACAAAACTCATATAACAGAAAGAAAAGGAAAAAAATAGAAAGGCCGCCCTTCTAAAAAAGGGAAGAGAAATTAGACATAAACTAATTATTAAATAATGTTATTCTAAATCATGCAGCAATGTTCATAGTATAATTCCACCTAAGGATTGGTGTTACTATTAAAAAAGGACAATTACATCTCTCCCAGGCCCCCTGGTCCACCCTCCTACAATTAACAATATTCTAAACCACTAGGTCCTCACTCGTGCTTCCTACCTCTGCTCGGTGAGCTTTTTTTTTAAGACTGAGCATGTGCAGAGGAGGCAGCAGGTAAAAACAGCAGTCAATCATTGGCTGTGATGTCAGCACTTACTGCCTTGATTGGGGAGGGGCCAGCTTACTTTGCCAAAATGGGAACAATGATTATCTTAAATGTCTGGTTAGTGATGCAGGTAATAATGTGCTGAATATATCAGTTGGGTTTTTGTTGTTTAAGGGTGGACGTGCCCTTTAAGACAGATGTATTTTAGTGTAGTAATCACTAATTAGCACATCATTTAAATTATCAGTCAATATAAATCACATGAATTGTATTTTTCGCCTGCAGATTTTTTTTCTATAAATTCTACTACATGCCTTAAAATGCTGTTGCTAATTCTTTTCTTGATCCCATGATCCTCAGCTGTCGGTGACATTAAAACTATGCATGTTGATGTTTGAGATGCTTCCAATGTTACATTTGACTGAACCAAAAATCCACAGATGCAACAGAATTAATAATGAAAAATATTTCCCCACACACACACAACTTTCCCCACAACTACACATGTAGTCACTTTTGTAAAAAGATGAATACAGAAAAAAAAAATTGTTTTTTATAATGTATTTTTTTTTTAATGGGACTGCTGACATCAAAACCAATGATTGACTGCTGTTTCACATGCTGCCTTCACTGCACATGCTCAACTTATAAAAAGCTCATTGAGCAGAAGGAGGAAGCAGATTCCTTTGCCAGAAAGGAATGTATTTTATCATTTATAATATCGGGTACAAGTCACCAGTTTTTTTACTTAAGGGTGAACATGCCCTTTTAATTCCTATTTCCACAAGATGGAAGGCTATTTTCTAAACAAACACTTTTCAGTCGAATTGGGAAATATCCTGCCAGCCCTTTGATTTAACCATTATACCTGATTTGAATATTTTATTTATAGCGCTAAGAAAATTTTCTTTCCCCCCCTTGGTTACCAAGGAGCTTTTCTAACACAAGGCCAATAAGCTTTAATAAATATGCCCTGCAAGAATTTTCTGCTCGGAGATTTAGTAAATTTATTCACCCATATGGATTTGTTTGGTTAAAATATATATAACAAATCCGTTGCAACGTAACAGAGAAAGTAACAAGACCACCTGACCAAATGAGTTACATCCTCTTTTTACGGGAAAAAGCTAAAAGGGGTCCAGAGACTTATTGGGAGGGCGCCATGATTACAATCCTATCTAAGGTTTAAGAACTTGTCTAGTTACAGCTTACGTTTTTAAAGGCTAGCAATGGGACTAGCTGAAGGACTGCATACATATTTATATATTCTTACATAGCCCGTCTAATTACATGCTGCTGATAGTTGAAACAGATAGAGCTTCGATAGTTTATCTAATGATCAACACAAGTTGGTGCTTGAGGAACAGCAAGTAATAATGTAATCTGGGGTTACGCAAGGCTAGAGTTACAATGTCAAGATTAAAAGTAAGATTTCTAAAGGAGAGAAATCATGAAGGTTTCATTACTCAAAGTTATAAAACGATATATGTCATTGAAAGCACAAAGATAATCAATAGAAAGCTGGGATAACATTCAGGAGGATCTATCACTGAGAAAACATGTTTGGTCTGGTCTGAGAATGAAGAACTAAGAACTTCCGGTTGGAGAACATTTGGGAACAATGTTGTTGATCGCTTGACGACTTCATTGACGCTCCATGAAAAGTAGACGTTTAACTAATTAAAGTGGCCATAGACACTACGATTGTGGTCATACGATCCACAGATTCTGGCTGGCAAATCTGGGCCATCTGGGCTTCTTTACCTCCACCTTGAAGGACTTTTCGTCTCCTTGAGATTTCTGGTCTATAAAAAATGGAAACTGTTTCAGTAAAATATGCCTCATCAAAATTAGCAATGTTGATAGCTCTGAAAATGAATAAATAAGTAGAAAAATATAATTGTTGACTTTTTCCCTATCATGGAGTGGACCAATTACTGGACCAAAGACTTTGAGGCCACCAATAAGGACTAACAAGTTTACTTATCTAAGTATCTACCATTAATTCTTGGAGGCGTTTATATCGACCATTTTTAGGCCGAATTAGTGCAAAACATATGCTACACAATGTATTATCTGCGTGGTTTGACAATAATTTCATGTTGGCTGTGCCATTCCCAAATAATATGGAAACAGCGTGCTTAGCCTATGTAGTAGGTTAAGTTAAGATTAGTGCAACAATTTTGTGCAATCTTTATTACTGAGGCATATAGACCGATGCGGAACTAAAAATGTTCAATCTACCTGACCGGGATCCCGCGGCCCGTAAATTTGCCCATAAATTCATGAGCATTTATTTACTTCTGTAGGGACCTTAGTTTACCTTTAAATTCTGTCTGTTAATCCATCTATTGATCTATCAATCTACACAGAAGGCAGATCTGAAACCCAGTAAGTCAATATAAGCTCAATAATATATTCCTGCAGTAACTTTTAATCTTTCCTTTCATAATTTACAGCTGGAAAGGAAATGTCAGCACATGTGCTAGCTATATAACGGAACTGTTGATATAAATCACCAATGGAAATCTAATGATGTTCTTCACTATAAGGGCAAGAAACCCAAGTACTTCAAGAAGCCAGTTTAATTTTCAAGGTTCCTTGAATATGGTAACAGTAAATGTCTTTTACTTGACCTGAGCTAATCGGGATATAAATGGAAAGCACGAAATGATAGAATTCATTTATATTGTTCACACTTATTGTATTGAATCTTGCACGTAAATATTCATGTGGATGGAATTTCCGTAGAGTTCCTCGCATAGTACAGAACATTCAAATGTGAACACTTCCCAGTGGAAACATTAGGAATAACCACAGCAAGGGAAATGTATAGATTTATAGGACTGTCTTTTAAAATATATATAATAAAAAAAAGTGGGGTTAAAGGGACAGAAACCCCAAATTTCCACCGGATTTTATACACTGCCTTCTACACAGCCATTGAAGGTCTTGTTCTGAGCAAAACATTTAAGTTAACCCTTCAAATGAAAAATATATATGGAATTACAGCTCAAACCCCCAACCTGCAATAGTTGAAATTGATAAAGTCTAACCTGACATGCTGCTTGATGTTCTGTTACCACTTTTTCTGCTTCCTGTTTCTTCTGGTTATGGATTTAACAGTTGACATCACGCTAATTACTGAATGCTATTCCCCTCGCTGCCTCTGACATCAAGCTTGTAAAAGAGCTTGAGAGGAGGAAGAAACCTTTTATACACGCAACATTTTGCTGCATAAACAAGTTAGTGGCTCCTACATCCAATTTAATGACAGTGTACATTCAATTTAAATTTGTAAAGCCTGCCATTCTCTATGGATAAATGAAGCAATTAGTTCAACAAAATGCCAAAATTAATTAAGCCCAGCTAGAACTTCAAGGTTTGCTTTCTTCCAGTTCATTCTATACTTATCGTTGAAAGCAGGGGTGCCCTTACCATGAAGCAAACTGAAACATTTGCTCAGGGCACACCCTTGCGGAACACTCAAAGGTGGCAGTAAAAAAAAAAAACTCCTTCCTACAATAACGCATTTAAGCACAGTCCGCCAATTTGTCTTAAGTCAGCCCACCACACCCACCTCCACAAGCCACACTAATTTCCCTGATGAAGCTGAGGCCCGTCTGCGACATTTAAAAGTTGTTTCAGGTGTCAAAAACACTAGGAACACCCCTGGTTGAAAGTCACTGCTTCTAGGAGGCAGCTCCTTTAGACTTAGGAGAACTATGCTTAAAGGACAATATACTCACCTTTTCCCCGATCCACTGCAGCATAGTACCCAGGGTGAGGACCTAAATCGCTAAGTCCTAACCCTGGGTTCTTTCTCTAACTCCTGCACTACTTACCGCAAATCTGCTTCGGCGATCCAGACTGTTCCACCTCTCTCCTACTGTCAGTGACAGTCGCGAGGCAGCCAATTGAAGACACCGCCTCCTTGCAGAGCGTATCTTCCTATTGGCTGCCTCGCGATCTTTCATTGAAGCAGGAAGAGCGGAGGAACGAAGCGATCGGCAAAGCAGATTTGGGGTAAGTAGTGCAGGAGTTAGAGAAAGAACCCAGGGTGAGGACTTAGCGATTTTAGGTCATCACCCCTGGGAACTATGCAGCTATGGAGGAAGAGGAGCGAGGGTGAGGTGGATTATAGTTGTCCTTTAAGGTGGCTGTTTTAAATACAATTTTTCAGCACTAATTCTTCCTTTACGTGCAACAGATAATGATAAAAAAAAAGTACTGTTAGAACAGCCTACATACTGATTTCAGGGGAAAGAAGAGGGAATGTTTAACCCGGGGCTACCAACAATTTCAGAAAAATCTATTTGTCTGAACATGTAATATTATTATTTATTTCAATGAATGTCCGTCCAGCTAGTCTAATACATTTTCACAAAAAATCTCATTTTTTTACATTGAATCCAAGTACATTTCTATTATCCTTAAACTTTGTTCAAAATAAGTATCCAACTTAAAGATGTGGACTGAAAATCATAACTGTGTGTAGTCCTTTCAATATGTCCCGGGGACTGTAGCAAGTGAGTTCCCTTACAGTGTATCTCAGTTCCCTGGTCATTAATTGGGTCTAATTCTTTTTCAATAAGTCTGATTTTTATCCATCGATATGGAGTAGGTCAGCGCTATTCAAGTTTGGTGTTTGTTCTCTAGAACGTACACATTTTATACTGATTACAGCAGTTATTTCTTAACTCTCTCCTGGATGGAAACATTGTCCTTTATACTTTACGGTGAAATGAATGCTTCAGGTTTTTCTTTTTCAAGTATTTCCCAATTGTTAGCAATTTACAAAGTGTATTGGGTTAAAACCATCATAGCCCAGTTTTCCCAGATCACTGTTGACTGATCTGACCAGGACAGATCAGTCAACGGACAGATGGTACATCTGTCTCAAACATTGCTGTATATTTGGTTAGCCCTGGTCTAACAACAGACCAATGAAAATCTGCAAGTATCAGAACAAGACTATCAATTTAACTTAAATAGACCTCACTTCACTGAGAAGTGGAGTCTACCCCGCAATTTATGGTTGGGGGCAACACCTGAGAGCTGATCGCCAACCGAGAGTTTAACCAAAGCAGAATGTGAGGTGGGTATGGGCCTTAAGCTTTTATATATAACTGTCTTGTCATTAGTTGGATATTGGACCGTTTGGGGAGACAATATCGTTTGTGCCTGGTGATGATAGAAGGACACTCGTGGTGCAGGTACAACATTGGGAATTTTGCAACTGGGAATGTTCGACTAAACTTTCCAGCCAGGCCAATTTTGCAACACTTTTTTTCTTTTTTACTGTTAAACGACAAACAAACTTTCTTCTGAGCCGGAAGGATTTTTTCTTTCTTTCTTTTCACCATTAGAATTTCCTAATGGGTCTACTTCCCCTGACACCCTTTCTCCAATGACTACAGTCGTACCCAGTTCCCTGGAGGTTTCTTCATTATGCATTACATTGCTTCTAATCAGTCAAATGGCACCTCCATTCATAACCTTTTCACTTATAACACAAATGCTGATGACAAAACTTACTACCTGTAAAATATTTCACAACACATACCCACTAGAACTTCATAAAAGTTTGAAAGTTCGAATTCATACCCATTAAGTCAATGGGAGAGTGATAGTTTTTCGAAAAGTCCAGATGGTTTACAGCTAAACTTACTGTAAATGGCTGTGGCACTGTGAAATAGTCTGGGGAACATGTCACTATCACCAAAACTTGTTAAACACTTCTAAAATACGAGCGGGCAATTGTCGGCTTTTGCACAAGCTACATTCGAGGGAACGGTCATTTGAGGGTTACCGAACAATACTTGGCTTGCGTTAGCAAAAATAGAACCATAAAAACGATGATTACCAAAATAGAACTATACTTTCGAGGATTATCGAAAACGAACAATACTTTTGAGATTATTGAAAAACTAACTATACTTTCGAGGGTTAGTGGAAAATGATCCGTACATTCGAGGGTTACCGAAAAGGTAACCTAGGCCTCAGTTACTTCCTATCCAACTCCCTTGAGGAATAACTGACTGCTTCCCTCTCTCTTCCTGGGAATTTATGCAGAACTTGTGATAGCGTTTTTATTGACTTCATGCAATTAAAACTTTATTTAGGAATTACTTAGAAAACCAGTGAGGGCATTTTTATAATTGGCAGTTTTTGGCTGCAATTCAATAAAACCATTGGTTTAGCACAATCTTCTCTTAAATAATGTTTTGGTGTGGTGGGTGTGTGTGTGTGTTAATCACAACTTTAAACCCACAAAAAGGTGTGACAATGAAATTCTATGAAGAAACAACATTGATCCCCGTTTTCTTACTGTGAAATGAGATTAGTTTAGCTTTTGCAATCACCGATGCAGTTCAGTAAGATCCAGTAGTTGTTCGAATGTTATTTAGCGGGTGTATAATTTCTACATAACTGTGAAATAATTACAGAATTTCTAATGAATCTAATAATTATAAGTGATGATAATTTCCCTATAGAGATTATTTTATCTGTTTACTGTAACGTTTTATGGCATCCTTCTTGTTAATCTCAAACCAAACATCCAGTGATTATGAAATTAGTTTCCATTTCTTAGCCCATTTTATCTTCCTAAATTCTTATCAGAAGAGTGTTTATCATTTTTATAGATCATTATATTGTCTACATTATCTTTCCAATCCGAACCATATATAAGATAAATATACAAAACTCCATTGAACCAGACCAAATATTTAAAGGGAATGTCAACCCACCTCCCCAACCCCAACTGATATATTTAGCACATTATTACTTTTATCCCAAACCGATATTGAAGTTTAATTGTTATCTTCATTCTGGCAGAGTAAGATGGCCCCTCCCTCCTGCAGTCAATCACTGCTTCCTGTCTCTCTACTACGGCTGCTGTGTCTTTTTGTGTTCCCGAGCAGTCACATTAGAGACTGCTCACTCAGTGATTGGCCGTGATGTCACTGTCATGGCTGACACTGACTGCCTACCTAGTAGTGAAGAGCAATTGCAGAGCCCAGAGGTGGATCACAGCTTGTATGTAAAAATCCTTGCTGGAATCATTATAAACAAAAAAAAAAGTCCAGGTTTTGGTCAACGTAATGATATTTGTCCAGAGGGGTGGACAATCCCTTTAAGCCCAGACCCAGTCCTCCTTACCCTGAGTCGAGATGTCTGAAACCCTGAAGTTTCATTTCATTTTGGATTTAAAGAACTCGAGTGAAAAAACAAAATCTTAAAACAGAACTTACTTTGGAGGGTTACCGAATGTACAAGGTTATTTTCAGTAACCCTGGAAAATAACCTCGAAGGTTCGATAACCCTCGAAAATATGATCTGAAACTACTTTCAAGTTTCCAATCGTATTTAAGGCTTATTGCACTTCAAGGTTATTTTGATTGTTACTGAATATAACCTTGTACATTTGGTAATAAATATCTAGATTTATTTACCAAAAATAAGCTTGTACATTGGTAACCTTCGAAATACATTCCAAAATCCGGATGCTCCGCCTGGTTCGGACAGAACATCTGGTTTATGAAACGAGGGGATCTGTGTTGGTTCTGGGTCCAAATCAGTACCAGATCCCTTCTCTACTTCTGAGCCAAGGCATGCATCGCCTATGGAATACCTGATTATAGAAGAAGTCTTCCATTAGGTTGGCCTGCGTAGAGAGGAGAGACTCACTTTTGGTTTTTCTTCCCTAAAGCCTTTCCAGACCAAACTGTCAACAAATATTTTAGGATTTGTGATAGATCTTCTGTTTGTGGTTTACTTTATGATCAGTCTTTATTCGGGAAAGGCCCATTATCTAAGGTCAAGGCCAGCTGTACTCTATCCTTGGAAATTACATTGTGAACAACATGGAGAGAAGGTTGGTCTACCAGAATCATGAGATGAACCTTACACTGAAACCCATTTGCTTTTTAAGTTATGTATAATACCATATAATGTGATTTGTAACTTTCAAAGTTGTTTTCATCAATCCATCAATATTCAGACATGTTCTGATCCTCTTGAATGATATATAAATCATTTAAACGGGACTGAACATGTTATTTTGGACTATAATGTATTGATATTTCTCATTTCTTTGAACATTTTTGAAATTGATGATGTATGGATGGGTGGAAGAAAGAAGAATGGATGGATGATGGATGGTTGGATGGATGGATGGAAGAAAGGAGGATGGATGATGAAGACAGACAGGCAGGCAGGCAGCAGCAGGCAAAACAGACAGATAGATGATAAGATAGATAATAGATAGATAGATAGATAGATAGATAGAATAACAAGATAGATAGACAGATAGATAGATAGATATATAGATAGATAGATTAGATAGTATAATAACAATAGAGCCTGCGAGTTCCGTGCACGTGCGTGACACAGGCATTACTGTTTGAGGCTCAAAAGGAGAAAGCAAGGAATCTCAGAGGGGCAGAGCTTAACATTCAGCAAACCAGTAACAAGATGTCAGCAACTTTCAAGGCCAAATCAAGGCTCTGGAGGACATAGGTAAAAAATCTAATAATTATAGTGATGATAATTTCCCTATAGAGATTATTTTATCTGTTTACTGTAACGTTTTATGGCATCCTTCTTGTTAATCTCAAAAACCAACATCCAGCGTGATTATGAATATTAGTTTCCTTTCTTAGCCCATTTTATCTTCCTAAATTCTTATCTAGAAGAGTGTTTATCATTTTATATATCATTATATTGTCTACATTATCTTTTCCAAATCCGACCAGGGATAATAAGATAAATATACAAAACTCCATTGAACCAGACCAAATATTTAAAGGAATGTCACCCCACCTGCCCCCAACCCCAACTGATATATTTAGCACATTTTACCTTTATCACAAACAGATATTGAAGTTTAATTGTTTCTCTTCTTCTGGCAGAGTAAGATGGCCCCTCCCTCCATGCAGTCAATCAAGTTTTCACACAGCCGACATCACAGCCAATAATTTGACTGCTGTTTCCTCTGATGCCTCCTCTGCACATGTTCAAACCTTTGCCAGAAGGAATAAAATATCATTAACTATCTGGTTACAAATACATGTAATAAACTGATAAAAATAGCAGTTGGTGTTGTGGGCAAATAACTGAGAAGTCACCAGTTTTTTTGTTTTAAGGGTTTTGACATGGCCTTTAAAGAAAACATGTTATTGTCCAAACTTTGCCCTCAATGGGGCTATTCAATGGGGAAAATCATTTCTTGCAGAACAGGTCTTCCCATTGGTTAGGCCCTGGACCACAAGAGAAGGTAGAGCAACACTGTACTAGTGTCCTTTAAAAGTCATTCATTAAATTTAAGTGAGGTGGGGAGGTTATTATTATATATTTTTTTATTTCTTAAAAATAATGCCGTGAAGTAAACTGCCATTTTAGGTTCTGCTAAAGTCCTTCTTCTCTTCAAGGATTCCACTTCCTTGGAATGATCCTTACAGTAATTTTCTACGGATTGGCTGTTGAATTGTGTCAAACGGCTCAGATCTCTACTGAGCACCTGAATCAACCCAGGACCAATGACCATAATGGACACTATTTGTTATCCTGCGCACAGGAAGTTAGTATTTGGGAGCGTTTATAACAGAGAAATCACTGGATATTATGGTCACTGAAATAAGAAATGATTCCCTTTTATGTATTTTTGTGCTGATCTTCGCCTTTAACCATCTGGCATGTGACCACTTTATCCCAATATCAGTGAAATGTGTATTTTATTTATTGGTTGTCTGTGTATTTAGAGGTTTGTTTGTTGTTCTCTATATATTTATTTTGCATTAAAGACCGTTACATCTAAGAGGGATTATTTCTTAATCCTAATCTGAATGCCAGAATACCTCATCTTAATCCTAAATGAATGCCAGAATACCTCATCTTAATCCTAATCTGAATGCCAGAAACCTCATCTTAATCTAATCTGAATGCCCTCTTGTTTCATTTTCTATTGCTCCACCCACCGCTTCCTGTCTCTCTACTGCGGCTGCTGTGTTCTTTTTGTGTTCCCGAGCAGTCACAGTAGAGACTGCTCACTCAGTAATTGGCAGTGATGTCACTGTCATGGCTGACACTGACTGCCTTACCTAGTAGTGAAGAGCAGATTGCAGAGCCGCAGAGGTGGATCACGGAGCTTGTATGTATAAAATCTCTTGCTGGAAGCAGAATTAATGATTATAAACAAAAAAAAAAGTCCAGGTTTTGGGGTCAACGTAATGATATTTGTCCAGAGTGGACAGTCCCTTTAACAGACCCAGTCCTGCCTTATCTCCTGAGTAAGATGTCCGAAACCTGAAGTTCATTTCATTTTGGATTTAAGAACTCGGGTGAAAAACCCAAAAATCTAAAAACAGAACTTACTTTGGAGGGTTACCAAATGTACAAGGTTATTTTCAGTAACCCTGGAAAATAACCTCGAAGGTTCGATAACCCTCGAAAATATGATCTGAAACTACTTTCAAGTTTCCAATCGTATTTCAAGGCTTATTGAACATTCAAGTTATTTTTGATGTTACTGAATATACCTTGTACATTTGGTAAATAATATCTAGATTTTATTTACCAAAAATAAGCTGGTAGCATTCGGTAACCTTCGAAAATACATTCCAAATCCGATGCTCCGCCTGGTTTCGGACAGAACATTTGGTTTATGGAAACGAGGGGATCTGTGTTGGTTTTCTGGGTCCAAACATCAGCGCCAGATCCCTTCTCCTACTTCTGAGCCAAGCATGCAATCGCCTATGGGAATACCTGATTATAGAAGAAGTCTTCCATTAGTTTGCCTGCGTAGAGAGGAGACTCACTTTTGGTTTT
Source organism: Hymenochirus boettgeri (assembly GCA_019447015.1). Lineage (NCBI taxonomy): Eukaryota > Metazoa > Chordata > Amphibia > Anura > Pipidae > Hymenochirus > Hymenochirus boettgeri. The sequence continues at coordinate 12,510,503 of CM033472.1, forward strand.
TCTTCCCTAAAGTCTTTCCAGACCAAACTGTCAACAAATATTTTAATTAGTGATAGATCTTCTGTTTGTGGTTTACTTTGATCAGGTCTTTATTCAGGTAAGGCCCATTATCTTAAGGTCAAGGCCAGCTGTACTCTATCCTTGGAAATACATTGTGAAAACACATGGAGAGAAGGTTGGTCTACCAGAATCATGAGATGAACCTACACTGAGAACCCATTTGCTTTTTAGAGTTATGTATTTAATACCATATAATGTGAATTTGTAACTTCAAAGTTGTTTTCATCAATCCATCAATATTCAGACATGTTCGATCCACTGAATGATATATAAAATCATTTAGACGGGACTGTGAACATGTTATTTTGGACTATAATGTATTGATATTTCTCAGTTCTTTTGAACATTTTTGAAATTATGATGGATGTGGTGGAAGAAAGAAGAATGGATGATGGATGGTTGGATGATGGATGGAAGAAAGGAAGATGGATGATGGATAGATAGACAGACAGGCAGGCAGGCAGGCAGGCAGGCGACAGACAGTAGATGATAGATAGATAGATATATAGATAGATAGATGATAGATAATAGATAGATATAATAGACAATAGATAGATAGACAGATAGATAGATAGATAGAATATAGATAGATAGATAGATAGAATAGATAGATAGATAGATAGATAGATAGATAGATGATATGATATAATAGACAATAGATGCCTGCGAGTTCCGTGCACGTGCGTGACACAGGCATTACTGTTTGAGGCTCAAGCAGGAGAAAGCAGAGGAATCCAGAGGGGCAGAGCTTAACATCAGCAAACCAGTAACAAGATGTCAGCAACTTTCAAGGTACAAATCTAGGCTCTGGAGGACTAGGTAAAAAAAATTATGGCAACAGTATTTTTAAGCTGCGCTTCCAAATGAACATAACTTTATTTTTACAGTGCACTTATCCTTTGAAAACAAGGAGTTAAGTATACATTACTGTGGTCATATGAATGAAAAAGCATTAGCTGGAATAAGAGATGAAGAAATGAAGGATGGAGAATGGATGGATAAACAGACAGACAGATAGATATAGACAGAGATAGATGGATGGATGGATGGATGGATGGAAGAAAAAAAGAGGGGTGGATGGATGGACGGAGGATGGATGGATAGATAGACAGACAGACAGACAGATGATAGATAGATAGATAGATAGATAGATAGATAGATAGATAGATAATATACAGTATATATAATGAACTATAATGTACATATATATACAGTAACCAAGTAATCTATAGACTGGTCATTTTCCCAGTGTACAGTATATTTCAGGTACGTAGATGACAGCTTTCTTTGCTGTCTAGTGCGGTATTCAGTCACATGGTTTGCTTAGACACAGGGGCCGGGAACTATAAATGTGGTTACCAATAAAATTTGACGATGCTTTTGCCTTTTTATTAAATTACTTCTCGCGCACTGACAGCATTGTAGGAGGGAGATGAATAAGGAAATAATATATACAAATTTTTATCGGTCCATATTTTCCTTTATTAAAATGGGCTTGTTCTCTGCCTGGACCGCTGGTAAAACTGTCCACCCCCCCAAAATTCATGCAAAAACACGGAACGCTGCAGAGAATCACACAAAAAACCATCAGGGCTTATTATGAGAATCGTGTTTATTGAGCAGGACAAAAAGAAATAAGCACTCAGACCTGAACCTTGCAATTTAAATTGTCATTCCCCACTGTGTTCCATAAGGGAAATTAGCTGCAGATATGATAAGTCAGATTCATTTCAACTACAGACAGAAACACACACCTGTGGTTACTTGTCCTGCCTATAGGAGAAATAATACAGGAAAATAATAGTTTTATCTTTACTGGGCAAAGTCCACCTTACAACGAAATTGGTTCAAGCTTAAATTTCTGAATTTGCCAGATTAAAATGATTGTTCTATGTAGTTCCTAACTTTAAGGGCATGTTCCCCTTAAAATAAAAATGGTTATAGGTCTGTTCATTTTCCTAAACCCCAATGATATATTTATACTTATTACCTGCAACCAGATATTTAATTTTGTCCCCATTCTAGCTGCCTTGTGTTTTGTCCCCATTCTGGCAGAGTAAGCTTATCATCCCCTCCATGCAGTCAATCAAGGCTGTGACATCACAGCCAATAATGGACTGCTGATTCCCGTGCTGCCTCCTCTGCACATGCTCAAGCTAATTAAAGCTGCGTGAGCAAAGGGTGGAGGCAGAATACCTTTTCTATATGGAAAACAACTTGTGATTAAATATCTGGTTACAAATGTATGTAATAACTGGTAAAAATAGCATTTTCATTATGGTCAGATAACTAACAAGTCACCATTTTTTGTTTAAGGGTGGACATGCCTGTGAAACAGAAAAATCTTTCTCTATAGAAAGCATGCCCCCCCCTTTACTACTTACTATCGCCTTTGCCCATTTTGCCTATTGATAGTATATCATATACTATATACTAGCTATAGTAATCTGTACTCAAAGGGGTATTTTTCTTTATAAATTACCGGTAGATGGAATAGTAAAACTAAAATAGCTGCTAGTGAACTGGAACCTGTAGGCAACTGAGTAATCTGATTAAACAATAAATACATCCAATTGATATAATCAAATAATCATTTATTTTTATATAAATTTGCAGGTATCAACCCCCCCTAGTGGTTGGAAATTTTGTTTGTTGAAAGCAACCATTTCAAAGCTTATAAATCGTTTACGTCTCTTACCAATATTAGTACAGTACGGCTGTATTTTTAATGCACATTTAAAGGAGACTAGACGGTGTTATTGACCTATAATGTAATTTGCTTATATGTCTAAATTCAATGTCTGGGTCTTTGGATGCTTGCAGATGCATCCAACGTTATGTTGTTTGCTCTTTATTTGTGCCCTATTTACATACAAATGAGCCTCCATAGTCTTTTATGATCATACATGGTCACATATTTCTTTACCGGCTGCATTGATTGCATTCTCCAACGCTTGACATTCCAGGCACTGTTTTTTGAATATCAACTAATTAGCACTGAAGAATGAAATATCACCTAGCAGAAAGCACTCAACAAAAGCATCCATCTGTCAGAGAACCTTCTAGAAGCTTTCAGGGATAAGTCAAAGGGCAAAAATAAAAGTTGATGATTCTGTTACCAAATCAGGGTCATTCCATCTATCTACTGTCAACCATACAGACTACAAAAGAAAAGTCATTTCAAATGTTATATCATTTGTATAACTGGCATGAGCTATCCAGGTGTTCTTTCTCTAAAGGAGGCCCTCACGCACAAATCCTGGTCATACAAGGGCGGAATCTTACGAACGGTATGGTCCAATCAAAATGTTTCCTTTGTCCAATAGGAAAACAAATACCTCACAATCAGAAAATGGTCATACAAAAACCGACAATAGGACAATTGGTCATACAAAAACCAACAATCGGACAATTGTTATATAACAAAAAACAACAATCGACAATTAGTCATACAAAAACCAACAATCAGACAATTGGTCATACAAAATCTGACAATCGGACAATATCATGCATTGGGATTGATGCATGTATGGCCTCCTTAAGAATCCATTAGATCAGGTCACTCATGGTAAACTGTGTGGCCCTTTTCCACCCCAATAATTCTTCCCTGTTTGCAACATTTTTAGTCCCCACTGCTGGCTTTGAACCTCCAGTAGAAAAGCTGATCACACATACAGTATAGATGGTGGTTGGAATGTAACATGGCTTCTACGTGAATGCGGCCAATACCTTCAAAAGCAGAACTAATAAGTAGGTTTGGGGAACACTTGAGAATAAGTATTTGATCTTTGAATTAGAAAAATAGGAAAAGCTGGACACAGACTTGGATCACTGGATTGCAAAAATAGATCTTTCCACGTGTACTACTTCTGATACTTGACGGAACCCAGAGAGGAATTGTAATAAGGCTGTAATTGTGTGTAATTTTTCTGTATGTTGTTTAATGTACCGTTTACTCGAGTATAAAACCGAGTTTTTCAGGCTGAAAAATCAGCCTGAAAACTCGGACTCGGTTTAACTCGATTCACTCACCTTTGAGAAGATCGCGTCCTCTCCATTCCGGCAGCAGCGTCCTCCTCTTGCCCTCCCTAAAAAGGATACTATATAATATTGCGAATTAATGGTATTAATACATATAATGTAGTTTGATTGGTACAGGGATACTATATAATTTGAGAATTACTGGATTAATACGAATACTGTAGTCTGGTTGGTATGGGGATACTAATAATATTGAAAATTACTGGTATTAATACATATACTGTAGTTCTGGTTTGTACAGGGAGACTACTATTAATATTGTGGTACTGGTTATACATATACTGTAGTTCTGGTTGGTACAGGGATACTATATAATATTGCAAATTACTGGTATTTATACATATAATGTAGTTCTGATTGGTACAGGGATACTATATAATATTGAGAATTACTGGTATTAATACATATACTGTAGTTCTGGTTGGTATGGGGATACTATATAATATTGAAAATTACTGGTATTAATACATATACTGTTAATACATAATCATCGAAAGTCCGGGAAATATTGAAGAGTCCGCGTCCGAGATAGTTCGAGAAGTCGGGTCCGTTCGAACTCGAACAGTTCGGCTCGAACTCGGGTTTGAGTTCGAGTTCTATGCCTTCCCAGATACTATATAATATTGCGAATTACTGGTATTTAATATTATATAGTATCCCTGTACCAATCAGAACTACATTATATGTATAAATACCAGTAATTCGCAATATTATATAGTATCTAGGGATGGCATAGAACTCGAACTCAAACCCGAGTTCGAGCCGAACTGTTCGAGTTCGAACGGACCCGGACTTCTCGAACTATCTCGGACGCGGACTTTCAATATTCCCCGGACTTTCGAGTATCGAATCCGCGAGTAAAATGTACATGGTATCTAGGCGCGAACATCGAATCTGCGAGTAAAGTCTCCATTACAGCCTATACGCGAGTATTGAATCTGCGAGTAAAATGTCCATGTTACCTCGAACGTTTGAACGCGAAAGCTCGAAAGTAGCGTGCGTGAGAGTAAAATCGATTTTACTTAAGTCCTGGATATTGGAACATGCTCCCCAGACCATTTCCCATGTCCCACAGCCATTTACATTAAGTTACCATTAATATTTTAGTTGTATTTGACTCGAACTTTTCGAACTATTTGCCTCCCATAGACTTTAATGGGTCCGTTTTCGAACTTTTACAATAGTTCGAAAGTTCGAAAACGAACCGAACTTTCAATAGTTCGACCATCTCTAATAGTATCCCTGTACCAACCAGAACTACGGTATATGTATTAATACCAGTAATCCACAATATTATATAGATTACCTGTACCAACCAGAACTACAGTATTTGTATAAATACCAGTAATTCTCAATATTAAGAAATACTTAATTAAGAAATACTTACAGGGAGATTCAATAAAAGTTCTTATCATTTAAAATGGTGCTAATTTTGCCCCAACCAATCAGAACTTATGTAACATTTGAAAACTAACATCTGATTTGTTGGGGCAAAATTAGCACCATTTTAAACGATAAGAACTTTTATTGAATAACCCTGAAAGTTTCAAAACATATTAAAACATCAAAATAAGTGATACATTGAATCAAAACACATGGATACTGTTGCCCAATTCAGTGATAAAAATGTTAAAATAGGTGTGAAAACTCTAGTGATACCTGGGTGGTAAAAAATATTAGAAAGAGATGAAAATGTGATAAAAGCTTTCTTAAAAATATTAAGATGTACCATTCTCTAAAAAAACATCCTCCCATATATGTAGTACTTAGCAATCAATAGGTGTAGAAAAAATTAACTCATCAAATGGCATTTTGGATCTATACTTATAGAGGAGATGGTGAAATCTATAGGGAAACAGCGGTTGATAAATAATAAATAACAGTCAGAAACAGATCATAAAGAAGAACATATAAAAAGAATCATCATAAAAAGCATTTGAGGCAAAAGTTCGTATTGAGTCCTTTAGGGTATAAAGTGGCCAAGATGTAGATCCAATAATACCAGTAATTCTCAATATTATAGTTATGGTTGGTACAGGGATAATATATAATATTGAGAATTACTGGTATTAATACATATACTGTAGATCTGGTTAGTACGGGGATACTATATAATATGGAAAATTACTGGTATTAATACATATACTGTAGTTCTGGTTGGTACAGGTATACTATATAATATTGAGAAGTATCCCTGTACCAACCAGAACTACAATATATGTATTAATACCAGTAATTCTCAATATTATATAGTATCCCTGTAAAAAATCAGCAGGTCCTCTCCCATTCGGCAGCCGCGTCATCTCCCATTCAGGCAGCCGCACGATCAGTCATTACTGGCGCGCCGGCTGACGTACTAATTGGCGCCAAGCCCGGGCCCAATCGTGACGTTCAGCCGGCGCGCCAGTACATGGCCTGATCGTGCGGCTGCCGGAAATGGAGAGGACGCTGCTGCTGCCAGAGAGGAACTGGAGAGGAACTTACCAGCACACAGTCCTAGGAAGCCCTTGGATGGAGGAGAGCCACAGATCCTGGATGAAGAGAGCCACAGGTACAAACTTAACTGGGTTTGAGGGTGGCATTCAAGATGTTTGGAAACTACAACTCCCAGCGCTTTATTAGCTGGGAGTTGTAGTTCCAAACTCTTGGATGCCACCCTCACTTGGCATTCAATATGTTTGGAAACTACAACTCCCAGCTAATAAAGCATGCTGGGAGTTGTAGTTTCCAAAACATCTTGAATGCCAAGTGAGGGTGCATTCAAGATGTTTGGAAACTACAAGTCCCGCATGCTTTATTAGTCGGGAGTTGTAGTTCCAAACATCTTGAATGCCAAGTCTACCCTCGGTTATATCGATGTCAACAAATTTATTAGATTTTTAGGTGGAAATTGGGTACCTCGGTTTTACTCGGGGTCGGTTTATACTCGAGTATATACGGTATATGTATGTGTGTATGTATATGCATATATATGTATGATGTATATGTGTGTATGTATATGTAGTATGATATTGTCCTCCAAATGACTGCAGTCACAGGAATTTGTTATCCAATTATTATTTGCTTAACCATGTTGACGCGTTTCGTCCCCACACCAGACTGTCCTCAGAATGTATGTATGTATATATGTATATGTGTGTGATATGTATGTGTATATGTATGTGTGTGTATGTATATGTATGTGTGTATGTGTGTATGTATATGTATGTGTAGTATGTATGATATGTATGTGTGTAGTATATGTATGTATGTATATGTGTGTATGTATATTGCATGTGTATGTATATATGTGTATGTTATGTGTGTATGTATAGTATGTTATGTGTATGTATATGTATTTATGTGTATGTATTGTATGTTATGTGTGCATGTATATGTTTGTATAGTGGTGTATGTTATATGAATATGTATGAATGTCTATGTATTGTTGTGTATGTATGTATGTATTATTGTATATGTAGTGTATGGATATGATATATTGTGTATGTACAATGTTATGTATGTATGTATGTATATTGTGTTGTATATATATATATATGAGTGTATGTATATGTGTGTATGTATATGTATGGGTATGTATATGTATATGTGTGATTTATGTATGTATGTGTAGTGGATGTATGTATATGTTTTGTGTATGTATATGTGTGTGTAGATGCATGTTATGTATGGTGTATGTGGTATGCTGTATGTGTATGGATATGTATTTATATGTATTTGTTGTGTTGTACTGTTGTATGTAATGTGTATGTATATGTTTGAGTACGTATATGTATAGTATATGTAAGTATGTATGTGATAGGTATATGTGTGTACTGTATATTTATTATGTATATTGTGTATGTATATGTGTGTTCTATATGTATTTGTATAGATAAAAATATATATTTATTATATTGTATATGTGTGTATGATATGTCTACTGTTACCTTATGATCGAAAATGCAAGCTTTGGAAACCCTAAGGCTTCTTTTCAGTCATGATACAATACTGAATCTTGTAAAGCACACATTTATACATACAACTAAGATATTCTGACAAATTTACCTTTTGCACCCATGTTTGTGTTATGTAAATGAACACCACTATGGTTGGATTAATGTTATCATCAGTACAACATGGCCTCTACATGGTGAGTGAGAAGTAAGTCAGAGTGAGTAAAGGTAGAGCTTTTTCATACCGAATAAAAATAGGAGAGGCTACTGGGTAATTTCCTGGTGTCTGTGGTAGCCCTTGGTTGATGACATAATATGTTTGAGACATTGCATGAACACCCCATATGCTTGTGAAGGTTCATTCATCTCCAGGTCATGGTATATCTGTTGTATTCAATTAGATCAACTGGACTTGAAGTTTAGTTCTTGAAGACGTTTCGCTAGTCACCGACTGGCTCTTTCTCAATTCAGAAGACTTGTACAAGAATCTGTGGCAATTATGTACCCTGGAAAATCCCAATTAGCATATCACAGCCAAGTTTAAGGGCGGGATTGCATAGTGGCAAGAGGTGTTATAGGAACTCCCGAGAGTAAGGTGTCAAAACAGCATTGTAATGGCAGACAGTTGGTGTCGAACCCCCCACCTCTATTTAGGCTTGGTTTCTTTTTTCACATAAATGGCCTCCTTAACACCTCTCTTGAACCAGTCACGTTCCTTTGCCAATATGTTTACATTACAATCTTCAAAGGTTGTCCTTTATCCTTAGATGCAGGTACACGGCTGAGTCTGACCCGAGGAATTGGCTCTTCTGTGCTGGGCCATACGTTGATGCAGTTGCTGTTTGGTCTCCCCCACATACAATGCAGAGTCTTCACTGCACTGCACTGCGTATATGATGTCGCTTTTCTTGTGTTTCGGTATGTTGGTCTTTCGGATGTACCATTGCTGCCTCAGTGTGTTGTTCGGTTTAAAGCAGACAGGATACGGTGTTTTTTGAAAATTCTCTTAATTTCTCGGAGACTCCCTTAACAACTTTGAACTAAATCACTATAAAAACCACTGGGGAGGCTTGCAATATAAAACTATGTGTTGTTAGTTACAATTAAATTAGTGAAGGCAACTTCATACTCATGTTAAAAAAACTTATATTAATCACTTGTTTGTTAAAAAAATATATAAAAATGTATATAAATGTACTTTATTCAATAAAAGTTCTTATCGATGAAAATGGTGCTAATTTTGCCCCAGCCAATAGAGCTTTCAAACGTTTAATTATATCTGATTGGTGGGGCAAAATTAGCACCATTTTTAATGATAGAACTTTATTGAACCTCCCTGTATATTTTTAATATATAACTTTCCCTCAGTCGATACAAAAAAAATGTCAATTTCTATATTCTGCTCGTCTTTCAATTTTCCATGGTACAAGTGAAAAACTTAAGGTATTAAGGAATACTCCTAGGAACTCCTTAGTAACAATCTCTTTTATCCAACTCCGGCCTGATGCATGGAGAACAAATGGCTATGGGCAAACTGTCAGCAGACCCGGGTTACAAGATAAATAGCCTGACACAGACTTTAGTGCAAAGAGCGAATGGAACTCTGTGGAATAAAATGGGAATTAGAAGTTCTCACCTTAATTCATATCTAATTATGCCTGCAATTAGTGTTAATGGTTTTCGTTAAGTCAAGGTTAATGGATCAGAGGTTGCCCTCTGGACACAAGAATTTACTGAGTTTGGGAGATGGACTATGGACTCAAGATGGATGCTGAGGGGTAGTTTGCAGGTTTCAAGATGGAATACCAAGTGAACAAATTGAAAGTATCTGGGCAATGTCTTGCAGACACTAAATAGAATGTAATACATTCTGGCAAAATCTGCATCCCTGGGGTAAATATTAAAGATAACTATTATTTCAGGAAGAAATTATACATTTACAAAACTTGACTTTTCATATTTTGTTTTTATTCCCCAGCATTCAATTTTCAAAGGCACACCCACTGTTTTAGTCAATGACTGTTAGTCTCTCACACTGCCCAGTTCCGTGCTATTGTAGCAGTTGTCACACCACACCAACATGTTGACTCAATGCTTTACAGTAAATTCTCATTGATTTATAATTAATATCCTTTATTTGTACCAATTTAAAGAATTTTGAACCCATTAATAGATTTCCAGACCAATCACTAACTCTTTATAAACTTGGTACATTCTATCATTGGAACATCATTTGATTTCCCACAGCTGCCAAATCACCCTTTTACCATGTTAATCGATGACCGTCTACAGGAGGATCATACAAAATGTGTATTTGAACTTTTATGCACCAGTATGAATCAACATGTGATGATCTGTCAATATCAATATAACGTGGAATCTTCAAACCCCCCGCAGGTCTTAGTTCCTGTACCAGAACCCGCAGCTATGTCTTTTTTTAGTGTAAAGCTGATAAATGGCCTCAGCAGGTCTTTCGCTGTAGCGAACCCAATTTAACATTCTGGATGCTTCCTGGCATACCGGATTGTACATATGTATATCAATAGGTAAACCTGCCCAGGGACTGATGTAGACGTTAATATCGATGTATCCTCCATTGAAAGGAATGTTTGGAATATGAATTTGTTCCTGGAAGTCTAGTTGCAGAACATAAATAATAACAGAATCTATTATATAAGTAGATGTCTAATAGAGACGAGTTTAGATACACTATAAAAATATATTCATTGACATGAGATGGATGAAATCTTGCAAAAATGTTTTTATCAACCAGAGCAATAGAACTGCATTCTAGGAGCTCAGGTGGGTGCTTTACCAGGAGGCCAAGGACAATGGTAATTTTGTTGATTGGACTGGTGGTATTTGAAATAAACTAATAGCTGAGCTTGCCTGGAAAAGCTGGAGGAAATGTCAAGTTCTCTATGAGATTGTGCGGATCCTTCTCCAAATAATGTAACCTGGCCGACATAGATTCCTGGTTTCAGCCCTGTTATGATCTTCTACCGGGTATACACCTACAGGAGATTCAATAAAGTTCTTATCGTTTAAAATAGTGCTAATTTTGCCCCAACCAATCAGATCTTATTTAAAGAACACTAAACACATAAAAATGACTAACTGCCATTCGTTTCTTTTATTCACAGGGAGGTGAGAAGCTTATTCTCACCTCCCTGTGAATATATTACGCTCGGGGGACCAGGAACTTACCTTCGCTCCACCCACTCGCAGCCGCTCAGTCTCTGAACGATGTTTCTCTGTCCCGATCGCGTGCCCTATCTTTTGAAATGGCGCGCAGCGCCTAAGATAGGGCGCGTGGTCGGGACAGAGCGGCTGTCAGGACTGAGCGGTGCGAGTGGAGCGGGGTAAGGTAAGTTCCTGGTCCCCAGCGTCCTATTATTCACAGGGAGGTGAGATAAGCGTTCTCACTCCCTGTGAATAATAGAAACGAATGGCACTTAGTCATTTTAAGAAGTATTGGAGTTTACAGGTCCTAACATTTGAAAGCTAACATCTGATTGGTTGGGCGCAAATTAGCACCATTTTATACGATAAGAAATTTTATTGAATAGCCCTGCTAGTATTCTACTCTGCGTGTTGGAGCAATATGTACCTATACAGAGTTGAACACATCATAAGTTTGTAACCTTAAACAATTTCTGTCCAGGGATTTGCTAGTTTAAGTATATACTATTGATTAATACGTATTTATATTGTTACCGTTTCTACCTCTATTTTATAGCATTGTCATTTACGATGATTATAATGATTTGATATATACTGTGTGAACTATGATGTATTGGACTTAGATTAGGATGCAAGTCTATATTTTGTACCCTCCTTGTTGCTAATTTTTATTTGGATATTAATTTGCTTCTTCATGGATGAATTTAGGGGTTTATGTTGACTTTTATTATATTGGTGATTTTTGCTCTGATTAATTTATATAATGATTTGCATTAACTGCTTAGATTGTCAGCTCTTCTGGGCAGGACCTGATGTGAATGTATACATGTAAATGTAAAGTGCTAAGGAAGATGTTGTTGCTTCATAAATCCACAATAATTATAATAATATTTATATATCTACACTACACTTAATTAAATATGGACAATACTGATATAATTATATATGTTGATTAATATACAGGCTATTATGTGTTTTGAGGGATGTGTTTTAATTGTTGTGTTTTCTAATGCACTTTCTCTGCCATAGGCTGACCATATATATTATTATCAAAGGACTTACCTAAACACATAATGAGAGTCGGGTCTATTTTTATCCACTGTCTTTTTTCTATTGTAAATATTATCCAAATGTATGTGATTGCAGACAGTTTTCCTCCATAGTTTTCCTGACCATTAATTGTCACCAACTATCATTATAAGATACAGTAGGTGAATTGATTTCCCAGCCTGCTCTGGAGGTGAAATTTAAAATAACTGGCAGATCCCATTATCCTCTGTATCATCTCTTAATCTAATGTTGTAAGGAAGCACCATTATAGGGTCTCAAGTCTATCACTGTGCATGGACTAGAAGCAAACAAAAAAGGTCCCCAGGCAGCAGATAATCATGTAAATTGAGTAGGCTCAATGAAGAGGACACACCTTTAACTGTAATCATAGGGTATGCACCTGATGAATGGCCATGAAGGTCTGAAACATGTTGTGCTACACTCCAATAAATATCACTGGAGCACTGTAAATTGGCTCCTGTGTGATACTATTCCCTATGAATTCATGGACTAGAATTTCCATGTTTCCTTCCAACAGGAATTAAAAGCTTCAGGTACTGACCAAAGTAAAGAGGAATGCCATCAATGCCGGGAAACAACAGTGGTTCCAGCATTAGAGTCTCTAAACACAACAGAAACTACTAGGGTGGCCTTTATTCTGGGTCACCATGAGTAGTGCTTCAAGGTGGAACCAAATGCCTCTGATTCTGCACCAGTATAGACTACTTAGCAGGGGAGGCAGTGTCTGAGCAAATTTTCAACTTTCTTCATGGATGAGACACCTTGGTCACCAGATGCACTTCATAAAAATACCTGGGGATAATGTTGGTTTAGGGGGTCTGACATATATACTGTAGAGACAGCTGTCAGTTGCTTAATTATCTCTCTGCATGAAGATTTGTATTTGTATGTGGATGTTGAGTAGAAGACAGTGGGAAATATATATAAATTGATTATAAAATAGTGAATGGCTTGTGGATAACGAAGTTATTGTAGGTTAATGTGTCATGAGACTAGTCAGGACCCATGGTGATGGCTAGGGGATAATGACTAGGGTTAGTGTGACTTTAAGACTAATCACTTCCTTTATTTATGTTGACTTCAGCAGCTTTCTATATCAACCATAAGTACATATGAAGCATTTATTCTAGAAGCTAAAATGCAATCACATACATAGAAACTCTTTAAAAAAAAAGTGGCCCGAAAACTATTGGAGACATGTGTAACTACTAAATGACATGTAGACTGGAAACATTTTTTATTTTAAATTGACCATTACTGGAAACTATACCACTTCCCAACACCACAATTTTTTATTTATCTGTCCCCTATTTTTTTAGATATCCAGTTAAAAATAGCTCGCATTTCAGCTGTCAGTCATGTACCTTATTATTTATAAACTCTTCTGCTGTGAGAAGTTTTGCTGTAGCTGGAATGGTTTGACACTTGTATGCTGTATGCTGTGTGCAGATTTACAGTTGGTATGCTTGCCCTCATAAAAAAGTCGTGTCAGATGGAAGGGGAGAGTTTAAAGGGGTGGGTGGGGGAATGGGCGCCTGAGCAATACAAGTACTGGTTGAAGGCATGCAGAAACATGCACACCTCAAGTATTGCTATCTACACATATTTATTTAGGATTAAGGAAAGTATTTTTTCAGTATTGTTGCCTTTATGTTTAGATATGAATATAGCAAGGGAAAAGTTGTAACTATTGAGCTTCATTAGGTTGAAACAACATTTACGCAAGTATTATAAATGAACAATGTATCCACCCCAACGGGAAACAATATCTAATATGCACACGACATTCACAGGCCCTGCACTGGATATCGCTGTAATCTTGAATTTTTATAATTTTTCTAATGCCATTATTAAGCACAGCAGGATGTAAGAGAAAGAGATCTTAAAGTAAGAAGCAAAAAAAAAAAAAACGATTCCCACGTAACCAGTTACAGGGCTTCATTTTCGTGCAGAAGATTTATAATCCAATAATATCCAAAGTAATTTAGATAAGGATTGTAAGTGTTTGCTTAAGACACCGGAGAATCGATCCGTGTGTAATACAGTATAATCTTGTTTTGGAAAGGGTTTACTAAAATATATACAGTGTGAATAAACTTATTCATAGGTGGATCATAGTATGTTGTAGCCTGTGGGATTTGATCGATCTTTTGGCTGAAGTTATCTAGATGTTTGCAGCACAGTAAATTAGTTAAAGGTAAGAATGAACGAAAATGACGAGTTTATTCTGACAGCAGCTCCGCAGAACCGACTGATGCTATGAAAATCCATTAATCAGGATTTTTTCGATAGACATTTTTGAAATTTTGAATAGATTTTTGAATTTGTGATTTTTCGATGAAAAGTTCTGTGTTTCGAAAATTTTGAAAAATATACGCTGGATGCACAGATTTCCAAAACAGGCAGTTCCGTGTTGAAACCAGGTTTGTTTTTGAAACCTGGATTCAACACTATTAAAGAGTAATGGTGGCCATAAAAGCAGCAATCCTGATCGTACAAATCTTACAACATTCTTGATGATGATTTTCCTTTCTTTCGGGCAAATTAAAAAGAATGTTTCATTCGCTAATTCTGATTGCAAGTTACCTGGATCATACAAACAGGATTATATATAGTATCCCTGTACCAACCAGACTACAGATATGTATTATACCAGTAATTCTCAATATTATATAGTATCCCTGTACCAACCAGAAACTACAGTATATGTATTAATACCAGAAATTCTCAATATATATAGTATCCTTGTACCAACCAGAACTACCATATATGTATTAATACCAGTAATTTTCAATGTTATATAGTATCCTGTACCAACCAGAACTACAGTATATGTATAATACCAGTAATTCTCAATATTCTGTAGCATCCCTGTACCAACCAGAACTACAGTATATGTTATAATACCAGTAATTCTCAATATTATATATTGTCCCTGTACCAAGCATAACTACAGTATATGTATTAATACCAGTAATTCTCAATATTATATAGTATCCCTGTACAAACCAGAACTACAGTATATGTATTAATACCAGTAATTTTCAATATTATATAGTATCCCCATACACACCAGAATACACAGTATATGTATTAATACCAGTAATTCTCATATTATATGTATCCCTGTACCAATCAGAACTACATTAATGTATAATACCAGTAATTCGCAATATTATATGTATCTGTACCAACCAGAACTACAGTATATGATTAATACACAGTAATCCACAATATTATATAGTATCCCTGTACAAACCAGAACTAGAGTATATGTATTAATACCAGTAATTTTCAATATTATATAGTATCCCCATACCAACCAGAACTACAGTATTCGTATTAATACCAGTAATTCTCAATATTATATAGTATCCCTGTACCAATCAGAACTACATTATATGTATAAATACCAGTAATTCGCAATATTATATAGTATCTAGGGAAGGCATAGAACTGAACTCAAACCGAGTTCGAGCCGAACTGCGAGTTCGAACGGACCCGGACTTCTCGAACTATCTCGGACGCGGACTTTCAATATTTCCCGGACTTTCGATGATTATGTATTATCAGTATTGTATTAATACCAGTAATTTTCAATATTATTAGTATCCCCATACCAACCAGACTACTATATGTATTAATACCGTAATTCTCAATATTATATAGTATCCTGTACAATCAGAACTACATTATATGTATAAATACCAGTAATTTGCAATATTAATAGTATCCCTGTACCAACCAACTACAGTATATGTATTAATACCAGTAATCCACAATATATATAGTATCCCTGTACAAACCAGAACTACAGTATATGTATTAATACCAGTAATTTTCAATATTATATAGTATCCCCATACCAACCAGAACTACAGTATTCGTATTAATACCAGTAATTCTCAATATATATAGTATCCCTGTACCAATCAGAACTACATATAGTATTAATACCAGTAATTCGCAATATTATATAGTATTAGGGATGGCATAGAAACTCGAACTCAAACCCGAGTTCGAGCCGAACTGTTCGAGTTCGAACGGACCCGGACTTCTCGAACTCTCTCGGACGCGGACTTTCAATATTCCCCGGACTTTCGAGTATCGAATCCGCGAGTAAAATGTACATGGTATCTAGGCGCGAACATCGAATCTGCGAGTAAAGTCTCCATTACAGCCTATACGCGAGTATTGAATCTGCGAGTAAAATGTCCATGTTACCTCGAACGTTGAACGCGAAAGCTCGAAAGTAGAGTGCGTGAGAGTAAAATCGATTTTACTTAAGTCCTGGATATTGGACATGCTCCCCAGACCATTTCCCATGTCCCACAGCCATTTACATTAAGTTACCATTAATATTTTAGTTGTATTTGACTCGAAATTTTCGAACTATTTGCCTCCATAGATTTAATGGGTCCGTTTTCGAATTTTACAATAGTTCGAAAGTTCGAAAACGAACCGAACTTTCAATAGTTCGACCATTCTAATAGTATCCCTGTACCAACCAGAACTACGGTATATGTATTAATACCAGTAATCCACAATATTATATAGATTACCTGTACCAACCAGAACTACAGTATTTGTATAAATACCAGTAATTCTCAATATTAAGAAATACTTAATTAAGAAATACTTACAGGGAGATTCAATAAAAGTTCTTATCATTTAAAATGGTGCTAATTTTGCCCCAAACAATCAGAACTTATGTAACATTTGAAAACTAACATCTGATTTGTTGGGGCAAAATTAGCCACTTCATTTTAAACGATAAGAACTTTTATTGAATAACCCTGAAAGTTTCAAAACATATTAAAACATCAAAATAAGTGATACATTGAATCAAAACAACATGGATACTGTTGCCCAATTCAGTGATATAAAATGTTTAAAATAGGTGTGAAAACTCTAGTGATACCTGGGTGGTAAAAAATATTAGAAAGAGATGAAAATAGTGATAAAGCTTTCTTAAAATATTAAGATGTACCATTCTCTAAAAAAACATCCTCCCATATATAGAGTACTTAGCAATCAATAGGGTGTAGAAAAATTAACTCATCAAATGGCATTTGGATCTATACTTATAGAGGAGAGTGGTGAAATCTATAGGGAAACAGCGGTTGATAAATATAATAACAGTCAGAAAACAGATCATAAAGAAGAACATATAAAAAGAATCATCATAAAAAGCATTTGAGGCAAAAGTTCGTATTGAGTCCTTTAGGGTATAAAGTGGCCAAGATGTAGATCCAATAATACCAGTAATTCTCAATATTATAGATGGTTGGTACAGGGATAATATATATATTGAGAATTACTGGTATTTATACATATACTGTAGATCTGGTTAGTACGGGGATACTAATAATATGGAAATACTGGTATTAATACATATACTGTAGTTCTGGTTGGTACAGGATATTACTATTAATATTGAGAAGTATCCCTGTACCAACCAGAACTACAATATATGTATTAATACCAGTAATTCTCAATATTATTATATAGTATCCCCGGTACCAACCAGAATACCGTATATGTATTAATACCAGTAATTCTCAATATTATATAGTATCCCTGTACCAACCAGAACTACAATATATGTATTAATACCAGTAATTCTAAATATTATATAGTATCCCTGTACCAACCAGAACTACAGTATATGTATTTATACCAGTAATTCTCAGTATTATATAGTATTCCTGTACCAACCAGAACTACAGTATATATATATATCTATATATATTAATACCAGTAATTCTCAATATTATATAGTATCTTTGTACCAAGCAGAACTACAGTATATGTATTAATACCGGTAATTCTCAATATTATATAGTATCTTCATACCAACCAGAACTACAGTATATATATTAATACCAGTAATTCTAAATATTATATAGTATCCAAGTACCAAGCAGAACTACAGTATACGTATTAATACCAGTAGTTCTCAATATTATATAGTATCCAAGTACCAACCAGAACTACAGTATATGTATTAATACCAGTAGTTCTCAATATTATATAGTATCCCCATACCTACCAGAACTACAGTATATGTATTAATACCAGTAGAGATGTCCGAACTTCGCAAAATGCAGCCCGCTCGAGGATCCACGAATTTTCGTGAAAATTTGAAAATCCGCGAGCGGACCCATTAAAACCCATTAAAATGAAAAAATCCTCGAAAATACGAGAAATCCTTGTAATTTCGAGAATTTTCGAAATTACGTATTTTCATGCATTTTCGGAAATACGAGAAATCCTTGCAATTTCGAAAATTTTCAAAAACGCGGTTCGGAAAAGTTCAGAAGGTGGAAAACCGGAAAATCTGCAATATCCGCCGTTCGCGAGCGAGGAAAATCCGCCACGAATTCGGGTTCGGATCCACGAACTGGGCCATCACTAAATACCAGTAATTCTCAATATTATATATTATCCAAGTACCAACCAGAATTACAGTATATGTATTAATACCAGTAGTTACAGATATATATAGTATCCTGTACCAACCAGAATACAGTATATGTATTAATACCAGTAATTCTCAATATTATATAGTATCCGTACCAACCAGAATACAGTATATGTATTAATACCAGTATTCAATATTTCTTTATATAGTATCCCTGTACCAACCAGAATTACAGTATATGTATTAATACCAGTAATTCTCAATATTTTTTAGTTTTAGAAACGTATCTAGCCCAATTTAAAGCTATTCAATGAACTTGCCATTACCACATCTGCTGGAGGACAGTTCCAAAGTTTTCCCGTTCTCAATGTAAAGAAACCTTTCCCAACCTGAAAATGAAACTTCCAATCTTAAAGGATGTCCACGTGTCCTCTGATATGACCTATTAGTGAACAATTCACCAGAGAGTTTATTGTATGACCCATTAATATATTTGTATAAAGTGATCATATCCCCACGCAAATGTCGCTTCTCTAATATAAACAGCCCTAAACTTCCAGTTAAAGGAGGGAGGTTAAAATTTGCTCATGGAAGCTAACAAGTCATTTATTTATTGTGCTGGTGCTCAGAGAGGTAGGATTCAAGATAAAATTTAAACCACCTAATCAATGTTTCTTTACAAAGAGAAAGTGGAGAATCCCATGAAATCCCAGGGGTAAAGAGTATTGGTTTAAGAGAGGATGGTTTAAGGCAGGAGAAGGCAGGAGTTTATTGGGTTTGTGGAGAAGATTGTGAGGAGCAGAGGGCATGTCCAGGAACATAGAGGGCCAAAAGAAAAATCAAGTAGAGAGGTTTAGCAGATTGAAGAGAGCATGTTTACCCTACCCCTACCCACCCCCAAGGTACAATTGATGTAGGAGCCCCAAAAAACAACACCACAATACTTTTCTTTTTCCCTGAGATCTGTGAAGTTTAGGTCCCTGAGGTTTCAAAGTCACTGGCTCCTGACTGACCAGTTTATACCTCCCCTTTAAACTGTACAAGCTTTTGTCAGCAGCTTTAAGTCATTGGCTGTATTGTCACAGTCATGGATCTGGGAGGAATACATTTCTAGTACTTTGGGGGAAAAGGTAAGTATTGCGTACTTAAGGTTTATCGGGTCTTGCACCTATCTCATTTTACTTTTGGGTGATTGGAAGCTTAAGAGAAAGGTTTTAAATAGGATTCTGTGCTTAATGAATCATGGTCCTTTGTAAGTGTAAAAATGATATATTCAGTTTTAGATATCAACTAGACAGTTTGGTAGTCAGGGGTAATTGCAGAGGTTGACAAATAGCTTTGTATATCTGCATTATAAATAAAAATTATTGCCCAAAGAAATATAGGAGAGTAACAATAACTGAGCTCTGAGGGACTCAGGAGGGAGTGTAAGGCTAGATACACCGAGGGGATATTTTGGCCCGATTGACTGGACATTTCAGCCATTTGCTGTCTTCTGTGGGTCAAGTGATCAGTCGCGCAGACATATTTCCATGGCTATTTCATGTGATATATTACAGCACGATCAATCATGTGGTCCACAGAAGGTCACACTTTCGGCCGAAATTTACCAACATCTATACCGATTTGGACAAAATATAAATTGTTGAAAATGCATCACCGGTATTGTGACCCTCTCCACTGAAATACTGTAATATCATTCAGTCAGGGGGAAATATCACCACATACCTAGCCTTATTAGCAAACATGGTAGAGAAAGATCTGTTAGAGAGATAAAAATGTACCCAGAAAGCATCTGGATTTTGGAGTCCAATGAGTGAAGAATCTGCATGAAGAGAATGGTTCACCCTACAAAAATCTGTTTCAATGTTTTCAGTCCAACAAGATTATTAACATATAGGTAATAAGTAGAGATGGACGAACTTAGTGAAGTTCGGTTTAGTTACGAACTATTGAACTTTAGAGATGTTTGAAACTGTTGAGTTTCATTCCATTTTCGAATTTTCTAAATTTTTGGAAAATTTGGAAAAGAACCCATAGAAGTCAATGGAAGAAAATTTTTTGAAAGTTTGTGTCCATTTTGAGGGGCAAATATAATAGGTTACTGTAAATGACACTGAGACCTGGGGGATGGTCTGGGGAACCCGGAAATAGAACCAAAACCTATTTTAAAACTTTCCTCACGATCGGGGCTGTTTTCGAGCTTCCGCATTCCATTTTCGAGAGTTACCGAAATCGATCATTACTTTCGAGAGTTCGATTTTTGATAATCCTCTACTTTTGATTTTCGATTTTCGATATAAATCAAAAATTAGAAAAATCCGGGGTCCATGAAATCCGTGTGTTTCAAAAGTTTTGCCGGGACTTCGAAACCCTCAGATTCGATTTGAAACTGGGTTCTATTCGAACCTATATTACATCTCTAATGAACTTCAGTAAAAGTTTGGTAGTTAGGTAACTAACCCATTTTAGTTTGGAAAGTTCGGCTCTATAAAACATAAACTAACAATGGTAACTTACTGTAAATGGCTGTGGCACCTGGAAAATGGTCTGGGGAACATGTCACTATCACCAAAACTTCTTTATACACTTTCTTCCCCACGATTGGGCAATTGTCGGGTTTTCTGCAAGCTACATTCTTGGGTTACTGAATGTTACATTCAAGGGCTACCAAAATCAACCACTACATTCAAGGGTTACCGAAAAAGAACGCAACATTTGAGGGTTAACGAAAACGAATGCTAAATTCGAGGGTTACCAAAATCAGCAGCTACATTCGAGGGCTACCGCACAATACATTCGAGGGTTACCAAAAATCAAACTTTGGGTCATATTCATAAACCTGTGGTATTGCTTATTAGCGATACCGTGGGTTAGTTGATGTACGATCGCGGTAGTTATTTACCGAACGTTCAAGAGGGTCAGGAGAGGGTAGTGCGGTCAGTTAGGCACTCAGTCATAGGAAATAAAGATGGAGAGACGGATTTTCAAATCAGTTTGGAAGGTGATTGGGACTAAGGTGGAAGGCCTGTATATGATTACTACCATTGAAATAGGGGTAAAAAAAAATAGAAGCCATCATATCTATTGTATATTCAGTTAGATCAACTGGACTTTTTGTACAAGTCATTCTGAATTGAGAAAGCCAGTCGGATGACTAGCAAAACATCTTCAAGAACTAAACTTTAAAGGCCATGTCCACCCTAATAAAAAACTTTTAATATAATGTAGGGCACCCCTGCCCAACCCCAACAGCCGTGTGAATGTTAAAAAAATATTTAGAACATTACTTACATCTCAATTACCTCAATCCTCTGGAACACTGAGACGGCTCCCTACTTCCTGGAACTTGCAAGCAGGGGTCGGGCCTGCAGCCACATCTGTGATTGGCCATCAATGGAAAGCATTGTGGGAATAAAGGGCTTTAAGTGGTGTTCTAAATCTTTTTTTAACAAAATGACATGGCAGTTGGTGGCAGGTAGGGATGCCCTACACTACAGAAAAAAACTTTTTGGATGGATAGATATATATGGATCCAGATGGTGGGAGGGAGGGGAAAGAAACCTGTTCGGAGAACAAGGAGGAGGCAGAAACCTTTTGGACAGGAAGACACCTCCTATTCTTCAGTTTCCTGGACTTTGGACAAGCACTGCAGAGGAACCATAAGGAGCAGAGATGTAAGGTGTGGGTCTTTTTAAACTACTGTATAGAAAGGGGCCAGAAGTGGGTTAAATTTTAGTTTGGGGCAGACATGCCCTTTAAGTCCAGTTGATTTAACTGAATACAAAAGATATATCATGACCTGGATATATGAGAACCTTCACAAGCAAATAGAAACCATCATTTTCATTCATTAAAATTCAATAAAACTTTCTCTACTACTTTATAGCAAGATGGCATGGATTTTAAAAAATAACATGAAAAGATCAGATGAGCTTCCATCTATGGCAAATTAAGTTTGCTAGTTACTACTGCTTAAATGATAGATACTTTCTAGAAGTTATGAGGTCATCGTAATCAAGAAAGTTTCACCAAACTCAAAGTTTACCCTTTTATTTGAAATTGTGAAAGATATTTTTAATCTAATTTTTTTTTTCTGGCAGTGTGACAATGATATTTCCTAATTGCAAGTAAAACATTTGATGGAAGTTATAATTATATATTACACCCATTCGCTTGAGTAGATTAAGTGTGGGTGGCAAGGACAGAGTATCCAGGGGGGATTAGACCTTTTCTTTTGTTATTCAAATATCTAGCCCACCTGGCCACTTTGTTCTAACTGCTAATGCAAATGCAAGCCAAGCTTCAGATCAAGACTTAATGGAGATCGATGTATATATTTTCTCAAGTATCTGTTATATTATGATTGATTTATATAAGGCACAATATAATTGGAATCTGGAGTGTTTAATTAATCATTCTTTCTGTATATCTGAGTTGGCTTTAGTGAATAATATTTCAAAGAAAAATGATATCGAGACGTTGAAAAAAAATGCTGATTTTAAGACAATCCTCTTTTTACACAATCGGTGGGAAGAAAAACAAATTAATTTCCATCTCGTGCCAAAGAATTTGCAAAACTTATCCTGTGCGTACGTGATGCAATTTTATTTTCCCAATGCACATTTTCTCCGAGACCTCTTGCAAGCTAAGACTCAAATTTATGGGAATCAAAAGAGTCTCCACTTATTAGATCATTTTCCTCAATCTGAAGACAATCTGTGACTTAGGCAGCTACGAAATGTGAACAAAATCCAGTCAGTTATGGGAAAATAAAGAATGAATCATGTTGACTTATTAAATAAATTCACATTATAAACAGTAAAACTTTATGTTTCATCGAATTTCAAAATATCAGATTTTAAAGACAATTGGGGTTTACCAAGATGTTTATGTTTGTGTTGGCATGTTTATTTAGTGTAACTACATTATTAGGTGCAATAAAACTTATTTTTAGAGAGAAGTTATAGCCAGCAACAAATCTGGTGTAGAAAAAAATGGTTATAGTAGAATTGTAAGAGCAAATACAGAAAGGAACATTGACTATCGCAGGAATGTGACACTCGCTCTTGAAGAACCTTTTCAAAGGGGCTATTAAAATAATAAAGACTTTCAGAATATCTGAAACTGTCATGTTCTTTTTCATAGCTGTAATGGAAAAGGAATATTAACTACTGAGTATTTGAAGGAGCTTCCCAAGGTCTTAGGTTTGGCCTCCAAAATGTTGATATCCTCGTAGATTTCCTTTAGAGATCTGTAATTCCTCCATCTACTTGGTGTCATTTGGATGACATCTCCATTGGGACTACAGAACCTTGCAGCTCTGGTTGCAATCATCCAGAAGTCAAATATTGCTTGCTCAGTGAACCAGATGTCAATGGAAAGAGAAGGCTGATATAGTGTATAAGGTAAAAAAGGGGGGGAAAGCGAGCACATTTACATGCAAAATACATCCTTCTAAATGTGAGAAATAAAGTTGTGTTAAAACACATAGGGCCTCATTTACACAAAGCTGCAAATTGCTCCAAGCAAATATGGCTTCCGGTATTTAATACTGGATTTGAACCTGGTGCAAATCCAGCCATTAGCACGGGTGCTAAATCCAGAGCCATTAGCACGGGTGTCTTTTGTGAAACTCGTGCAGCCACTGCAATTAAGGAGTTAAACTTGCGCTAACCTATTCAATATTGGTTAGCACGAGTTTAAACCCTATTTTTAGTACAGCAAGTGGGTAATTCAGGCCCATAGAGAGGAATGAACTTTAAGTTTAGTTTCAGTCAGTGCTTCCATGGAAATTCCATAAATTTCGATTAAAAACAAAATTGAAACAAAAATGTAATTTTGAACTGCAATTTTTGTCCTCAATTTTTTATTTAATAATTGATATTTTTTTTAACCATGTGTACTCAATTTATACATCAATTTGATGTGAAATGCGTTGCATGAGGCTGTGCTGAAAACAGTATTCTCTTCCTGAATAAATGTACATGGATTAGTAATCTCATAGTTAAGTGTATAGGGAGAAGAAAAGCCTGAGTCTGAATTAGATCACAGACCACACAGGCTTCTAACCAGGGACGTATTTACCAGGCGAGCCACTGAAAAGGAGACCCAGGAGCCAAGGAAGTTCCATCTTCTTATTCTTCCAATAATAGATATAGCTTCCTCTTAGAAAACCACTGTAGGGTCTGCCTTTCAATCAAAAAAACAAAAAAAACAATAGGCAGCTGGCTTGGTTCCCTGGTTTGAATTTCCATTCCACTGTTTATGGAGACGTCTTCCAAGGACTCTGGACTGAACTATAAAAAGAAAAGTCCCTGATTGAACAGACAGGTGGAAATGTTGTTTATGTAGTGGTGATTGTCAATTTATTTGTAAGAAATAGAGTTTTAAATCTGATAGTGAGACCTTTTCTAGCCTGGATATGATTTTATTGTATTTATCTTTAATGAATAATAAACACATTTTTAAATATTCAATCAGTAACAGAACAAAAGAATAATTTATTAATAAATAGAACTCTGTGCCAGTCACATACAGGCAGATTAATACATGAAGGCTTTTAGTTATTTTGTGATTTCAGGTAAAAAAACAGTGGATATCTTTTATTTTTAAAGGGAAAGTCAACCTAAAATATTAACTTTTGTGAAGGTGGTGGTCTATTACCTCGAATTACTGCATTAAGACTATGAATGACTGAATGAATGAATATTACAGATATACCGTGACCTGGATGAATGAATATTACAGATATACCATGACCTGGATGGATGAATAT
>CM033472.1:12536187-13038492 GCA_019447015.1 Hymenochirus boettgeri
GTATACTGTAATACCGTATTCATCCATCCAGGTCATGGTAATATCTGTAATATTCATTCATCCAGGTCACGTTATATCTTAATATCATTCATCCAGGTCATGATATATCTGTAATATTCATCCCTCCAGGTCATGGTATATCTGAATCTTCATCCATCCAGGTCTGTATATCTTATATTCATTCATCCAGGTCATGGTATGTGTGTAATATTCATTCATCCAGTCATGTATATCTGTAATAGTCATACATCCAGTCATGGTATATCTGTACTATCATCCCATCCAGGTCATGGTATACTATATTACAGATATACCATGACCTGGATGGATGAATATTACAGATATACCATGACCTGGATGGATGAATAGTACAGATATACCATGACCTGGATGTATGACTATTACAGATATACCATGACCTGGATGAATGAATATTACACACATACCATGACCTGGATGAATGAATATTACAGATATACCATGACCTGGTTATGGTGTAGGTGGCACAGGGATTATTAAATCCCAAATGCATCACCTTACATTTATCAACATTGAATCTCATCTGCCATTCTGCTGCCCATTTTGATAATCTATCTAGGTCTGCTTGCAGCACTTGCACATCATTGGAAGTTTCCAAAGCTCTGCATAGTTTAGTGTCATCAGCAAATACTGAGACCTTGCTCTCAATGCCCTCTTCTAAGTCATTTATAAACAGATTAAACAGAAGCGGCCCCAGTACAGAACCCTGAGGCACTCCGCTTAGAACTTTAGCCCACATAGATGTAGCTCCATTAACCACCACTCTCTGTTTGCGGTCCAATAACCAGTTCTCTATCCATGAAAAAATGTGTTCTTCAAGGCCAACAGTCCTCAGTTTATACATTAGTCGCTTATGTGGCACAGTATCAAAAGCTTTTGCAAAATCCAAATATACCACATCCACTGCTGTGCCTGAATCTACTGACATCTACTTCTTACATCCTTTCTTCATAAAAACAATTTGGAATTTGTCATGCATGATTATTTCTCATAAACCATGCTGACTACTACTAATAAGATGATCTCCTCGGAAACAAAAGTCAAGGTATGATCCTACAAGGTTTTCCATCACCTTCCATACCACTGGGAATTTTGGTTAGGTTACAGGTCTATAGTTTCCAGGTGTGAACGAATACCTTTTTGAATATGGTATTACATTGGCTTTTTTCCCAATCCAGCGGCACATCCCTAGTCAAAAGCAAATCTGAAAAGATGAGAAAGACAGTGGTCTAGATAGAACGAACTAAGCTCCTTTAAAATCCGAGGATTTGCAATCCATCTGTCCTGGCGTCTTATTGATATTAACCCTCGTCTAATTGTTTTCCGTACCAACATACTTGTTAATCCAATGTGAAAAACTTAATGTTCTTCCCTGCATATTATTTACAATCCCTACTGTAAGGACAAGGATTTCATCAACGTAAAAAAAAACCGATGTAAAAAAACGGTTTAGCACTCAGATAGCCTTTTCGGCATCCCTTACAACCACTAGCTCCATATTTAATGGTCCCACATTTTTGTGTATTACTTAAAAAAGATTTGGTTGGGGTTGGACTTGCTTTTGTTCGGCAAGTCCGTATTTCATCTTTCTATTTAGAGCTAGTTTAAGTTACTTTATTGAACCTCTTTAGTACACTTTGTCACTCCCTTGAAGCGTGTTCTGTTGCCTTCTGTTTTCAACAATCTTGAATCCCTTTTCTTTTTTCATATTCCCTTTTTACTGAGCATTAACCATGCAGGACTGGATCTACTTTTTTTTGCACTTGTTACACTAAAGGTACCGATTTAGAAAGTTAATAGTTTAATATCCCTTTTAAAAGTGGTCACACATCTGCTCATGTTCAGTTCCCCCCAGTCCTGAGCAGGAGTCGATTCACTTGAACAGCATTAAATTAGACTTTCCTAAAGTTAAAAGTTTTTTGTAAGGCCGGCCACTTTATTTTTTTTGCACCTAATTAAATGCACCTATTCATGGTCACATTCCTAAGCTTCCCATTACCTCTTCCAAAAACTGAGCTCAGGTGGGTTATTAGATAACAAAAAAAAAAAAATCACCAGATCAAACAACGCATTCTTCTGGTAGAAACTTTTACCATTTGTGAAGAAAAATGCTCATATAGGAAAATTTAAGAGACTTTTAACCTTTTTGAGGTGCTGACAGTTCCCCGGACTCCAAATCTATGTCAGGGTAGTTAAAACAATCCCCATATCAGACATGAACATGCCCATACCAGCAGCCTTCGGCCAACTGCCATATGGAGAGTTCATTTCCCCATCTTCCCCGGCAATTTTGGTGGTTAGAACATAACTCCAATAATTAATTTACCTACCTTCTTCTTCCTGTACACAGTTCCACCCATAATGTTTCAGGAGCCGATCCATTTAACTCCCCCATCTATTCCATCTTTTAAATTTGGCTTCAATTCGTTTAACATAGATACTCCTCACTCCTCCTCCTTTCCTTATTAAACTCTGTCCAGTATAAATAAGGAGGTCTCCTTCAATATTTACTGTCCAGCGTCGTAGTGAACATTAAGACATGATTCTGCTCTACCAATAATATCAATACCTTTCCTTTAAAGCTTTAATTCAAGTTCGCCGGTTTTTTCCAGCCAGGATCTTGCTTGTTAAAAACATACTTTTATTATCAATTGATTTACACTCCCATACATGGTTTGTACATATGCCTCTTATCCTCTATGATCCCCCCTCCCCCTTCTCCTCCTGCTGTTGTGTTACAAGCCCCCCTGCATCCCACTTTCTAACTTCTCTATCTACCCCTGTGTGTGTTTCAAACATTCCCTCCCCCATACTATTTAAAATCTCTCCAACCCCTAGTCCATCTTCTCCCCAAAAACAGCTGCACCATCACATTGAGGTGAATCCGTCCTCCTACTAAAGAGCCTTGTAGCCAACAGAACATCAGCCCAGTTCTCTAAAAACAAAACCAACCCCCATCTCCTCTTACATCCTACTTACCTCTTAGCCACGAATTTATACTCCTGAGCTCACGTTGTCTCCCGATGCGTAGCAGTGGCTGCGGTAGTATTTCTGAAATCCAATACCCTGGAGGGTCCTTGCTTTTAACATGCCCTAATTCTCGGAAATCATTTTTAAGGACCTCAACTCCACCTCTAACTTTGTCATTGCACCAATGTGACCAAGACCGCCGGGTCAACTCCCAGCCCCACCCACCAATAATCTGTCACAACACGATCCAAACACACTGTCGACCACCCTAGCACCAGGGCAAAACACACACTGTTCGGCATGCAGGTGGGTATCTGGCGACTGATGACCTATCTACCCTCTAATATGTAGTCCCCTACCACTAACCACCTGACCTATCCTTCCTAGCCCCCAGTTTCCCCTCCCTTGTATTGTAGATGCCCTTCCCCTGGTGCTACAAGGGAAAGGCCCGCTTCCATACATGCTGCTATCCTGGCCATCGTCCTCCACATCTTCACCTAAACATTGGCAAATCTGTGGTGATCGGACCAAACTGGGGAAGAAGTGCCTTTACAAAATCTTCTCCTTTACCACCTTATACTGCCCCATCTCAACCTACAGTTTATCTGGCCCTGCCAGTAACCTCATTTCCTCCCCAGATTTGCCCAATGTTTTGGCTTTAACATTTTGAAATGGCTAGATATTAGCTTGGCTCTAGGTTCTGGAAATGTGGCTGTAAAGTTCTGGAAGAGCAAGTCCCTCATTATTTATGAATAAGGTCCCCAAACTGTTAACCCTTCCTGCCTGACAACAGTACCTGCCAGACATCTGGTATGGTCAACATAGTAATTGAGGTTGGAATAAAGACAACGTCATCAAGTCCCAACTTATTCACACCTGCCTTTTTGTTTATTTATTCCTGGATCAACCAGATCTTAGAGTTAATGTATAATACCAGTACTTCTCAATATTTATATTATCCCGTACCAACCAGAACTACAGTACTATGTATAATACCAAGTAATTCTCAATATTATATATATCCTGTACAACCAGAACTACAGTATATGGTTAATACTGTAATATTAGTATTATTAGTATCCCTGTACCAACCAGACATCAGTAACTATGTAATAGATAATACCCGTAATTCTCAATATTATATATCTATCCGTACTAACCAAAACTACAGTATATGTATATTAATATCAGTATATTCTCAATATTATATATTATCCCTGTACCAGCCGAACTACAGTAAATATGTATTAATACCAGTAATCTCAATATTATATAGAATCCTTCGTACCAACCAGAACTGCAGTATATGTATATTAATAACAGTAATTCTCAATATATATTATTATCCCAGTACCAACCAGCATCACAGTATATGTATTAATACCATAATTCTCAATAGTATAAGCTGTTCCCTGTACCAACCAACACAGTAGTATTAAATACCATATCTTAATTATTAGTATCCCTGTACCACACCAAACGCAGATATGTATTAATAACCAGTAATTCACTGAATGTTTGATGCAATTGAAGGGGGCTAAAATCTTCTCTCTAAAACCTTGATCTCAGAGGAGCTTACAATTTGATCCGGAGTCGCAAAAGGGGACGTAATGGAAAAAGCGTCCTGCAATACTCGTGATTGGCCATTTGAGTATCTGGGCTTTTTGGGGGGGCTTTGCATATGCCCCAGAGGGATTTTCAGATTATTAACGAGATATCTTCAGGATTTATTAGGCACCTCAGTATAGTAGTATCGAGATGTATTTTGGTTTTTTCGTCAAGACGTACCCTCTCATCGTATTCTCTTCGTCAAGTTCTTCCCGATTACGTGCAATCACCTTTATGGCCAAAGCTGGAAAATGCCTGTTTTGAAGCCCCGTTCCTGGGTTATATATCTCTGCCCAAGGTTTTGAAAGGACTTCTTCTAAAGTTTCTTCTGCTATTCTAATTGCCTCTTCCTTCTTCAGATGGAAAGCATCAAAGTTTCAATTGGTTTCGCTAATTTATATAATTACGCAATTATTAAGGTTTTTTCCTCATCATGTTCCAATCTAAACCTCAATCTGAAAGAGGGGGCATACATAATCTGGACGAAGAAGCAGTAAAAAAAGTTCAAAAGAATTAAGACGGGCATTTGCCTCTGCTCCCATTTAAATAACAACGATATTGGGTTGTGGAGCAATTTTGTCCCAAACAAAGGAATAAAAGGGAAACTTCTCCTTGTCTTACTTTAATAGATTTTCACTTCATCTCGTTCTGTTTGGTGGCGAATTAATAAAGATGCCAGAACTTTGTAGCATCTCCTGTTCCATTTGTGCATGTCCCAGTCTCCTCGTAATCTTCCTTATGGACTTCTCAAACCACTTTCCACACCTTCTCGCCCTTGACGCATCTATCCATGATTGTTTATTAGTTGATTTACCTTCTTCCAAGAAAATAACGGTAATAGGGTGACTATTGATTCGTATTTAGCAAAGGCTCAGTTTGTTCCTCTCCAAGTTACCCTCGCCCTGGAACTTTCTTAGCTTATATCTCTCACATCTTCGCGCTCACAGGGTTACTCAGAAATTGTC
This sequence comes from Hymenochirus boettgeri, assembly GCA_019447015.1. Lineage (NCBI taxonomy): Eukaryota > Metazoa > Chordata > Amphibia > Anura > Pipidae > Hymenochirus > Hymenochirus boettgeri. The sequence continues at coordinate 12,541,770 of CM033472.1, forward strand.
TCCGACAGAGGAACACACATTTCATTCCAAATTTCTGGAGGCCTTTGTAAATCTTGAACATTAAACTCAATTTTCCTCTGCATATCACCCAATCCAATGGGTCTGCTGAACGGATTAATCAGTCTCTTGAACGTTCCTCCGTGTGCATATTTCCATTTCTCAAAATGATTGTTGTCCAACCTGGTTACCCTTGGGTGGAATTTGCATATAATAAATTCCCCACACTCTCTTTCCGGGACTTCCCTTTTTTTGTAATAATGGGCCAAATCCAATGTGTTTTCCCCCAAGATTTTCTCTTTTCCAATAACCAGCCGCTGACGACTTATGATTGCCCATAGTGTCTGCTATCTGGGATTCTACAAAAACAATCTTTGAAATCCTCCCTGATTCAGAACAAAGCTGCAGACAAAGACGAAGCCTGCTCCTCAATATTCTATTGGCAGATAGAGTTTTGGCTATCCTTCACAAAATATTCATCTTCACGTTCACCTCATACTCCTTCCCCATCCCTCTGCAAATTAATTAGTCCTATGCCTTCCGGCTTGATTTATCCCACCTACTATGAAGATCTCAAATGTTTCCATGTATCCTTAACACAACCATTTATTGTCAACCAATTTTACCATTTACATCTGTCCCCGCGCTCCCAATTTTAGTTTGATGGTCAGCAAGAGTTTGAAATTCAGGAAATTCTCGATCAGATATGTCGAAAACTCTTTACAATACTTGATCCATGGAAAGTGCTTCGTGGTCCAGAAGAAGCTCCTGGATTAAACTTATGAATTTCATGCATCATCCCCGTTTTAATCAAAACCTTCCATAAGAATCATCCTTTCAAACCTGGATTGTAGTGGTCCTGGGCCCCCCCCCGTTTTTGGGAAGGAGAGGGGGTACTGTAAGTTATTACCCTGTGCGTCCACTCCGTTGGCGACTCCTCTAGGCGGCGCTCGTCCCAGTGACAACCCGACGCTCACTCGCACCATCATGAACGTCACCACGCAGTGTGCGCCCGCAGGCGCAAAGTTAAATAGCTTTCCTCCTTCTCTTCCCCTAGACGCCCACTTGTCAGTGTATTGGCATCTAGGGTTCTTGCGGTTGGTATTGCTGTTTACAGTCTCCATTGTTCTCAGCATCCAGTACATTGTTTCAGTTCACATTGTTCCAGTATCCAGCTTCATTGTTCACAGTCCTCCTTGTTCCAGCTATCCCGCTTTCATTTGTACCGTCTCCATTGTTCCAGATCCAGCTCTCATTGTTACAGTACTCCATTGTTCTAGCATCGCTTTCATTGTTTCAGTCTCCCATTGTTTCAGATCAGCTTCATTGTTCCACAGTCCCATTGTTCCTGTATCCAGTTCAATTGCTTACAGTCTCCATGTTCCAGTATCCAGCTTCATTTTGTGTCCAGTCTCCAGGGCATTGTTCCAGTATCCAGTTCATTGTTACAGTTCTCCAACTGTTCAGTATTCCAGCTCCATTGCTCACGTCTCGATTGTTCCAGTATCCCAGTTCACATTGCGCTACCTACTCCATGTACAGAGTCCTGGTGGTGCCAGTTTCCACTACTTACCTCCTTCATAACCTACGACACTGAGTCTTCCCTGTACTCTCTCCAACTGCGTTAGGGTAGCCTGTACCAATTCAATGAAATTATGCACTATAGCTGTAATGTGTAAATGGATGTTATATTATATGTTCACCCGTTGAAGGTAATAAGTCCTTCAAAATTAGAGAAGTCAATGTAATGGCTGTGGACTGGCTCTGTATTTTTAACTGAAGGTACCAGTTATAGAATTGGTATTCATGGAGTGTGAGAGACTGACTTGGGAAAAATTCTTTCATGTCTGGGAATACAGATCTTTACAGTCTTATACAAAGAATGGGGATAAATATGAGGTATCACCTCAACAAATATTTTGAAGGAGCTATTGGTGTGTCTTACCCAAACAATTGTCCGGGCAAACCAGGGTTTGAAGGCCAACAGTGAAGGTTTAATTTTTGTCAGAACTATACATTGAACTAATAATTGTTGACACAGATTTGACAGCGTGCTTAACTGCTCTTTGCTGATTACTCCATGAATCAACCATTAAATAAGAGCCATGGCATCCTCCAATCTGTATATAGCAACAGATTCCCCACATAGGATCTTCTGCAAGAGGGTGTGGGTGGTTATCGAGTGGTACGGGATTTGTGCGAGTTAACCCATGCAACATGTCCAGTTTAATAGTAGTGAGAGAAAATATTAAGATAGACAAAAGCATTCTTTATTCTAATTCAAAAATATATGTATGGAGGAAACCAGAGAGTAGTTAGTTTTTTTTTACTTACAGAAGTCAAACAGAAGAGTGTTAGTTTTTAAAATACCAGTTTTTGGGTCCTTATCTTCTATCTAGACATTGCCCGAAACTTCCTAAAATCTGTTGCCGATTCGAAATCCAAAATCGTATCATAAAAGTCATAAAATAGCATGGTAACTTAGGACATTGCTCTGGGACCGGGAAATGATCGCGAACACTCTCATATATCCAGAAGTCATCCATGCACTCTTTTGCTATTTGCATTCACATTCCGATACATCATCCCATTTCAGAGGTTTTGAGATTCGTAAACCATCCTATTTCTGGAATCGAGCGTTTAAAGGGCATGTCCACGCCCCACCCAAACAAAATTTAACCCTTACTGGCCACATTAAGAAGGTTTAAAACACGGCCTTACCTTACATTTCTGCTCAAAATGGTTTCCCCTGCTGTCCCCCTCCAAAGTCAGGAAACTGCTGTGTAGGAGCAGTGTGTGTACTCAGCTGTGCTGAGTTCTGCTCAACCTCGTCAAAAGTTTGAAGCTGATCGCATGCAGCCCTCACCCCTCCATCTCACCTCCCTTTTTTTCTCCCTCCCCTAACATTCAACCTTTGATATGCGGTAGGGCATGCTCCCCCAAGCCCCACACCACATATATTATGTAGAAAGTCCCACCATCTTACTACCCTACCTTCCCTACTATCCTCCGCTTTTCAAAACTCCGTGCAGCCGCGACTGTGATTGCCTCCTCTCAGCCCATCACGGAATCCAGTGCCGTCCCGCCCCTGCTTGCATCCATGCAAACACGAGGGCGCGAACAATGTTGTGGCGGAGGAAAGAGGGAAGGTAGTAAGGAATCCGAGGGACTTTCTAACAATATATTAATGCGTTTGGGGCTGGGACGGCACATGCCCCTACTGTCATGATCAAAAAATTTTTATAAAGGTGGACATCCCTCCCTTTAAAGGGCATCTATACCAAAAATGGGTTTTGTATTAATTGACACATAATGGAAACCTATAATCTTCCCAACCTTGCTAGATCTCCCCCTATTTCTTGATATCCACTGAAATGTTATTTTTTCAGCTGTCAATCAAGTTTGTTCGTTGCTTAGCAAAAAATATTCTTCGTGTAGTACGTCCTTTATCGTAGCTTGAATGTGACAGAGTTAGTTAGTGAATCTGTATGCTGTGGGCAGGCTTGACAGTTGGTTTGTGGGAGAAAAAGTCAGGTCGGATGGAAATGGGAAGTGGTTAATAAAAGAGGAGAGGAGGGATCTACTCACTAAACAACAATGTGTGCGTGATTGAAGGCATGCAGCAACACTCATCAACAGAGTAAGTGTGCATGTATTCAATTAATAGATCAAGATGAGGAGGCATTTTTCAGTTAGGTGTCCCTTAAAGATTTGTTTATCCCATACCAGCATTAAGGATGATTTCGGTCATGTGGCTCAAATTGAATTTGAATTCAGAAATCCTTGACCATTCATTTCAATAATGGTCAATAAAATTTCTGCAAGTTCGAAAATCCGAAATCCGAGAACCGAATCCGAAAAGTCAGTTCGGATCCATAAAATCTGATTAGGGGACCATTCTGATTCTCGTCCATCTCTCCTTGCTCTTATGCTGTAAGTTTTATAGTTATTTTTTCCATTTAAAAAATCAGTTTAAAAATATTTTAATCTCATTTTGATTTTAAAAAAAATTTGGGTAGATTTTATACCTATTGAAAGAACAAGTTTTGGACCTTTTTAATTTAAACTCATACTTCTTATACAGCCCCGGGAACATACCTATCTCGTTGTTTATTAGGAGCCCTCTTTGATACAGTTTATTCCCTTCCACAATTAATGTTAAAGACAAAATTTCTCAGGACCTGCTGTTAAAAGTTCACCACTGGATCAATGAGAAGCTTAAAATCAATGCTGACTTCCCTGGCGACGTGGGAAAGGAAAAACATGTAATGGTCGGGATTTTTTTTCATCACCGTTATTGAAAACCATTGTAGGACTATAAGTAAGACAGTTTTTCCATTAATCCGGACATCATTTTGAACAGAATTGAATGTGTTTGGCAATAAGGCTTATTCCTGGTGCTCGACATTCAGGTATCGCCGGCGAACTGAATAATTTCACCATTACTGTGTCTACTGCTTTAAACTTTAATTCCTTTCTCATTTTCATTTCTAAGTACTGACATTGAGATTATTTGGAGTTTTTTTGAAATGTCTTTAAGATAAGGAACATCTCCATAAATTAGTCACTTGGATTTTTCTTTAACTATGTCTTCAGGATAACACTCAGATCTTTTTATTTTTCGACAACAGAGGATTGAGGACGTCCAGAGTAGGAACTTTATCATCCATTTACACAGTATAAATAGTCTTCATGTACTTTAATGATACTCTTCGGGTGGTATCATCGGTCTCATTTCAATTCTTGCCCAATCATGTTTTTGTCGATAGGTCCTGTTCCTTTGACCAATTGGATCAGACCAATTTTTAGGCCAAAAGCGATTTACTGACATTAATGACAGTAGGATCTTGCACAGTAGGGTCTGGTTGACTTATGGAATACACAGATTGTAAGCGTTTAGGCATTGCTCTGGGATATTAGATGCCGGGTGGGACTGAAGGTACTGAATCTTTTCTACTTCAAAACCTATATAGCGGGAGGGGGTTAGGGGTATTAGAAAATGTTTGGGAAAATGAGGCAAGGATTTTATGTGACAACATCAGTGTGGACTTTTCTCCGCCAAGTAGAATTTTAAAGGCATGTCCAACCTCAACTAAATTAACCCACTTACTGCCCCACTGTAAGTTTAAAAAATCCTTACCTACACACCCCTGCTCCTTATGGTTACTCCTGTAGTTGGGCTTGTCCAAATCCAGGAAAGTGAAGAATAGTAAGTACTATAATAGTCTTCCTGTCCAAAAGTTCTGCCTCCCTTGTTCTTTTGGAGGATAGTGGCAAGTCAGGGGAGCCTCCCCCCCTCCCTTCCCCATCTGAATCGATCCATGGTTTTCCTTCCACCTAGTGTAAACACTTTGCTTAGTGTAGGGATCCCTGCATTTAAACACACATTGTCATTAGGTAGAAAAGATCTAATGTTCTTACAGCCCTTCGTTCCTGTAGTTCCGCAAGCAGGGAGATGATCAGTGCATTGCAGGAGCGAGGGCGCTGTAAGTACGGTTCTTCTAAATCTTTTTTTGCTAAACTAAACTATGCAGTTAGGGGTTGGCAGTGGTTCCATACATTGTGGCAAAAGGTTTTTTTATTATAAGGGTGGAGATATCTTTAAATAATTATTGTATTTCTCACTGTGTGACAATGTGTGAATAAGTTTGTTCCTCTTGCAAATTTTGCAAAAGTATAGTGGCTGGGCAGCATCATGGACAGAGACAGCACAGATACCTTGTAGAGCTAATTCCGGGTTCAAAATGTCCCCTTTGGTTACAACTTCAAGTCAGTTTGTTGTACGTTGTACATGAGTTTCTCTTGGTAAAAATGCCCAAAACAGTACTGAGTTGGGTGTGTGATTAGCTTACATACGGTAGTTTTTTGGGGCTGGGCTTGATGTGACATAATATCATTATAAACAGTCTTCCATGACACAAGGAACGTCATTGTGGCATATAACATTCTCCTAAATCTTAAAAGCTACAACGAAGACCTGTCAGCAGGGGGTTGTCTCTCTATGCAGGGCAATATGAGCAAAATGCTTAGGGGCTTGCAGCGGCCAGAAAAACAGCAGCAGCAGGCAGGCAGAAGGAAAATAAAATCGAGCGTGTGCACACGCCCAGACTATCAATTTTCCCTCTTACAGCTCTGCACTAACTGCTGCCTTCATGCAGGCCCTGCTCTGGATCCATCATGGGTAAGTGGTATATATTTTCCAAGATAGGTTTTATTTGATCTTGGCATTAGGGCATGTTTATATGTACCTATATGTGTGATCGTGGGCATTAGGATCTTATATGTCTTTATCTGTGTGTGATCTGGGTATAGGGCTCTTATATATATCCAGTGTGTTGAATCTAGGCAAAAGGGCATTCTTGAGTACGCTATTCTGTGTGAAACTTGGCATTAGGGCAACTTGTTAGCTAGGTCAGTTACGCCCTGCTGATGAAGAATCTACCTTGAACATGGTGGCAAGGCTTACAAATTTTTGGGGAAAAGTCTTTTTATATTCTATAGGAATTATTGGTGTGGACAAAAAGTCCTTCTTGAGGAACTGTATAATACTGCCTTGAATGTGAGGTTTAAAAACCAACTGTTAAATGGCAGTCCACCCCAAACTAAAATAAATTTAAACCCAACAACTACTGCCCCCACTCTGTAGTTTAAAATAAACCTTACCTACATCTCCGTCCCTTTGGGGGTTCTCCTGCTACCTTTTGCAAAAGTCCAGGAAACTGTAGTCGAAGCGGTCGGTGCTTAAAGTATCGTATAGTAAGTATGGTATAGTTACAGCATAGTAATGTTTAATAGTATAGTATCGTCAGTACAGTATAGTCTAGTTCTAGTATAGTACGACTAGTATAGGTATAGTATCCTAACAGTATGTATAGTATAGTACAAATAGTATAGTCTATACAATCGTATCAGTATAGTATAAGTAGCGTTAGTATAGTAACGTATGTACAAGTCTAGTACAGTCAGTCTAGTATATCTAGTATAGTCTCGTCCAGTATAGTAATAGTATACAGTCCAGAATAGTATAGTATAGTATTATGTAACAGTAAACGTAATAGTATAGTACAGTATCAGTGTAGTATAGTATAGTAATCTTACATTATCGTACGTAATAGTACAGTACAGTACTATAGTATAGTACACTGTAATATTCATCCATCCAGGTCATGGTATATCTGTAATATTCATCTATCCAGGTCACGGTATATCTGTAATATTCATCCATCCAGGTCATGGTATATCTGTAATATTTATCCATCCAGGTCACGGTATATCTGTAATATTCATCCATCCAGGTCATGGTATAGCTGTAATATTCATCCATCCAAGTCATGGTATATCTGTAATATTCATCCATCCAGGTCATGGTATATCTGTAATATTCATTCATCCTGGATGGATGAATATTACAGATATATCATGACCTGGATGGATGAATATTACAGATATACCGTGACCTGGATGAATGAATATTACAGATATACCGTGACCTGGATGGATGAATATTACAAATATACCATGACCTGGATGGATGAATATTACAGATATATCATGACCTGGATGAATGAATATTACAGATATACGCAACCTGGATGAATGAATATTAGATATACCATGACCTGGATGGATGAATATCACAGATATACCATGACTTGGATGGATGAATATTACAGCTATACCATGACCTGGATGGATGAATATTACAGATATACCGTGACCTGGATGGATAAATATTACAGATATACATGACCTGGATGGATGAATATTACAGATATACGTGACCTGGATAGATGAATATTACAGATATACCACTGACCTGGATGGATGAATATTACAGATATACCATGACCTGGATGGATGATAGTACAGATATACCATGACTGGATGTATGACTATTACAGATATACCATGACTGGATGAATGAATATTACACACATACCATGACCTGGATGAATGAATATACAGATATACCATGACCTGGATGGATGAAGATTCAGATATACCATGACCTGGAGGGATGAAATATTACAGATATATCAGACTGGATGAATGATATTACAGATATAACGTGACCTGGATGAATGAATATTACAGATATTACCATGACCTGGATGGGATGAATACGGTATTACAGTATACATACATATAATGTAGTTCTGATTGGTACAGGGATACTATATAATATTGAGAATTACTGGTATTAATACATATACTGTAGTTCTGGTTGGTATGGGGATACTATATAATATTGAAAATTACTGGTATTAATACATATACTGTAGTTCTGGTTTGTACAGGGATACTATATAATATTGTGGATTACTGGTATTAATACATATACTGTAGTTCTGGTTGGTACAGGGATACTATATAATATTGCGAATTACTGGTATTTATACATATAATGTAGTTCTGATTGGTACAGGGATACTATATAATATTCATACCAACCAGAACTACAGTATATGTATTAATAGCCAGTAATTCTCATATTATATAGTATCCCTGTACCAATCAGAACTACATTATATGTATAAATACCAGTAATTCGAATATTATATAGTATCCCTGTACCACCAGAACTACAGTATATTTTAATACCAGTAATCCACATATTATATAGTATCCCTGTACAAACCAGAACTAGAGTATATGTATAATACCAGTAATTTTCAATATTTAGTATCCCCATACCAACCAGAACTACAGTTTCGTATTAATCCCAGTAATTCTCAATATTATATAGTATCCCTGTACCATCAGAACTACTTATATGTATAATACCAGTATATTCGCAATATTATATAGTATCTAGGGAAGGCATAGAACTCGAACTCAAACCCGAGTTCGAGCCGAACTGTTCGAGTTCGAACGGACCCGGACTTCTCGAACTATCTCGGACGCGGACTTTCAATATTTCCCGGACTTTCGATGATTTATGTATTAATCAGTATATGTATTAATACCAGTAATTTTCAATATTATATAGTATCCCCATACCCACCAGAACTACGTATATGTATTAATACCAGTAATTCTCAATATTATAAGTATCCCTGTACAATCAGAACTACATTATATGTATAATACCAGTAATTTGCAATTTATATAGTATCCCGTACCAACCAGAACTACAGTATATGTATTAATACCAGTACCCACAATATTATATAGTATCCCTGTACAAACCAGAACTACGTATATGTAATTATTACCAGTAATTTTCAATATTATATAGTATCCCCATACCAACCAGAACTACAGTATTCGTATTAATACCAGTAATTCTCAATATTATATAGTATCCCTGTACCAATCAGAACTACATTATATGTATTAATACCAGTAATTCGCAATATTATATAGTATCTAGGGATGGCATAGAACTCGAACTCAAACCCGAGTTCGAGCCGAACTGTTCGAGTTCGAACGGACCCGGACTTCTCGAACTATCTCGGACGCGGACTTTCATATTCCCCGGACTTTCGAGTATCGAATCCGCGAGTAAAATGTACATGTATCGTGCGCGAACATCGAATCTGCGAGTAAAGTCTCCATTACAGCCTATACGCGAGTATGAATCTGCGAGTAAAATGTCCATGTTACCTTCTGCGAACGTTGAACGCGAAAGCTCGAAAGTAGCGTGCGTGAGAGTAAAATCGATTTTACTTAAGTCCTGGATATTGGACATGCTCCCCAGACCATTTCCCATGTCCCACAGCCATTTACATTAAGTTACCATTAATATTTTAGTTGTATTTGACTCGACTTTTCGAACTATTTGCCTCCCATGACTTTAATGGGTCCGTTTTCGAACTTTACAATAGTTCGAAAGTTCGAAAACGACCCGAACTTTCAATAGTTCGACCATCTCTAATAGTACCCTGTACCAACCAGAACTACGGTATATGTATTAATACCAGTAATCCACAATATTATAGATTAAACCTGTACCAACCAGAACTACAGTATTTGTTATAATACCATTATTCTCAATATTAAGAAATACTTAATTAAGAAATACTTACAGGGAGATTCAATAAAAGTTCTTATCATTTAAAATGGTGCTAATTTTGCCCCAACCAATCAGAACTTATGTAACTTTTGAAAACTAACATCTGATTTGTTTGGGCAAAATTAGCACCATTTTAAACGATAAGAACTTTTTTGAATAACCCTGAAAGTTTCAAAACATATCTTAAACATCAAAATAAGTGATACATTGAATCAAAACACATGGTACTGTTGCCCAATTCAGTGATAAAAATGTTAAAATAGGTGTGAAAACTCTAGTGATACCTGGTGGTAAAAAATATTAGAAAGAGATGAAAATGTGTAAAGCTTTCTTAAAAATATTAAGATGTACCATTCTCTAAAAAACATCCTCCCATTATGTAGTACTTAGCATCAATAGTTGTAGAAAAAATTAACTCATCAAATGGCATTTTGGATCTATACTTATAGAGGAGATGGTGAAATCTATAGGGAAACAGCGGTTGATAATAATAATAACAGTCAAAACAGATCATAAAGAAGAACATATAAAAGAATCATCATAAAAAGCATTTGAGGCAAAAGTTCGTATTGAGCCTTTAGGGTATAAAGTGGCCAAGATGTAGATCCAATAATACCAGTAATTCTCAATATTATAGTTAGGTTGGTACAGGGATAATATATATATTGAGAATTACTGGTATTAATACATATACTGTAGATCTGTTAGTACGGGATACTATAAATATGGAAAATTACTGGTTTAATACATATACTGAGTTCTGGTTGGTACAGGTATACTATAATATTGAGAAGTATCCCTGTACCAACCAGAACTACAATATATGTATTATACCAGTATTCTCAATATTATATAGTATCCTGTACCAACCAGAAATACAGTATATGTATAATACCATAATTCTCATATATATAGTATCCCTGTACCAACCAGAACTACATATATGTATTAATACCAGTAATCCTAAATATTATATAGTATCCCTGTACCAACCAGAACTACAGTATATGTTTTATACCAGTAATTCTCAGTATTAATAGTATTCCTGTACCAACCAGAACTCAGTATATATATATATCTATATATTTAATACCAGTAATTCTCAATATTATATAGTATCTTTGTACCAACAAACTACAGTATATGTATTAATACCGTATTCTCAATATTATATAGTATCTTCATACCAACCAGAACTACAGTATATATTAATACCAGTAATTCTAAATATTTATAGTATCCAAGTACCAAGCAGAACTACAGTATACGTATTAATACCAGTAGTTCTCAATATTATATAGTTCCAAGTACCAACCAGAACTACGTATATGTTAATATACCAGTAGTTCTCAATATTATATAGTATCCCCATACCTACCAGAACTACAGTATATGTATTATACCAGTAGAGAGTCCGAACTTCGCAAAATGCAGCCCGCTCGAGGATCCACGAATTTTCGTGAAAATTTGAAATCCGCGAGCGGACCCATTAAAACCCATTAAATGAAAAATCCTCGAAAATACGAGAAATCCTTGTAATTTCGAGAATTTTCGAAATTACGTATTTTCATGCATTTTCGGAAATACAGAGAATCCTTGCAATTCGAAAATTTTCAAAAACGCGGTTCGAAAAGTTCAGAAGGTGGAAAACCGAAAATCTGCAATATCCGCCGTTCGCGAGCGAGGAAAATCCGCCACGAATTCGGGTTCGGATCCACGAACTGGGCCATCACTAAATACCGTAATTCTCAATTTTATATTATCCAAGTACCACCAGAATTACAGTATATGTATTATACCAGTAGTTCTCATATTATATATGTATCCCTGTACCAACCAAATTACAGTATATGTATTAAACCAGTAATTCTCAATATTATATATTATCCAAGTACCAACCAGAATTACAGTATATGTATTAATACCAGTAGTTCTCAATATTATATAGTATCCCTGTACCAACCAGAATTACAGTATATGTATTAATACCAGTAATTCTCATATTTTTTAGTTTTAGAAAGTATCTAGCCCAATTTAAGCTATTCAATGAACTTGCCATTACCACATCTGCTGGAGGACAGTTCCAAAGTTTTCCCGTTCTCAATGTAAAGAAACCTTTCCCAACCTGAAAATGAAACTTCCAATCTTAAAGGATGTCCACGTGTCCTCTGATATGACTTATTGTGAACAATTCACCAGAGAGTTTATTGTATGACCCTTATATATTTGTTATAAGTGATCATATCCCCACGCAATGTCGCTCTCTAATAATAAACCCCCCTAAACTTCCAGTTAAAGGAGGAGGTTAAAATTTGCTCATGGAAGCTAACAAGTCATTTATTTATTGTGCTGGTGCTCAGAGAGGTAGGATTCAAGATAATTTAAACCACCTAATCAATGTTTCTTACAAAGAGAAAGTGGAGATCCCATGAAATCCCAGGGTAAAGAGTATTGGTTTAAGAGAGGTGGTTAAGGAAGGCAGGAAGGCAGGAGTTTATTGGTTTGTGGAGAAGATTGTGAGGAGCAGAGGGCATGTCCAGGACATAGAGGGCAAAAAAAATCAAGTAGAGGGTTTAGCAGATTGAAGAGAGCATGTTTACCCTACCCCCTCCCACCCCCAAGGTACAATTGATGTAGGAGCCCCAAAAAACACACCACAAATACTTTTCTTTTTCCCTGAGATCGTGGAAGTTTAGGTCCCTGAGGTTTCAAAGTCACTGGCTCCTGACTGACCAGTTTATACCTCCCCTTTAAACTGTACAAGCTTTTGTCGCAGCTTTAAGTCATTGCTGTATTGTCCAGTCATGGATCTGGGAGGAATACATTTCTGTACTTTGGGGAAAAGGTAAGTATTGCGTACTAAGGTTTATCGGGTCTTGCACCTATCTCATTTTACTTTTGGGTGATTGGAAGCTTAGAGAAAAGGTTTAAATAGGATTCTGTGCTTTGAATCATGGTCCTTTGTAAGTGTAAAAATGATATATTCAGTTTTAGATATCAACTAGACAGTTTGGTAGTCAGGGGTATTGCAGAGGTTGACAAATAGCTTTGTAATCTGCTTATAAATAAAAATTATTGCCCAAAGAAATATAGGAGAGTAACAATAACTGAGCTCTGAGGACTCAGGAGGGAGTGTAAGGCTAGATACACCGAGGGGATATTTTGGCCCGTTGACTGGACATTTCAGCCATTTGCTGTCTTCTTGTGGTCAAGTGATCAGATCGCGCAGACATATTTCCATGGCTATTTCATGTGATTATTACAGCACGATCAATCATGTGGTCCACAGAAGGTCACACTTCGGCCGAAATTTACCAACATCTATACCATTTGGACAAAATATAAATTGTTGAAAAGCATCACCGGTATTGTGACCCTCTCCACTGAATACTGTAATATCATTCTCAGGGGGAAATATCACCACATACCTAGCCTTATTACAAACATGGTAGAGAAGATTGTTAGAGAGATAAAAATGTACCAGAAAGCATCTGATTTTGGAGTCCAATGAGTGAAGAATCTGCATGAAGAGAATGTTTCACCCACAAAAATCTGTTTCAATGTTTCAGTCCAACAAGATTATTACATATGGTAATAAGTAGAGATGGACGAACTTAGTGAAGTTCGGTTTAGTTACGACCTATTGAACTTTAGAGATGTTTGAAACTGTTGAGTTTCATTCCATTTTCGATTTTCTAAATTTTTGGAAAATTTGGAAAGAACCCAAGAAGTCAATGGAAGAAATTTTTTGAAAGTTTGTGTCCATTTTGAGGCAAATATAATAGGTTACTGTAAATGACACTGAACCTGGGGGATGGTCTGGGGAACCCGGAAATAGAACCAAAACCTATTTTAAAACTTTCCTCACGATCGGGGCTGTTTTCGACTTCCGCATTCCATTTTCGAGAGTTACCAAATCGATCATTACTTTCGAGAGTTCGATTTTTGATAATCCTCTACTTTTGATTTTCGATTTTCGATATAAATCAAAAATTAGAAAAATCCGGGGTCCATGAAATCCGTTGTTTCAAAAGTTTTGCCGGGACTTCGAAACCCTCAATTCGATTTGAAACTGGGTTCTATTCTAGAACCTATATACTCTCTATGAACTTCAGTAAAAGTTTGGTAGTTGGTACTAACCCATTTTATTTTGGAAAGTTCGGCTCTATAAACATAAACTAACAATGGTACTTACTGTAAATGGCTGTGGCACCTGGAAATGGTCTGGGGAACATGTCACTATCACCAAACTTCTTTATACACTTTCTTCTCCCCACGATTGGCAATTGTCGGGTTTTCTGCAAGCTCACTTCTTGGGTACTGAATGTTACATTCAGGGCTACCAAAATCAACCACTACATTCAAGGGTTCCGAAAAGACCGCAACATTGAGGGTTAACGAAACGAATGCTAAATTCGAGGGTTACCAAAATCAGCACTACATTCGAGGGCTACCGCACCATACATTCGGGGTTACCAAAAATCAAACTTTGGGTCATATTCATAAACCTGTGGTATTGCTTATTAGCGATACCGTGGGTTAGTTGATGTACGATCGCGGTAGTTATTTACCGAACGTTCAAAGGGTCAGGAGAGGGTAGTGCGTTCAGTTGGCACTCAGTCATAGGAAATAAAGATGGAGAGACGGATTTTCAAATCAGTTTGGAAGGTGATTGGGACTAAGGTGGAAGGCCTGTATATGATTACTACCATTGAAATAGGGGTAAAAAAAAATAGAAGCCATCATATCTATTGTATTCAGTTAGATCAACTGGACTTTTTGTACAAGTCATTCTGATGAGAAAGCCAGTCGGATGACTAGCAAAACATCTTCAAGAACTAAACTTTAAAGGCCATGTCCACTAAAAAAACTTTAATTAATGTAGGGCACCCCTGCCCAACCCAACACCGTGTGAATGTTAAAAAAAATATTTAGAAACATTACTTACATCTCAATTACCTCAATCCTCTGGACCACTGAGACGGCTCCCTACTTCCTGGAACTTGCAAGCAGGGGTCGGGCCTGCAGCCACTCTGTGATTGGCCATCATGGAAGCATTGTGGAATAAAGGGCTTTAAGTGGTGTTCTAAATCTTTTTTTAACAAAATAACATGGCTTTGGTGGCAGGTAGGGATGCCCTACACTACAGAAAAAAACTTTTTGGATGGATAGATATATATGGTTCCAGATGGTGGAGGGAGGGGAAAGAAACCTGTTCGGAGACAAGAGAGGCAAGAAACCTTTTGGACAGGAAGACACCTCCTATTCTTCAGTTTCCTGGACTTTGGACAAGCACTGCAGAGACCCATAGGAGCAGAGATGTAAGTGTGGTCTTTTTAAACTACTGTATAAAAGGGGCCGAAGTGGGTTAAATTTTAGTTTGGGGCAGACATGCCCTTTAAGTCCAGTTGATTTAACTGAATACAAAAGTACTATCATGACCTGGATATATGAGAACCTCACAAGCAATAGAAAACCATCATTTTCATTCATTAAATTCAATAAAACTTTCTCTACTATTTATAGCAAGATGGCATGGATTTTAAAAATAACATGAAAAGATCAGATGAGCTTCCATCTATGGCAAATTAAGTTTGCTAGTTACTACTGCTATGATAGATACTTTCTAGAAGTTATGAGGTCATCGTAATCAAGAAAGTTTCACACCAAACTCAAAGTTTACCCTTTTATTTGAAATTGTGAGATATTTTAATCTAATTTTTTTTTTCTGGCAGTGTGACAATGATATTTCCTAATGCAAGTAAAACATTTGATGGAAGTTATAATTATATATTACACCCATTCGCTTGAGTAGATTAAGTGTGGGTGGCAAGGACAGATCATCCAGGGGGATTAGACCTTTTCTTTTGTTATTCAATATCTAGCCCACCTGCCCACTTTGTTCTAACTGCTAATGCAAATGCAAGCCAAGCTTCAGATCAAGACTAATGGAGATCGATGTATATATTTTCTCAAGTATCTGTTATATTATGATTGATTTATATAAGGCCAATATAATGGAATCTGGAGTGTTTAATTAATCATTCTTTCTGTATATCTGAGTTGGCTTTAGTGAATATATTTCAAAGAAAAATGATATCGAGACGTTGAAAAAAATGCTGATTTTAAGACAATCCTCTTTTTACACAATCGGTGGGAAAAAAACAAATTAATTTCCATCTCGTGCCAAAGAATTTGCAAAACTTATCCTGTGCGTACGTGATGCATTTTATTTTCCCAATGCACATTTTCCTCGAGACCTCTCTTGCAAGCTAAGACTCAAATTTATGGGAATCAAAAAGTCTCCACTTATTAGATCATTTTCCTCAATCTGAAGACAATCTGTGACTTAGGCAGCTACGAAATGTAACAAAATCCAGTCATTATGGGAAAATAAAGATGAATCTGTTGACTTATTAAATAAATTCACATTATAAACATAAAACTTTATGTTTCATCGAATTTCAAAATATCAGATTTTAAAGACAATTGGGGTTTACCAAGATGTTTATGTTGTGGTTGGCATGTTTATTTAGTGTAACTACATTATTAGGTGCATAAAACTTATTTTTAGAGAGAAGTTATAGCCAGCAACAAATCTGGTGTAGAAAAAAATGGTTATAGTAGAATTGTAGAGCAAATACAGAAAGGAACATTGACTATCGCAGGAAGGTGACACTCGCTCTGAAGAACCTTTTCAAAGGGGCTATAAATAATAAAGACTTTCAGAATATCTGAAACTGTCATGTTCTTTTCATAGCTGTATGGAAAAGGAATATTAACTACTGAGTATTTGAAGGACTTCCCAAGGTCTTAGGTTTGGCCTCCAAAATGTTGATATCCTCGTAGATTTCCTTTGAATCTGTAATTCCTCCATCTACCTTGGTCATTGGATGACATTCCCTTGGGACTACAGAACCTTGCACTCTGGTTGCAATCATCCAGAAGTCAATATGCTTGCTCAGTGAACCAATGTCATGGAAAGAGAAGGCTGATATAGTGTATAAGGTAAAAAAGGGGGGGAACGCGAGCACATTTACATGCAAAATACATCCTTCTAAATGTGAGAAATAAAGTTGTGTTAAAACACATAGGGCCTCATTTACACAAAGCTGCAAATTGCTCCAAGCAAATATGGCTTCCGGTATTTATACTGGATTTGAAACCTGGTGCAAATCCAGCCATTAGCACGGGTGCTAAATCCAGAGCCTATTAGCACGGTGTTCTTTTGTGAAACTCGGTGCGCCACTGCAATTAAGGAGTTAAACTTGCGCTAACCTATTCAATATTGGTTAGCACCGAGTTTTAAACCCTATTTTTAGTACAGCATGTGGTAATTCGGCCCATAAGAGGAATGAACTTTAAGTTTATTTCAGTCAGTGCTTCCATGGAAATTCCATAATTTCGATTAAAAACAAATTGAAACAAAAATTAATTTTGAACTGCAATTTTGTCCTCAATTTTTATTTAATAATTGATATTTTTTTAACCATGTGTACTCAATTTATACATCAATTGATGTGAAATGCGTTGCATGAGGCTGTGCTGAAAACAGTATTCTCTTCCTGAATAATGTACATGGATTAGTAATCTCATAGTTAAGTGTTATAGGGAGAAGAAAAAGCCTGAGTCTGAATTAGATCACGACCACACAGGCTTCTACCAGGGACGTATTACCAGGCGAGCCACTGAAAAGAGACCCAGGAGCCAAGGAAGTTCATCTTCTTAATTCTTCCAATAATAGATAAGCTTCCTCTTAGAAAACCACTGTAGGTCTGCCTTTCAATCAAAAAAACAAAAAAAACAATAGGCAGCTGGCTTGGTTCCCTGGTTTGATTTCCTTTCCACTGTTTATGGAGACGTCTTCCAAGGACTCTGGACTGAACTATAAAAAGAAAAGTCCCTGATTGCACAGACAGGTGGAATGTTGTTTATGTAGTGGTGTTGTCAATTTATTTGTAAGAAATAGAGTTTTAAATCTGATAGGGAGACCTTTTCTAGCCTGGATATGATTTTATTGTATTTATCTTTAATGAATAATAAACACATTTTTCAATATTCAATCAGTAACAGAACAAAGAATAATTTATTAATAATATAACTCGTGTCCAGTCACATACAGGCAGATTATACATAAGCGCTTTTAGTTACTTTTGTGATTTCAGGTAAAAAAACAGTGATCATCTTTTATTTTTAAAGGGAAAGTCAACCTAAAATATTACTTTATTTTGTAAGGTGGTGGTCTTCATTACCTCGAATTACTGCATTAAGACTAATGAATGACTGAATGAATGAATATTACAGTATACCGTGACCTGGATGAATGAATATTACAGATATACCATGACCTGGATGGATGAATATTACAGATAATCATGATGACCTGGATGGATGAATATTACAGATATCCGTGACCTGGATGAATGAATATTACAGATATAGCGTGACCTGGATGGATGCTTATTACAAATATACCATAGACCTGGATGGATAATATCAGATATATCATGACCTGGATGAATGAATATTACAGATATACCGCAACCTGGATGAAGAATATTACAGATATACCATGACCTGGATGGATGAATATCACAGATATACCATGACTTGGATGGATGAATATTACAGCTATACCATGACCTGGATGGATGAATATTACAGATATACCGTGACCTGGATGGATAATATATACAGATATACCATGACCTATGGATGATATTACAGATATACCGCGACCTGGATAGATGAATATTACAGATATACCATGACTGGAGGATGAATATACAGATATACCAGACCTGGATGGATGAATGTACAGATATACCATGACCTGGATGTAATGTACTATTGACAGATATAACCATACCTGAGAATGATATTACACACATACCATGACCCTGGATGAATGAATATTACCGATAACCAGACCTGGATGGGAATGAATTAAAGATATACATGACCTGGATGGATGAATATTACAGATATATCATGACCTGGATGAATGAATATTACAGATTTACCGTGACCTGGATGAATGAATATTACAGATTACCGACCTGGATGGATGAATACGGTATTTACACGATATACCGTGACCTGGATGAATGAATATTACAGATATACCGTGACCTGGATGAATGAATATTACAGATATACCATGACCTGGATGAATGAATATTACAGATATACCATGACCTGGATGGATGAATATCACAGACATACAACATGACCTGGATGGATGAATTAACAGATATCCTGTGACCTGGATGGATAAATATTACAGATATACGTGACCTGGATGGATATAGATATACCGTGACCTGGATAATGAAATTACAGATATACATGACCTGGATGAAATGACTATTACAGATATACCATGACCTGGATGATGAATATTACAGATATACCATGACCTGGATGGATGATATCACAGATATAACCATGACACTGGATGGATGAATATTCCGATATACTGTGACCGGATGGAATAAAATTACAGATATACCATGACAGGATGGATGATATAACGATAGACCGTGCCTGGATGATGAATTTCCAGATATACCAGACCCCTGGATGGATGAATATTACAGATATACTGTGACCTTGGATGGGATGAATATTACAGTATACTGTGGACCTGGATGGATGAATATTACAGATATACTGTGACCTGGATGATGAATATTACAGATATACCATGACCTGATGGAGATATTACAGATATACCATGACCTGGATGGATGAATATTACAGATATACAGTGACCTGGATAATGAATATTACATATATACCGTGACCTGGTGATGAAATATTACAGATATACTGTGACCCCTGGATGGATGAATATTACAGATTAACCAGACCTGGATGATGAATATACAGATATACAGTGACCTGGATAATGAATATTACAGATATACCGTGACCTGGATGGATGAAATATTACAGATATACTGTGACCTGGATGGATGAAATATTACAGATAGACCATGACCTGGATGAATGAATATTACAGATATATTCGTGACCTGGATGAATGATATTCCAGATATACCGTGACCTGGAATGATGAATATCTACAGATATACTAATGACCTGGATTGAGAATATTACAGATATACAGGCCTGGATGGATGAATATTACAGATAGACCAGACCTGGATGAATGAATATTACAGATATATCTTGACCTGAATGATAAATATTACAGATTACCTGACCTGGATGGATGAATATTACAGATATACAGTGACCTGATTAATGAAAATATTACAGATATACCGTGACCGGATGAATGAATATTACAGATATACCGTGACCTGGATGGATGATATTACAGATTACCCTGACTTGGATGAATGAATTTACAGATTACCATGACCTGGATAAATGAATATTACAGATATACCTGACCTGGATGGATGAATATCCAGATATCCATGACCTGGATGGATGAATAATTACAGATATACGTGACCGTGATGGATAATATTACAGATATACCATGACCAGGATGGATGAATATTAAATATACCGTGCCTGGTGATGAATTACAGATATCGCAGGACCTGAGATGGATGAATATTACAGATATACTGTGACCTGAGGATGAATATTACAGATATACTGTGACCTGGATGGAGAATATTTACCGATATCTGTGACACCTGGATGGAGAATATTACAGATATACCATGACCTGATGGATGAATATTACAGATATCCATGACCTGGATGATGAATATTACAGATATACAGTGACCTGGATAAATGAATATTACAGATATACCGTGACCTGGATGGATGAATATTACAGATAACTGTGGACCTGGATGATGATATTACAGATAGACCATGACCTGGTGAACTGAAATATTACAGATATATCGTGACCTGGATGAATGAATATTACAGATTACCGTGACCTGATGGATGAATATTACAGATATACTATGACCTGTGATGGATGAATATTACAGATATACAGTGACCTGGATGGATGATATATTACAGATAGACCATGCCTGGATGAATAATATACAGATTATCTGACCTGGATGAATGAATATACAGATATCCATGACCTGGATGGATGAATATTACAGATATACAGTGACCTGGATGACTGAATATTACAGAATTTTAATAAAAAAAATACCGTGACCTGGATAATGAATATGACAGATAAACACCTGGTGGATGATATTACAGATATACCATGACTTGGATGAATGATATTCACGTATAACCGTGACCTGGATATGAATGTTACAGATATATCGTGGCCTGGATGAATGAATGTTACAAATATACCATGAAATGGATGGATGAATATTACAGATATACCATGACCTGGATGGATGAATATTACAGATATACCATGACCTGGATGAATGATATTACAGATATACCGTGACCTGGTGAATAATTACCAGATATACCGTGACCTGGATGGATGAATATTACAGATATACTATGACCTGGATGGATGAATATTACAGATATACAGTGACCTGGATGGATGAATATTACAGATAGACCATGACCTGGATGAATGAATATTACAGATATATCGTGACCTGGATGAATGAATATACAGATATACCATGACCTGGATGGATGAATATTACAAATATACAGTGACCTGAAGGAATGAATATTACAGATATACCGTGACCTGGATGAATGAATATTACAGATATACCGTGACCTGGATGGATGAATGTTACAAATATACCATGAAATGGATGGATGAATATTACAGATATACCATGACCTGGATGGATGAATATTACAGATATACCATGACCTGGATGAATGAATATTACAGATATACCGTGACCTGGATGAATGAATATTACAGATATACCGTGACCTGGATGGATGATATTACAGATTATACTGTGACCTGGATGAATTAATATTACAGATATACCGTGACCTGGATAAATGAATATTACAGATATACATGCATGGATGGATGAATATTGCAGATATGCGTGTGACCTGGATGAATGATATTACAGATATACCTTGACCTAGATGATGAAATTACAGATTATACCGTGACCTGATGAATGAATATTACAGATGCATACCATGACCTGGATGAATAACTATTACAGATATACCATGACCTGGATGAATGAATATTACAGATATCCATGACTGGATGAATAAATATTAACAGATATACCATGACCTGGATGGATGAATATAACATTATACCATGACCTGATAATGAATATTCCAGATATACCATGACCTGGATGAATGAATATACAGATATCCATACCTGGATATGAATATACAGTTACCATGACCCGGATGGATGACTATTACAGATATACCATGACCTGGATAATGAATATACAGATAACCATGACCTGATAATGAATATTACAGATTACCTGACCTGGATGAATGAATATTACAGATATACCCATGACGCGGCACGGATGACTATTCAGATAATACCATGACCTGATGAATGAATATTACACATATACCCGACCTTGATGATGAATATACAGATATACCGTGACCTGGATGGATATTATTACAATATACCATGACCTGGATGAATTTAAATTTACACAGATATACATGACCTGGATGAAGGTGTCGGTCTTATCCCCTTAGCGCTCAGGGGCTCCTGATCAGCTCTGGTGTTCGAATGCCATTTCGCTGGGCACATGATCACTCTTGCCTCACCCCTGCCCTTGCACACCCCTGCCCTGGCAGCTAAACAGTTAACACTACACCAATCACTCCAGCAAAACCAAAGGGTTAATCAGCCTCACGCATTCATATTTCCCTACCAGCAGTCACTAATGATTCCATTTTATATTTAATGTTCCAAAAGTGTGTACAGTGCATATAATACAAAATAACATAAATGATGTTCCTGGACACATATTATCCGACATATTAATATCTCTCTAGGGTATGACCATCATGTGTGGGACTGATTTGGAGGGGCCTATCCTCCCATTTATAAATATGGTATAGGTGTAGTATATCACATACCTATTTATTATGGGCCCCTGTGACCTATTGCATTCCCTATAGACTATGCTTGCTTTGGGAAAAGGTTAAGGAATAGCCCGGAGGTTCAGTTTAACTTAGTACCATGTGCAACAATGCGTGCTACAGTTATCTAAACCAGGAGTGGTCTGGAATTTTATAATGCTACTGCGGTGGATCCGTGTAAGAAAATATAATTACTTCGTCCGTGGCTATTGGTCAATTTATTGAAGAACAGAAGGTAAGACTTTCAGGGTTATTTAATAAAAGTTCTTATCGTTAAAAATGGTGCTAATTTTGCCCCAACCAATCAGATGTTACCTTTCAAATGTTAAATAATATCTGATTGGTTGGGGCAAAATTAGCACCATTTTTAATGAGTCCAACCTATTCACCCTCTTTATATATATATTTTTTTTTTTTTTTTTTTAACCCTACTAACAATTGATCCAGAGGAGCAGCAAAACCCCAGCTAAAAAGGGGGGGAAAAGTCCTTCCTGACTCCAAACGGCAATCGGAATGTATCCTGGATCACACCAGATCTATATTCATTAATACCAGTATTCTCATATTTTTTTTAGTTTTAGAAACTTTCCAGGCCTTTTTTAAAGCTATTCAATGAAATATGCCATTACCAACCTCTGTGGGAAGACATTCCACAGTTTTCAACCATTACTGCACTGTGAAGAAACCTTGCCTAACCTGAAGATGAACACTTCTTTCTTCCAATTAGAGATGTCCACGTGTCCTTGATATGATCTATAAGTGTAACAATGCACCAGAGCGTTCATTGTATGGCCCATTACTATCTTGTATAAGGTTATCATTGTCCCCAAGCAAACTCGTTCCTCCAATGGTTGTAAACATCCCTAACTTTTTTTCCTAATTCTGCCTGCATATTCAAGCCCCTCCATTCCCTTTATTAATTTATTTGCCCTTCTCCTCTGAACTGACTGGTGAACTGGTCTGGAACTGGCGGGTGCGCTCATTTTCCAGATGTCCCTTTTGTTATGGCGATTCCAACACTGGCACTGCAACCGCATATTCCCAATTATGCTCTTACCATTGCATTGTAAAGAGGTAGAATAATAGTTTTCTCTCTGAATCTATCCCCCCTTTTTATAAAGACAATATCTTGCAGTCCTAGCCGTTGCTAACCTGGCATGTTTGCTATGGCAAGTCTGTTATCTCCAGAGCCCCCAAATCTTTTTTTCCATTACAGATGCACTTATGGTTAGTTGGCCCAGGGATTATTTAAATCCCAAATGCATCACCTTACATTTATCAACATTGACTCTCATCTGCCATTCTGCTGCCATTTTGATACTCTAGCTAGGTCTGCTTTGCAGCAACTTGCACATCTTGGAAGTTTCCAAAGCTCTCATAGTTTATTCATCACAATACTGAGACCTTGCTCTCATGCCCTCCTTCTAAGTCCTTTATAACAGATTAAAACAGAAGGCGGCCCATTACAGAACCCGAGGCACTCCGCTTTAGAACTTTAGCCCACATAGATATGTAGCCCATTACCACCACTCTCTGTTTGCGGTCCATACCAGTTTTTCTCCTATCCATGAAAAAATGGTTTCTTCCAAGGCCAACAGTCCCTCAGTTTATACATTAGTCGCTTATGTGGCCGTAATCAAAAGCTTTGCAAATCCAAATTACCACATCACGCTGTGCCCTGACATCTACTTCTTACTCACTTTCTTCATAAAAACAATTGAATTTGTCATGCATGATTATTTCTCATAAATCCATGCTGCTACTACTAATAAGATGATCTCCTCTGGAAACAAAGTCAGGCTGATGATCCTTAACAAGTTTTCCATCACCTTCCCTACCACTGATGGTTAGGCTACAGGTCTTATAGTTTCCAGGCTGTGACGACTACCTTTTTTGAATATGGTATTACATTGGCTTTTTTCCCAATCCAGCGGCACATCCCTAGTCAAAAGCAAATCTGAAAAGATGAGAACAGACAGTGGCTAATAGAACTGAACTAAGCTCCTTTAAATCCGAGGATCAATCCATCTTGTCCTGGCTCTTTATTGATTATTAACCAACCTCGTCTAATTGTTTTCCGTACACATCCTCTGTTAATCCATGTGAAAACTCTTAATGTTCTTCCCTGCTATTATTTACAATCCCTACTGTAAGGACAAGGATTCTCAACGTAAAAACCGATGTAAAAAAAACGGTTTAGCACTCAGATTAGCCTTTTCGCATCCTCTACACCACCTCAGCTCCTTATTTAATGGTCCCCAGCATTTTTTGTATACTTAAAAAAGCTTTTGGGGTTGGACTTGCTTTGTTCGGCAATCCGTATTTCATTTTCTATTTTAGAGCTAGTTTAATTACTTTTCTTGCCTCTTTATTACAGCTTTGTACTCCCTTAAGCCTGTTCTGTGCCTTCTGTTTTCACAATCTTGAATCCCTTTTCTTTTTTTCCATTTCCCTTTTTACTGAGCATTAACCATGCAGGCTGGATCTACTTTTTTTTGCACTTGTTACCTAAAGGTACCGATTTAGAAAGTAATAGTTTAATATCCCTTTTAAAAGTGGTCCCACCTCTGCTCATGTTTCAGTTCCCCCAGTCCTAGAGCAGGAGTCGATTACTGAACAGCATAAATTAACTTTCCTAAAGTTAAAAGTTTTTTGTTAAGGCCAGGCACTTTATTTTTTTTGCACCTATATTAAATGACCCTATATATGTCACTATTCCCTAAGCTTCCCATTACCTCTCTCCAAACTGAGCTCAGGGTTTATTAGATAACAAAAAAAAAAAAAAAAAAAAAAAAGCACCAGATCCAAACAACGCATTCTTCTGGTAGGAAACTTTTACCATCTTGTGAAGAAAATGCTCATATAGGAAAATTTAAGACCTTTTACGCTTTTTGAGGTGCCTGACAGTTTCCCTTACTCCATCTATGTCAGGGTAGTTAACAATCCCCATATCAGACATGCTGCCCATACCACAGCCTTCGCCAACTGCATATGGAGATTCATTTTACCCCATCTCCCCGGCAATTTTGTTGGCTTAGAACATAACTCCAATAATTAATTTACCTACTTCTTCTTCCTGTACACAGTTCCACCCATCATGTTTCAGGAGCCGTATCATTTAACTCCCCCATCTATTCCATCTTTTAATTTGGCTTCAATTCCGTTTAACATAGATACTACCCTCCTACTCCTCCTCCTTTCTTATTACTCTGTCCCATGTCTAAATAAGGAGTCTCCTTCAATATTTACTGTCCAGGTCGTGTGAATCATTAAGCCATGATTCTGCTATACCAATAATTACTCAATACCTTTCCTTTAAAGCTTTAATCAGTTCGCCGGTTTTTTCCAGCCAGACTTCTTGCTTTGTAACATACTGTTATATATCAATTGATTTTACACTCCCATACATGGTTGTAAATGCCTCTTATCCTCTATGCTCCCCCCTCCCCCCTTCTCCTCCCTCTGTTGTGTTCATAGCCCCCCTGATCCCTACTTTCTAACTCTCTATCTACCCCTGTGTCGGTTTCAACATTCCCCCTCCCCCCCATACCTATTTTAAAATCTCCTCCAACCCCCTAGCCACTTCTTCTCCCCCAAAACAGCTTGCACACACATTGAGGTGCAATCCGTCCTCCTACTAGAGCCTGTAGCCACAGAACCATCAGCCCAGTTCTCTAAAAAAAAACCAAACCCCCATCTCCGTCCAACCTTACATCCTCCTTACCTTACACCACTCTCTTAGCCACGAATTTATACTCCTGAGCTCACGTTGTCTCCTGCGTAGCAGTGGCTGCGGTAGTATTTCTGAAATCACTACCCTGAGGGTCCTTGCTTTTAACATGGCCCCTAATTCTCGGAATCATTTTTAAGAGGACCTCAACCTCCACCTCTAACTTGTCCATTGCACCAATGTGCCCAAGACCGCCGGGTCAACTCCCAGCCCCACCCAATAATCTGTCTACAAACAACACGATCCACCACACTGTCGACCCCTACCCTAGCACCAGGCAAACACACACTGTTCGGCATGCAGGGTCGTGGCGCTGATGACCCTATCTACCCTCTAATATGTAGTCCCCTACCACTAAAACCACCTGCCTATCCTTCCTACCCCACAGTTTCCCCCTCCCTTGTATTGTAGATGCCCTTCCCCTGGTGCTCAAGGGAAAGGCCCGCTCCATACCATGCTGCTATCCTCCGGCCATCGTCCTCCACATCTTCACCCTAACATGGCAATCTGTTGGATCGGACCAACTGGGGAAGAAGTGCCTTTACAAAATCCTTCTTCCTTTACCACCTTATCTGCCCCATCCCACCCTCCAGTTTTCCCTGGTCCCTGCCAGTACCTCATTTCCTCCCCCAGATTTGGCCCAATGTTTTGGCTTTAACATTTTGGAAATGGCTATGATAATTAGCTTGGCTCTAAGGTTCTGGAATGTGGCTGTAAAGTTCTGGAAGAGCATCCCTCATTATTTATGACCATACAGGTCCCCAACTGTTAACCCTTCCTGCCTACACAGTTACCCTGCCATGACATCTGGTATGGGGTAACATAGTAATTGAGGTTGAATAAAGACAACGTCCATCAAGTCCAACTTATTCATTTCACCGCCTTTTTTTGTTTTTTATTCCTGGATCAACCAGAACTCAGTAGATGTATTAATACCAGTAATTCTCAATATTATATATTATCCCTGTACCAACCAGAACTACAGTATATGTATAATACAAGTAATTCTCAATATTTATAGTATCCCTGTACAACCAGAACTACAGTATATGTGTTAATACGAATATCTCAGATATTATTATAGTATCCCTTGTACCACCAGACACAGTAACTAGTGTAATATTAATACCGTAATTTCAATATGTTATATTATCCCCTGTACAAACCAAAACTACAGTATATGTATTTAATACAGTAATTCTCAATATTATAATATAGTCCTGTACCACAACTCAGAAACATATGTATAATACCAGTAATTCTCAATATTATATAGTATCCTGTCCCTGTACCAACCAAACTCAGTATAGTATATTAATACGTAATCTCCAATATTATTATTATCCCGTACAACCAGATCTACAGTATAGTATTAATACCATAATTTCAATATATATGTATCCCTTACCAACCAGATCACAGTTATGTATTAAATACCAATATTCTCTAATATTATATAGTATCCCTGTACCAACCAAACACATATATGTATTAATATACCAGTAATTCACTGAATTGTTTGATCAATTGAAGGGGCTAAATCTTCTCTCTAACCTTGATCTCAGAGGAGCTTACAATTTGATCCGGATCGCAAAAGGGGACTAATGGAAAACCGTCCTGCAATACTCGTGATTGGCCATTTTGAGTATCTGGGCTTTTTTGGGGGGGCTTTGCAATGCCCCAGAGCGGATTTTCAAGAATTTATTAACGGATATCTTCAGAGATTATTAGGCACCTCAGTATAGTCTATTCGAGATGATATTTTGGTTTTTTCCGTCAAACTTACCCTCTCATCGTATTCTCTTCGTCAAGGTTCTTCCCCGATTACGTGCCAATCACCTTTATGCCAAGCTGGAAAAATGCCTGTTTGAAGCCCCGTTCCTGGGTTATATTATCTCTGCCCAAGGTTTTGAAATGGACTTTCTTCTAAAGTTTCTTCTGCTATTCTAATTGGCCTCTTCCTTCTTCGATAAAAGCAATTACAAACGTTTCAATCATTGGTTCCTAATTTTATAATTACGGCCATTTATTAAGGTTTTTTCCTCCATCATTTCTCCAATCTAAACCTCATCTCCGAAAAGGGGGCATACCTAATTCCTGGACGAAGAAGCAGTAAAAAGCCTTCAAAAGAATTAAGACGGCATTTGCCTCTGCTCCCATTTAACACTAAAACAATCGGATATTGGTTGCTGGAGCAATTTTGTCCCAAACAAAGGAATAAAAGGGCAAACTTCTCCTTGTTCTTCTTTAATAGATTTCACTTCATCTCGTTCTGTTTGGTGGCCGAATTTAATAAAGATGCCAGAACTTTGTAGCATCTCCTGTTCCATTTGTGCCATGTCCCAGTTCCTCGGATCTTCCTTATGGACTTCTCAACCACTTTCCACACCTTCCTCGCCTTGACGCATCTATCCATGATTTTTATTATGTTGATTTACCTTCTTCCAAGAAAATAACGGTAATATGGGTGATATTGATTCGATTTAGCAAATGGCTCAGTTTGTTCCTCTCCCAAGTTACCCTCCGCCCTGAACTTTCTTATTTATTTATCTCTCACACTTCGCGCTCACATGGGTACCTTCAGAAAATTGGTCCTCCGACAGAGGAACACCATTTCATTTCCAAATTTCTGGAGCGCCTTTGTAATCTGACATTAAACTCAATTTTCCTCTGCATATCACCCAAATCCAATGGTCTGCTGAACGGATAATCAGTCCTCTTGAACGTTCCTCCGTGTGTCATATTTCCATTTCTCAAAATGATTGGTCCAACCCTGGTTACCCTTGGTGTGGAATTTGCATATAATAATTCCCCACACTCTCTTTCCGGACTTCGCCTTTTTTTTGTATAATGGGCCCAAATCCAATGTGTTTTTCGCCCCAAGATTTTCTCTTTTCCAATAATCCAGCCGCTGACCTATATGCTTGCCCATATGTCTGCTATCTGGGATTCTACAAAGAACAATCTTTGAATCCTCCCTGATCAGAAAAAAGCTGCAGACAAAGACGAAGCCCTCTCCTCAATATTCTATTTGGAGATAGAGTTTTTTGGCTATCCTTTCACAAAATATTCATCTTCACGTTCACCTCTCACTCCTTCCCTCTCTGCAAATTAATTAGTCTACTGCCTCCGGCTTGATTTTCCCACCTACTATGAAGATCTCAAATGGTCTTCCATGTATCCTTAACACAACCATTTATTGTCAACCAATTTTCCATTTCTACTCTGTCCCCGCCGGCTCCCAATTTTAGTGATGGTCAGCAAGAGTTTGAAAATTCAGGAAATTCTCGATTCAGATATGTCGAAACTCTTTACAAATCTTGATCCATTGGAAATGCTTGTGGTCCAGAAGAAAGCTCCGGATTAAACTTATAACTTTATCGCATTCATGCACCCTTTTAATCAAACCTTCCATAAGAAATCATCCTTTTCAAAACCTGGATTGTAGTGTCCGTGGCCCCCCCCCGTTTTTTGGGAAAGGAAGGGGGTACTGTAAGGTTATTACCCTGTGCGTCCACTCCTTGGCGCTCCCTAGGCGGCGCTCCGTCCCATGACAAACCCGACGCTCACTCGCACCATCATGACGTGCCCCACGCAGGTGCTCCCGCCGGCGCAAAGTTAAATAGCTTTCCTCCTTCCTTCCCCTAGACGCCCACTGTCATTGTATTGGCATCTAGGGTTCTTGCGGTTGGTATTGCTGTTTACAACAGTCTCCATTGTTCTAGGCATCCAGCTCATTGTTTCGTCTCCATTGTTCCAGTATCCAGCTTCATTGTTCACAGTCCTCCCTTGTTCCAGTATCCCGCTTCATTTGGTACCCGTCTCCATTGTTCCAGTATCCAGCTTATTGTTTACAGTCTTCCATTGTTCTTAGCATCCGCTTTCATTGTTTCAGTCTCCCATTGTTTCCAGTATCCAGCTTCATTGTTCACAGTCTCCATTGTTCCTGTATCCAGCTTCAATTGTTACAGTCTCCATGTTCCAGTATCCAGCTTCATTGTGTCCAGTCTCCCATTGTTCCGTATCCAGCTTCATTGTTACATTCTCCCACTGTTCATATCCAGCTCCATTGTCACGTCTCGATGTATCCATTATCAGTTCACCATTGCGCTACCTACTCCCTGTTAAGAGTCCTCTGGTTGTTGGCCAGTTTCCACTACTTACCTCCTTCATCCTACGACACTGTTCTTCCCTGTACTCTACTCCAACTGAGTTAGGGACCTTACAACCAATCAATGAAATTATGCACTATAGCTTATTGTATGGTGTTATCATTAATAATGTTCACTCGTTGAAGGTATAATCCTTCAAATAGAGAAGTCAATGTAATGGCTGTGGACTGCCTGTATTTTTAACTGAAGGTACCAGTATAGGAATTGTATGCATGAGTGTAGAGACATACTTGGGAAAAATTTCTCTTATGTCTGGGATACCAGATCTTACAGTCTTATACAAAGAATGGGTGATAAATATGAGGTATCACCTCCAAATATTTTGAAGGAGCTATTGTGTGTCTTACCCAACAATTGTCCGGGCAACAGGGTTGAAGGCCAACAGTGAAGGTTTAATTTTTGTCA
This sequence comes from Hymenochirus boettgeri, assembly GCA_019447015.1. Classification (NCBI taxonomy): domain Eukaryota; kingdom Metazoa; phylum Chordata; class Amphibia; order Anura; family Pipidae; genus Hymenochirus; species Hymenochirus boettgeri. The sequence goes on from CM033472.1 coordinate 12,573,130, forward strand.
AGAACTAACATTGAACTAATATTGTTGACACAGATTTGACAAGCGACTTCAACTCTGCTCTTTGCTGAATTACTAGCCATGAATCAACCATTAAATAAGAGCCTCGGCATCCTCCAATCTGTATATAGCAACAGATTCCCCACATAGCATCCTTCTGCAAGAGTTGTGTGGGTGTTTACGATGTGGTAAGGGATTTGTGAGATGTAACCCATGCAACTGTCAGGTTTAATAAGTATGAGAGAAAATATTAAGATATGACAAAAGCATTCTTTATTCTAATTCAAAAATATATTATCTGGAGGAACCAGGAGTAGTTAGTTTTTTTTTACTTACAGAAGTCAAACAGAAGAGTTTAGTTTTTAAAATACAAGTTTTTTGGGTCCTTATCTTCTATCTAGACATTGCCCGAACTTCCTAAATCTGTTGCCGATTTTCGAAATCCAAAATCGTATCTATAAAAGTCATAAAATAGCCATGGTAACTTATGACATTGCTCTGGGACCGGGAATGATCTGCTGAACACTTCATATATCCAGAAGTCATCCATGCACTCCTTTTTGCTCTTCTGCATCCACATTCCGATCATTATCCCATATTCAGAGGTTTTGAGATTCGTAAACCTCCTATTTCTGGAATCGAGCGTTTAAAGGGCATGTCCACGCCCCACCCAAAACTAAAATTTAACCCCTTCTGGCCACATTAAGAAGTTTAAAACAAGCCTTACCTTACATTTCTGCTCAAAATGGTTCCCCTGCTGTTCCCCTCCAAGTCCAGGAAACTGCTGTGTAGGAGCAGTGGTGACTCAGCTGTGCCTGATTCTGCTCAACCTCGTCACAAAGTTTGAAGCATCTCATGGCAGCCCTCCAACCCCTCCATCTACCTCCCCCGTTTTTCTACTCCCTCCCCCTAACATTCAAACCTTTGATATGGCGGTAGGGGCATGCTCCCCCATAGCCCCAACCACATGATATTATTGTTAGAAAAGTCCCCCCATCTTGACTTGACCCTTACCTTCCCTCTATCCTCCGCTTTTCAATAACTCCTGCAGCCGCGACTGTGATTGCTCCTCTCAGCCCATCACGGAAATCCCAGCTGCCGTCCCCGCCCCCTGCTTGCATCCATGCAAACCGAGGGCCGAACAATGTTGTGGCGGAGGAAAGAGGGAAAGGTAGTAAGGAATCCGAGGGACTTTTTCTAACAATAATATTAATGCGTTTGGGGCTGGGAGACATGCCCCTACTGTCATATCAAAAAATTTTTTAAAGGTGGACCATTCCCTTTAAAGGGCATCTATACCAAAAATGGGTTTTTTTAATTGACCATAACTGGAAACCTATAATTCTTCCCAACCCTTTCTAGATCTTCCCCCTATTTCTTGATATCCAATCTGAAATGTTATTTTTCAGCTGTCAATCAAGTTTTTCTTGCTTAGCAAAAAATATTCTTCTTGAGTAGTTTTATGTAGCTTGAATGGTGACAGAGTAGTTGGAATCTGTATGCTGTGGGCAGGCTTGACCGTTGGTTTTGGGGTAAAAAGTCAGGTTCGGATGGAAATGGGAGTGGTTAGAAAAAGAGGGAGTGAGGATCTACCTACTACTAAACAAAATGTGTGCTTGATGAAGGCATGCAGCAAACACTCATCATCAGAGTAATTGCATGTATTCAATTAATAGATCAAGATGAGGAGGCATTTTTTCAGTTAGGTGTCCGCTTTAAAGACTTCTGTATTATCCCATACCACATTAAGGATGATTTTCGGTCCTGTGGCTCAAATTGAATCTTGAATTCAGAATCCTTGACCATTCATTTTTCAATAATGGTTAATAAATTTCTGCAAGTTCGAAAATTCGAAAATCCGAAATCCGAGATCCGAAAAGTCATTTCGATCCATAAAATCTGATTAGGGACCATTCTGGATTCTCGTCCATCTCTCTGCTCTCTATGCTTAAGTTTTATAGGTTATTTTTTCCTTAAAAATCAGTTTAAAAATATTTTTAATCTCAATTTTTATTTTAAAAAGAATTTTGGGTAGATTTTATACCTTTGAAAGAATCCAAGTTTTGGACCTTTTTAATTTAAACTATACTTCTTATCAGCCCGGGACATACCATCTCTGTGTTTATTAGGAGCATCCTCTTTGATACGTTTACTTCCCTTCCACATTAATGTAACAGGACAAGAATTTCTCAGGACCTGCGTTAAAGTTCACACTGATCAATGAGAAGCTAAAATCAATGCTGACTTCCCTGGCGACTTGGGAAAAACATGTATGGTAGGATTTTTATTTCATCACCGTTATTGAAACCATTGTAGGCTATAGTTAAGACAGTTTTTCCATTATCCGGACATCATTTTGAAACAGAATTTGAATTTGTTTTGGCAATAAGGCTTATTCTGGTGCTCGACATTCAGGTATCGCCGGCGAACATGAATATTTTCACATACTGTGTCTACTGCTTTAACTTTAATATCCTTTCTCATTTTCATTTTCTAAGTACTGGACATTGAATAATTTGGGTTTTTTTTGAAATGTCTTTAAGATAAGGACATCTCATAAATTAGTCACTTGGATTTTTTCTTTAACTATGTCTTCCAGGATACCACTCAGATTCTTTTTATTTTTCGACAACAGAGGATTGAGGACGTCAGAGTAGATACTTTATCCATCCATTTACACAGTATAAATAGTCTTTTATGTACTTTAATGATACTCTTACGGTGGTACACCGGTCATATTCTTGCCCAATCATTTTTTGTCGAGAGGTCCTGTTCCTTTTGACCAATTGGATCAGACCAATTTTAGGCAAAAGCAGATTTACTGACATTACTGACAGTAAGGGATCTTGCTAACAGTAGGAGTCTGTTGACCTTATGAATACAAAGATTAAGCGTAGGCAGTTGCTTCTGGGATATTAAGATGGGGGTGGGACTGAAGGTACTGAAATCTTTTTCTTACTTCAAACCTATATAGCGGGAGGGGGTTAAGGGTATTAGAAAATGTTTGGGAAAACTGGGCGAAGGAATTTTATGTGACAACATCAGTGTGACTTTTCTCGCCAAGTAGAATTTAAAGGCATGTCCAACCTCAACTAAATTACACCCACTAACTGCCCCACTGTTAAGTTTAAAAATCCTTACCTTACACAACCCCCTGCTCCTTATGGTTCTCCTGTATGGGCTTGTCCAAAATCCAGGAAGTGAAGAATAGTAGTCTATAATAGTCTTCCTTCCAAAAGTTTCTGCCTCCTCTTGTCTTTGGGAGGATAGTGGGCAAGTTCAGGGAGCCCTTCCCCCCCTCCCTTCCCCTCTGAATCTACCATGGTTTTTCCTTCCACCTAGTTAAACACCTTTTGCTCTAGTGTAGGGCATCCCTGCATTGAAACCACATTGTCATTTAGGTAAGAACAGATTCCTAACTGTTCTTACAGCCCTTCGTTCCTGTAGTTCCGCAAGCAGGGAGCTGATCAGTGCATTGCAGGAGCGAGGGGCTGTAAGTACGGTTTCTAAATCTTTTTTTGCTAAACAAACTATAGCCAGTTAGGGGTTGGCATGGTTCCCTACATTGTGGCAAAGTTTTTTTTTATAAGGGTGGAGATATCTTTAAATAATTATTGTATTTTCACTGTGTGACAATGTGTGAATAAGTTTGTTCCTCTTGCACATTTGCAAAGTCTAGTGGCTGGGCATCATCATGGATCAGAGACAGCACAGATACCTTTGTAGAGCTAATTCCTGGGTTCAAAATGATGCCCCCTTTGGTTACAACTTCAGTCAGTTTGTTTACTTGTACATGAGTTTCTCTTGGTAAAGCCCAAAACTACTGGAAGTTGGGTGTGTGATAGCTTACATCGGTAGTTTTTGGGGCTGGGCCTGATGTGAATAATACATTATAAACAGTCTTCATGACACAAGGAACGTCACTTGTGGCAAATAACATTCTCCTAAATCTTCAAAAGCTGTACAACGAAGACCTGTCAGCAGGGGTGTCTCTCTATGAGGGCAATATGAGCAAAATGCTTAGGGCTGCAGGCAGAAAAACAGCAGGCAGGGCAGAAGGAAAATAAAATCGAGCGTGTGCACACGCCCAGACTCAATATGTTCCCTCTTACAGCTCTGCACTAACTGCTGCCTTCATGCAGGCCCTGCTCGGAATCATCATGGGTAAAGTGGTTATGATTTTCCAAGATAGGTTTTATTTGATCTTGGCATTAGGGCATGTTATATGTACCTATATGTGTGATCTGGGCATTAGGATCTTATAATGTTCTCTATCTGTGGTGATCTGGGTATAGGGCATCTTATATTATCCAGTGTGTTTGAATCTATGCAAAAGGGCATCCTTGAGTACGCTATCTGTGTGAACTTGCATTAGGGTCAACTTGGTTAGCTAGGTCAGTTACGGCCCCTGCTGGAAGAATCTACCTTGAACATGGTGGCAAGGCTTACAAATCTTTGGGGAAAAGTCTTTTATATTCTATAGGAATTATGGTGTGGACAAAAAGTCCTTCTTGAGGAACTGTATAATACTGCCTTGAATGTGGAGGTTTAAAAAGCCAACTGTTTAAATGGCATGTCCACCCCAAACTATAAATTTAACCAACTATAACTACTGCCCCCACTTCTGTAGTTTAAATAAACCTTACCTACATCTCCGTCCCTTTGGGGGTTCTCCTGCTACCTTTTGCAAAAGTCCAGGAAACTGTAGTCGAAGCGGTCGGTGCTTAAAGTATCGTATAGTAAGTATGGTATAGTTACAGCATAGTAATGTTTAATAGTATAGTATCGTCAGTACAGTATAGTCTAGTTCTAGTATAGTACGACTAGTATAGGTATAGTATCCTAACAGTATGTATAGTATAGTACAAATAGTATAGTCTATACAATCGTATCAGTATAGTATAAGTAGCGTTAGTATAGTAACGTATGTACAAGTCTAGTACAGTCAGTCTAGTATATCTAGTATAGTCTCGTCCAGTATAGTAATAGTATACAGTCCAGAATAGTATAGTATAGTATTATGTAACAGTAAACGTAATAGTATAGTACAGTATCAGTGTAGTATAGTATAGTAATCTTACATTATCGTACGTAATAGTACAGTACAGTACTATAGTATAGTACAAGTGACCTGGATGGATGAATATTACAGATATACCGTGACCTGGATGAATGAATATTACAGATATACCGTGACCTGGATGAATGAGAACCTTCACAAACATATCAAAAGGAAAAATGCACTAGGTTAACAAAAATTTTGCAGGAAAGCAAATATTCCCCGTATAAATGTACTCAAAAGAAGTGGACTGTTTTTAATAGGGATTTTAAATCATGTCAAATCTAAATGTATGCCCTAGAAAAATAAATGTAAGTCCACACCGTTGGGGCTGAATTCTGATGTAATGAGGAAAATGGAATGGAAGATGAGCTCTTGCACTGCGCGGCGCTGGCGCTGAGATTTAGCATGGTGGCGCTTCTCACCATGCCCCCCGTATGCCGCCGTGCTTCTATGCGCATTTGTCGCAGCTTGTCTGTCCATCATGAGAAGAGACAACCCCTGACTCTACTTACTCAATGTATTCTCACTCCCCCTGGGTCGTTACGGTCTCCTGCTTTGTAAACTAACCCACCACTAAAAGCACTGCCCACATCCTACACCCGCCCACGATACATGTTGTGGTGTGTGCGGGTGGTCAATGCTTTACAGTAAATCCTCATTGTATTTATATTATAATCCTTTATTTGTACCAATTTAAAGAATTTTGAACCCATTATAGATTTCCAGACCAATCACTCAACCTCTTTATAAACTTGGTACATTCTTCATTGGAACTCATTTGATTTCCCACAGCTGCCAAATCACCCTTTTACCATGTTAATCGATGACCGTCTACAGGAGGATCAATACAAATGTGTATTTGAACTTTTATGGCACCAGCTATGATCACATGTGATGATCTGTCAATATCAATATAAGCGTGAATCTTCAAACCCCCCGCAGGTCTTAGTTTCCTGTACCAGAACCGCAGCTATGTCTTCTTTTAGTGTAAAGCTGATAAATGGCCTCAGCAAGGGTACTTTCGCTGTGCGAACCCAATTTAACATTCTGGATGCTTCCTGGCATACCGGATTGTACTATGTATATCAATATTAAACGCCCCGGACTGATGTAGACGTTAATATCGATGTTCCTCCATTGACGGAATGTTTGGAATATGAATTTGTTCCTCTGGAAGTCTAGTTCAGAACATAATAATAACAGAATCTATATATATATATAGTTCTAATAGAGACAGTTTGATACACTATAAAAATATTCATTGACTGAGATGGATGAATCTTGCAAAATGTTTTTTATCAACCAGAGCAATAGAACTGCATTCTAGGAGCTTCAGGTGGTGCTTTTACCAGAGGCCAAAGGACAATGGTATTTTGTTGATTCGGACTGGTTGTTATTTGAAAAAACTAATAGCTGAGCTTGCCTGGAAAAGCTGGGGAAATGTCAAGTTCTCTATGAGATTGTGCGGATCCTTCTCCAAATATTGTAACCCTGGCCGACATAGATTCCTGGTTTCAGCCCCGTTATGTCTTCTACTATCTAATACTCTACACAAACAATACCGGTAGTACACCTACAAGGGAGATTTCACATAAAAGTCTTAATCGTTTAAAATGTGCTAATTTGCCCCAACAACAATCAGATCTTATTTAAAAGGAACACTAAACACATAAAATGACTAACTGCCTTCGTTTCTTTTATTCACAGGGAGGTGAGAACGCTTATTCTCACCTCCCTGTGAATATATCCGCTCGGGGGACCAGGAACTTACCTTCGCTCCCACTCCACTCGCAGCCAGCTCAGTGGCTCTGACAGCTGTTGTGTCCCGATCGCGTGCCCTATCTTTTGAAATGGGCGCAGCTCCTAAGTAGGGCGCGTGGTCGGGACAGAGCGGCTTGTCAGAGACTGAGACGGCTGCGAGTGGAGCGCGGGTAGGTAAGTTCCTGGTCCCCGACGTCCTATTATTCACAGGGAGTTGAGAATAAGCGTTCTCACCTCCCTGTGAATATAGAAACGAATGGCACTTAGTCATTTTTAAGAATTAGGAGTTTACAGGTCCTTTAACATTTGAAAGCTACACATCTGATTGGTTGGGGCAAATTAGCACCATTTTATACGATAAGAACTTTTATTGAATAGCCCTGCTAGTATTCTACTTCTGCGTGTTGGAGCAATATGTACCTATACAGAGTTGAACCATCATAAGTTTGTAACCTTAAACAATTTCTGTCCAGGGATTTGCTAGTTTAAGTATATACTATTGATTAATACGTATTATATTGTTCACCACGTTTCTTCACCTCCTATTTTTATACACTTGTCACTTACGATGATTATAATGATTTGATATATACTGTGTGAACTATGATGTATTGGACTTAGATTAGGATGCAAGTCTATATTTGTAACCCTCCTTGTTGCTAATTTTTATTTGGATATAATTTGCTTCTTCATGGTGAATTTAGGGGTTTGTGTTGACTTTTTATTATATTGGTGATTTTTGCTCTGATTAATTTATATAAGTGATTTGCAATTAACTGCTTAGATTGTCAGCTCTTCTGGGCAGGACCTGATGTGAATGTATACATGTAAATGTAAGTGCTAAGGAAGATGTTGTTTGCTTCATAAATCCACAATATTATAATAATATTTATATATCTACACTACACTTATTAAATATGGGACAATAACTGATTAATTAGTTTATGTGATTAATATAAGCTATTTTGTTTTGGGGATGGTGTTTAAATTGTTTGGTTTTTCTAATGCACTTTCTCTTCCATAGTCTGACCATATATATTATTATCAAAGGACTTACCTTACAACACATAATGAGAGTCGGGTCTATTTTTATCCACTGTCTTTTTTCTATTGTAAGATAGTATCCAAATGTATGTGATCCGACAGTGTTTCCTCCTAGTTTTCCTGACCATTATTTGTCACCACTATCTTAAAAGATACAGTGGTGACATTGATTGCCAGCCCTGCTCTGGAGGTGAAATTTAACATAACTGGCGATCCCACTTATCCTCTGTAATCATCTCTAATCTAAATGTTGTAAGGAAGCACCATTATAGGTCTCAAGCTATACACGTGCATGGACTTAGAACAAACAAAAAAGGTCCAGGCAGCAGATAATCATGTAATTGAGTAGGCTCATGAAGAGGACCACCTTTAACCTGATCTCATAGGGTATGCCCTGATGAATGGCCATGAAGGTCTGAAAACATGTTGTGCTCACATCTCAAATAAATAACCTGGAGCACTGATAATTGGCTCCTGTGTGTGATACTATTCCCTATGATATTCATGGACTAGAATTTCCATGTTTCCTTCCAACAGGAATTAAAAGTCTTCAGGTACTGACCAAAGTAAGAGGGAATTGCCATCAATGCCGGGAAACACACATGGTTCCAGCATTAGAGTCTCTAACAAAACAGAAACTACTAGGGTGGCCTTTATCTGGTCACCATGAGTAGTGCTTTCAAGGTGGAACCAAATGCCTCTGATTCTGCACCAGTATAGACTTACTAGCAGGGGAGGCCAGTGCCGACAAATTTTCACCTCACTTTCTTCCATGGATAGACACCTTGGTCACTGCAGATGCACTTCATAACAATACCTGGGGATCTGTTGGGTTTAGGGGGTCTGACAATTATACGTAGCAGACAGCTGTCAATGTTGCTTAATTATCTCTCTGCCTGATGAAGATTTGTATTTGTAGTAGTTGAGTAGAGACAGTGGGAATAATATATTAAACTTGATTCTAAAATAGTGAATGGCTTGTGGATAACGAAGTTATTTGTAGGGTTAATGTGTCATTGAGACAGTCATTACCCATGGTGATGGCTAGGGGATAATGAACTAGGGGTTAGTGTGACTTTAAGACTAATCACTATCCTTTTTATGTTGACTTCAGCAGCTTTCTATATTAACCACATAAGTACATATGAACATTTATTCTAGAAGCCTAAAAAGCAATCACATCATGAAACTCTTTAAAAAAAAGTGGCCCGAAAACTATTGGAGACATGTGTAACTACTAAATGACATGTAACTGGAACCATTTTTTATTTAAATTGACCCATTACTGGAAACTATACCACTTCCACACACCAATTTTTTTATTTATCTGTCCCCTATTTTTTAGATTCCTTAAAAATAGCTCGCATTTCAGCTGTCAGTTCATGTACCTTATTATTATACACCTTCTGCTGTGGATAGTTTTGCTGTACTGAATGGTTTTGACATTGGTATGCTGTATCTGTGTGCAGATTTTAACATGGTATGCTTGCCCTCATAAAAAAGTCGTGTCAGCATGGAAGGGGAGAGTTAAAGGGTGGGTGGGGGTAATGGGCGCCTGAGCAATACAGTACTGGTTTGAAGCATGCAGAAACATGCACACCTCCAAGTAATTGCTATCTACAATTTATTTAGAGATTAAGGAAAGTATTTTTTCAGTATTGTTTGCCTTTATGTTTAGATATGAAATAGCAAGGGAAAAGTTTGTAACTATTGAGCTCATTAGGTTGAAACAACATTGTACGCACGTATTATAATGACATGTATCATCCCCCCCCACGGAAACAATTCCTAATATGCACACGACATTCACAGGCCTGCACTGCTATATCGCTGTAATCTTGAATTTTTATAATTTCTAATGCCAGTATAAAGCACAGCAGGATGTAAGAGACAGAGATCTTAAAGTAGAAGCAAAAAAAAAAAAAACGATTCCCACGTAACCAGTTACAGGGCTTCTTTTTCGTGCAGAAGATTTTATCATCCAATAATATCCAAAGTAATTTATAGATAAGAAGATTGTAAGTGGTTTGCTTAAGACACAGAGAATCGATCCGTGTGTATACAGTATAATCTGTTTTGGAAAGGTTTACTAAAATATATACGTGTGAATAAACTTATTCATAGTGGATCATAGTATGTTGTAGCCCTGGTGGGATTTGATCGATCTTTGTGGCTGAAGTTATCTAGATGTTTGCAGCACAAGTAAATTAGTTAAAGAGTAGAGATGAACGCAAATGATGACGAGTTTTTATTCTGACAGCAGCTCCGCAGAAACCGACTGATGCTATGAAAATCCAATTAATCAGGATTTTTTTTCGATAGACATTTTTGAAATTTTGAATAGATTTTTTGAATTTGTGATTTTTCTATGAAAAGTTCTGTGTTTCGAAATTTTGAAAATATACGCTGGATGCACAGATTTCCAAAACAGGCAATTCCGTGTTGAAACCAGGTTTGTTTTTTTGAAACCTGGATTCAACACTATTAAAGAGTAATGGTGGCCATAAAACAGCAATCCTGATCGTACAAAATCTTACAACATTCTTGATGTTGATTTTCCTTTCTTTCGGGCAATTAAAAAGAATGTTTCATTCGCTAATTCTGATTGCAAGTTACCTGGATCATACAAACAGGATTATATTATATCCCTGTACCAACCAGAACTACAAGCATATGGTATTATACCAGTAATTCTCAAATTATATAGTATCCCTGTACCAACCAGAACTACAGTATTGTATTATACCGAAAATTCTCATTATTATATAGTATCCTTGTACCAACCAAGACTACGTATATGTTTAATACCAGTAATTTTCAATGTTATATAGTATCCCTGTACCAACCAGAACTACAGTAATGTATTAATACCGTATTCTCAATATTCTGTACATCCCTGTACCAACAGAACTACAGTATATGTATTATACCATAATTCTCAATATTATATCTTGTCCCTGTACACCAGCATAACTACAGTATATGTATTAATCCAGTAATTCTCAATATTATATAGTATCCCTGTAACCAGAACTACTATAATGTATTAATACCAGTAATTTTCAATATATCTAGTATCCCCATACCAACCAGAACTACAGTATATGTATTAAACCAGTAATTCTCATATTATATATATCCCTGTACAATCATGAACTACATTATATGTATAAATACCAGTAATTTCGCAATATTATATAGTATCCCTGTACCAACCAGAACTACAGTATATGTTATTAATACCATAATCCACATATTATATAGTATCCCTGTACAAACCAAACTAGAGTATACTGTATTAATACCAGTAATTTTCATATTATAGTATCCCCATACCAACCAGAACTACGTTTCGTATTAATCACCAGTAATTCTCAATATTATATAGTATCCCTGTCCCGTACCATCAGAACTACTTATATGTATAATACCAGTAATTCCAATATTAATAGTATCTAGGGAAGGCATAGAACTCGAACCTCAAACCCGAGGTTCGAGCCGAACTGTTCGAGTTCGAACGGACCGGACTTCTCGAACTATCTCGGACGCGGACTTTCAATATTTCCCGGACTTTCGATGATTTATGTATTAATCGATATGTATAATACCAGTAATCTTTTCAATATTATATAGTATCCCCATACCACACCAGAACTACGTATATGTACTTAACCAGTAATTCCAATATTATAAGTATCCTGTACAATCAAACTACATTATATGTATAATAACCATAATTATGCAATTTATATAGTATCCCGTACCAACCAGAACTACAGTATATGTATTAATACCAGTACCCACAATATTATATAGTATCCCTGTACAAACCAGAACTACGTATAATGTATTATACCAGTATTTTCAATATTATATAGTATCCCCATACCAACCAGAACTACAGTATTCGTATTAATACCAGTAATTCTCAATATTATATAGTATCCCTGTACCAATCAGAACTACATTATATGTATTAATACCAGTAATTCGCAATATTATATAGTATCTAGGGATTGCATAGAACTCGAACTCAAACCCGAGTTCGAGCCGAACTGTTCGAGTTCGAACGGACCCGGACTTCTCGAACTAATCTCGGACGCGGACTTTCATATTCCCCGGACTTTCGAGTATCGAATCCGCGAGTAAAATGTACATGGTATCGTAGGCGCGAACATCGAATCTGTCTGCGAGTAAGTCTCCATACAGCCTATACGCGAGTATGAATCTGCGAGTAAATGTCCATGTTACCCCTTCTGCGAACGTTTGAACGCGAAAGCTCGAAAGTAGCGTGCGTGAAGAGTAAAATCGGATTTTTACTTAAGTCCTGGATATTGGAACATGCTCCCCCAGACATTCCCATGTCCCACGCCATTTACATTAGTTACCATTATATTTTAGTTGTATTTTGATGACTCGACTTTTCGAACTATTTGCCTCCCATCGACTTTAATGAGGTCCGTTTTCGAACTTTTACAATAGTTCGAAAGTTCGAAAACGAACCGAACTTTCAATAGTTCGACCATCTCTAATAGTATCCCTGTACCAACCAGAACTACAGTATATGTATTAATACCAGTAATCCACAATATTATGATAAACCTGTACCAACCAAGACTACAGTATTTGTTATAATACCATATTCTCAATATTAAGAAATACTTAATTAAGAAATACTTACGGGAGATTCAATAAAAGTTCTTATCATTTAAAATGGTGCAATTTTGCCCCAACCAATCAGAATATGTAACTTTTGAAAACTAAACATCTGATTTGTTTGGGGCAAAATTACACCATTTTAAACGATAAGCAACTTTTATTGAATAACCTGAAAGTTTAAACATATAAAACATTAAACATCAAAATAAGTGATACATTGATATCAAAACACATGGATACTGTTGCCCATTCAGTGATATAAAATTTTAAAATAGGTGTGAAAACTCTAGTGATACCTGGGTGGTAAAAAATATTAGAAAGAGATGAAAATGTGTAAAGCTTCTTAAAAATATTAAGATGTACCATTCTCTAAAAAAACATCCTCCCATATATGTAGTACTTAGCATCAATAGTTGTAGAAAAAATAACTCATCAAATGGCATTTTGGATCTATACTTATAGAGGAGATGGTGAAATCTATAGGGAAACAGCGGTTGATAAAATAACATAACCAGTCAAAACAGATCATAAAGAAGAACATAATAAAAGAATCATCATAAAAAGCATTTGAGGCAAAAGTTCGTATTGAGCTTTAGGGTATAAGTGGCCAAGATGTAATCCAATAATACCAGTAATTCTCAATATTATAGTTAGGTTGGTACAGGGATAATATATAATATTGAGAATTACTGGTATTAATACATATCTGTAGATCTGTTAGTACGGGATACTATAAATATGGAAAATTACTGGTCTTAATCATATACTGTAGTTCTGGTTGGTACAGGTATACTATAATATTGAGAAGTATCCCTGTACCAACCAGAACTACAATATATGTATTATACCAGTAATTCTCAATATTATATAGTATCCTGTACCAACCAGAAATACATATATGTATAATACCATTAATTCTCAATATTATATAGTATCCCTGTACCAACCAGAACTACATATATGTATTAATACCAGTAATCCTAATATTATATAGTATCCCTGTACCAACCAGAACTACAGTATATGTCTTTATCAGTAATTCTCAGTATTAATAGTATTTCCTGTACCCAACCAGAACTCCAGTATATATATATATCTATATATTTAATACCAGTAATTCTCAATATTATATAGTATCTTTGTACCAACAGAACTACAGTATATGTATTAAAAAATACCGTAATTCTCAATATTATATAGTATCTTCATACCAACCAGAACTACAGTATATTATTAATACCATAATTCTAAATATTCTATAGTATCCAGTAACCAAGCAGAACTACAGTATACGTATTAATACCAGTTGTTTCTCAATATTATATAGTTCCCAAGTACCAACCAAACTCACGTATATGTTAATATACCAGTAGTTCTCAATATTATATAGTATCCCCATACCTACCAGAACTACAGTATTGTATTATACCAGTAGAGAGTTCCGACTTCGCAAAATGCAGCCCCGCTCGAGGATCCACGAATTTTCGTGAAAATTTGAAATCCGCGAGCGGACCCATTAAAACCCATTAAATGAAAAATCCTCGAAAAAGACGAGAAATCCTGTAATTTCGAGAATTTTCGAAATTACTATTTTTCATGCATTTCGGAAATACGAGAATCCTTGCAATTCTGAAAATTTTCAAAAACGCGGTTCGGAAAAGTTCAGAAGGTGGAAAACCGAAAATCTGCAATATCCCGCCGTTCGCGAGCGAGGAAAATCCGCCACGAATTCGGGTTCGGTCCAACGACCTGGGCCATCACTAAATACCGTAATTCTCAATTATATATATTATCCAGTACCACCAGAATTACAGTATATGTATTATACCAGTAGTTTCTCATATTATATATCGTATCCTGTACCAACCAATTACAGTATATGTATTAAAACCAGTAATTCTCAATATTAATAGTATCCAAGTACCAACCAGAATTACAGTATATGTATTAATACCAGTAGTTCTCATATTATATAGTATCCCTGTACCAACAGAATTACAGTATATGTATTAATACCAGTAATTCTCATATTTTTTAGTTTTAGAAAGTATCTAGCCCAATTTTAAGCTATTCAATGAACTTGCATTACCACATCTGCTGGAGGACAGTTTCCAAAGTTTCCCGTTTCTCAATGTAAGAACCTTTCCCAACCTGAAAATGAAACTTCCAATCTAAAGGATGTCCACGTGTCCTCTGATATGACTTATTAGTGAACAATTCACCAGAGAGTTTATTGTATGACCCTTATATATTTGTTATAAAGTGATCATATCCCCACGCAAATGTCGCTCTCTAATATAAAACCCTAAAACTTCCCGTTAAAGGAGGAGGGTTAACAATTTGCTCATGGAAGCTAACAAGTCATTTATTTATTGTGCTGGTGCTCAGAGAGGTAGGATTCAAGATAAATTTAAACCACCTAATCAATGTTTTCTTACAAGAGAAAGTGAGATCCCATGAATCCCAGGGTAAAGAGTATTGGTTTAAGAGGGTGTTTAAGAAGGCAGGAAAGGCAGGAGTTTATTGGTTTGTGGAAAGATTGTGAGGAGCAGAGGGCATGTCCAGTACATAGAGGGCACAAAAAAATCAAGTAGAGGGGTTTAGCAGATTGAGAGAGCATGTTTACCCTACCACCCCTCACCCACCCCAGGTACAATTGATGTAGGAGCCCCAAAAACAACACCACAAAACTTTTCTTTTTCCCTGAGATCTGGAAGTTTAGGTCCCTGAGTTTCAAAGTCACTGGCTCCTGACTGACCAGTTTATACCTCCCCTTTAAAACTGTACAAGCTTTTTCGCAGCTTTAAGTCATTGCTGTATTGTCCGTCAGGGATCTGGGAGGAATACATTTCTGTAACTTTGGGGAAAAGGTAAGTATTGCGTACTTAAGGTTTATCGGGTCTTGCACCTATCTCATTTTACTTTTGGGTGATTGGAGCTTAAGAAAAGGTTTAAATAGGATTCTGTGCTTATGAATCATGGTCCTTTGTAAGTGTAAAAATGATTATTCAGTTTTAGATATCAACTAGACAGTTTGGGTAGTCAGGGGTTATTGCAGAGGTTGACAATACTTTGTAATCTGCATTATAAATAAAATTATTGGCCCAAAGAAATATAGGAGGAGTAACAATAACTGAGCTCTGAGGACTCAGGAGGGGTGTAAGGCTAGATACACCGAGGGGATATTTTGGCCCGTTGACTGGACATTTCAGCCATTTGCTGTCTTCTTGTGGGTCAAGTGATCAAGTCGCGCAGACATATTATCCATGGCTATTTCATGTGATATATTACAGCACGATCAATCATGTGGTCCAAAAGGTCACACTTTCGGCCGAAATTTACCAACATCTATACCATTTGGACAAAATATAAATTTGTTGAAAAGCATCACCGGTATTGTGACCCTCTCCACTGAATACTGTAATTCATTCAGCAGGGGGAATATCACACATCCTAGCCTTATTACAAACATGGTAGAGAAAGATTGTTAGAGAGATAAAAATGTACCAGAAAGCATCTGATTTTGGAGTCCAATGAGTGAAGAATCTGCATGAAAGAGAATGTTTCACCCTACAAAAATCTGTTTCAAGTTTCAGTCAACAAGATTATTACATATGGTAATAAGTAGAGATGGACGAACTTAGTGAAGTTCGGTTTAGTTACAACTATTGAACTTTAGAGATGTTTGAAACTGTTTGAGTTTCATTCCATTTTCGATTTTCTAAATTTTTGGAAAATTTGGAAAAGACCCAAGAAGTCAATGGAAGAAAATTTTTTGAAAGTTTGTGTCCATTTTGAGGCGCAATATAATAGGTTACTGTAAATGACACTGACACCTGGGGGATGGTCTGGGGAACCCGGAAATAGAACCAAACCTTTTTAAAACTTTCCTCACGATCGGGGCTGTTTTCGACTTCCGCATTCCATTTCGAGAGTTACCAAATCGATCATTCTTTCGAGAGTTCGATTTTTGATAATCCTCTACTTTTGATTTTCGGATTTTCGATATAAATCAAAAATTAGAAAAATCCGGGGTCCATGAAATCCGTTGTTTCAAAAGTTTTGCCGGGACTTCGAAACCCTCAATTCGTTTGAAACTGGGTTCATTCCTATTCGAACCTTATAACTCTCTCATGAACTTCAGTAAAAGTTTTGGTAGTATAGGTACTAACCCATTTTATTTTGGAAAGTTCGGCTCTATAAACATAAACTAACAATGGTACTTACTGTAAATGGCTGTGGCACCTGGAAATGGCTGGGGAACATGTCACTATCACCAAACTTCTTTATACACTTTCTTTCTTCCCCACATTGGGCAATTGTCGGGTTTTCTGCAAGCTACATTCTTGGGTTACTGAATGTTACATCAGGGCTACCAAAATCAACACTACATTCAAGGTTCACCGAAAAAGACGCAACATTTGAGGGTTAACGAAAACGAATGCTAAATTCGAGGGTTACCAAAATCAGCACTACATTCGAGGGCTACCGCACCATACATTCGGGGTTACCAAAATCAAACTGTTTGGGTCATATTCATAAACCTGTGGTATTGCTTATTAGCGATTACCGTGGGTTAGTTGATGTACGATCGCGGTAGTTTTATTTACCGAACGTTCAAGGGTCAGGAGAGGGTAGTGGCGTTCAGTTAGGCACTCAGTCATAGGATAAAGAATGGAGAGACGGATTTTTCAAATCAGTTTGGAAGGTGTTGGGACTAAGGTGGAAGGCCGTATATGATTACTACCATTGAAATAGGGGTAAAAAAAAATAAGAAGCCATCATATCTATTGTACTTTCAGTTAGATCAACTGGACTTTTTGTACAAGTCATTCTGACTGAGAAAAGCCAGTCGGATGACTAGCAAAACATCTTCAAGAACTAAACTTTAAAGGCCATGTCCACGTAAAAAAACTTTTAATTAATGTAGGGCACCCCTTCCCAACCCAACACCGTGTGAATGTTAAAAAAAATATTTAGAAACATTACTTACATCTCAATTACCTCAATCCTCTGGACACTGAGACGGCTCCCTACTTCCTGGAACTTGCAAGCAGGGGTCGGGCCTGCAGCCACCTCTGTGATTGGCCATCATGGAAGCATTGTGGAATAAAGGGCTTTAAGTGGTGTTCTAAATCTTTTTTTAACAAAATACATGGCATTGGTGGCAGGTAGGGATGCCCCTACACTACAGAAAAAAACTTTTTGGATGGATAGATATATTATGGTTCCAGATGGTGGAGGGAGGGGAAAGAAACCTGTTCGGAGAACCAAGAGAGGGCAAGAAACCTTTTGGACAGGAAGACACCTCCTATTCTTCAGTTTCCTGGACTTGGACAAGCACTGCAGAGACCCATAAGGAGCAGAGATGTAAGTGTGGGTCTTTTTAAAACTACTCTGTATAAAAGGGGCCAGTGGGTTAAATTTTTAGTTTGTGGGCAGACATCCCTTTAAGTCCAGTTGATTTAACTGAATACAAAAGATACTATCATGACCTGGAATAATGAGAACCTCACAGCAATAGAAAACCATCATTTTCATTCATTAAAATTCAATAAAAAACTTCTCTACTACTTTATAGCAAGATGGCATGGATTTTAAAAATAACATGAAAAGATCAGATGAGCTTCCATCTATGGCAAATTAAGTTTCTAGTTACTACTGCTATATAGATACTTTCTAGAAGTTATGAGGTCATCGTAATCAAGAAAGTTTCACACACAAACTCAAAGTTTAACCCTTTATTTGAAATTGTGAGATATTTTAATCTAATTTTTTTTTTCTGGCGTGTGACAATGATATTTCCTAATTGCAAGTAAAACATTTGATGGAAGTTATAAATTATATATTACACCCATTCGCTTGAGTAGATTAAGTGTGGGTGGCAAGGACAGATCATCCAGGGGGTATTAGACCTTTTCTTTTGTTATTCAATATCTAGCCCACCTGCGCCACTTTGTTCTAACTGCAATGCAAATGCAAGCCAAGCTTCGATCAGACTTAATGGAGATCATAGTATCATATTTTCTCAAGTATCTGTTATATTATGATTGATTTTATATAAGGCAATATAATGGAATCTGGAGTGTTTAATTAATCATTCTTTCTGTATATCTGAGTTGGCTTTAGTGAAATATTTCAAAGAAAAATGATATCGAGACGTTGAAAAAAAATGCTGATTTTAAGACAATCCTCTTTTTACACAATCGGTGGGAAGAAAAACAAATTAATTTCCATCTCGTGCCAAAGAATTTGGCAAAACTTATCCTGTGCGTACGTGATGCATTTTATTTTCCCAATGCACATTTTTCCTCGGACCCTCTTGCAAGCTAAGACTCAAATTTATGGGAATCAAAAAGTCTCCACTTATTAGATTCATTTTCCTCAATCTGAAGACAATCTGTGACTTAGGCAGCTACGAAATGTAACAAAATCCAGTCATATGGGAAAATAAGATGAATCTGTTGACTTATTAAATAAATTCACATTATAAACAGTAAAACTTTATGTTTCATTCGAATTTCAAAATATCACGATTTTAAAGACAATTGGGGTTTACCAAGATGTTTATGTTTGTGTTGGCATGTTTATTTAGTGTAACTACATTATTAGGTGCAATAAAACTTATTTTTAGAGAGAAGTTATAGCCAGCAACAAATCTGGGTGTAGAAAAAAATGTTTAGTAGAATTGTACGAGCAAATACAGAAAGGAACATTGACTATCGCAGGAGGTGACACTCGCGTCGTGAAGAACCTTTTCAAAGGGGCTATAACATAAAAAGACTTTCAGAATATCTGAAACTGTCATGTTCTTTTTCATAGCTGTAATGGAAAAGGAATATTAACTCTGAGTATTTGAAGGACTCCCAAGGTCTTAGGTTTGGCCTCCAAAATGTTGATATCCTCGTAGATTTCCTTTGAATCTGTAATTCCTCCTCCATCTCCTTGGGTTCATTTGGATGACTTCTCCTTGGGACACAGAACCTTGCAGCCTGGGTTGCAATCATCCAGAAGTCAAATTGCTTGCTCAGTGAAACCAATGTCAATGGAAGAGAAGGCTGATATAGTGTATAAGGTAAAAAAGGGGGGAACGCGAGCACATTTACATGCAAAATACATCCTTCTAAATGTGAGAAAATAAAGTTGTGTTAAAACACATAGGGCCTCATTTACCAAAGCTGGCAAATTGGCTCCAAGCAAATATGGCTTTCCGGTATTTATACTGGATTTGAACCTGGTGCAAATCCAGCCATTAGCACGGGTGCTAAAATCCAGAGCCATTAGCACGGGTGTCTTTTGTGAAACTCGGTGCCAGCCACTGCAATTAAAGGAGTTAAACTTTGCGCTACCTATTCAATATTGGTTAGCCCGAGTTTTAAACCCTATTTTTAAGTACAGCATGTGGTAATTCGGCCCATAGAGGAATGAACTTTAAGTTAGTTTCAGTCAGTGCTTCCATGGAATTCCATAATTTCGATTAAAAACAAAATTGAAACAAAAATGTAATTTTGAACTGCAATTTTTGTCCCCAATTTTTATTTAATATTGAATATTTTTTTTAACCATGTGTACTCAATTTATACCTCAATTGGATGTGAAATGCGTTGCATGAGGCTGTGCTGAAACAAGTATTCTCTTCCTGAATAATGTACATGGATTAGTATCTCATAGTTAAGTGTTATAGGGAGAAGAAAAAGCCTGAGTCTGAATTAGATCACGACCACACAGGCTTCTAACCAGGGACGTATGTTACCAGGCGAGCCACTGAAAAGAGACCCAGGAGCCAAGGAAGTTCCATCTTCTTATTCTTCCAATAATAGATAGCTTCCTCTTAGAAAACCACTGTAGGTCTGCTTTCAAATCAAAAAACAAAAAAAAAAAACAATAGGCAGCTGGCTTGGTTCCCTGGTTTGATTTCCTTTCCACTGTTTATGGAGACGTCTTCCAAGGATCTGGACTGAACTATAAAAAGAAAAGTCCCTGATTGCACAGACAGGTGGAATGTTTGTTTATGTAGTGTGTTGTCCAATTTATTTGTAAGAAATAGAGTTTTAAATCTGATAGGGAGACCTTTTCCTAGCCTGGATATGATTTTTATTGTATTTATCTTTAATGAATAATAACACATTTTTAATATTCAATCAGTAACCGAACAAAGAATAATTTATTAATAACATAACTCTGTCCAGTCACATACAGGCAGATTAATACATAGAGGCTTTTAGTTACTTTTGTGATTTCAGGTAAAAAAACAGTGATATCTTTTATTTTTAAAGGGAAAGTCAACCTAAAATATTAACTATTTATTTGTAAGGTGGTGGTCTTATTACCTCGAATTACTGCATTAAGACTATGAATGACTGAATGAAGAATATTACAGATACCTGACCTGGATGAATGAATATTACAGATATACCATGACCTGGATGGATGAATATTACAGATATATCATGATGACCTGGATGGATGAATATTACAGATATCCGTGACCTGGATGAATGAATATTACAGATATAGCGTGACCTGGATGGATGCTATTACAAATATACCATAGACCTGGATGGATATATTCAGATTATCATGACCTGGATGAATGATATTACAGATATACCGCAACCTGGATGAAGAATATTACAGATATACCATGACCTGGATGGATGAATATCACAGATATACCATGACTTGGATGGATGAATATTACAGCTATACATGACCTGGATGGATGAATATTACAGATATACCGTGACCTGGATGGATAAATTATACAGATATACCATGACCTATGGATGATATTACAGATATACCGACCTGGATAGTATGAATATTACAGATATACCATGACTGGAGGATGAATATACAGATATACCAGACCTGGATGGATGAATGTACAGATATACCATGACCTGGATGTATGTACTATTGACAGATATAACCATACCTGAGAATGATATTACACACATACCATGACCTGGATGAATGAATATTACGATAACCAGACCTGGATGGGAATGAATTAGATATACATGACCTGGATGGATGAATATTACAGATATATCATGACCTGGATGAATGAATATTACAGATACCGTGACCTGGATGAATGAATATTACAGATTACCGACCTGGATGGATGAATACGGTATTACAGATATACCGTGACCTGGATGAATGAATATTACAGATATACCGTGACCTGGATGAATGAATATTACAGATATACCATGACCTGGATGAATGAATATACAGATATACCATGACCTGGATGGATGAATATCACAGACATACAACATGACCTGGATGGATGAATTAACAGATTCCTGTGACCTGGATGGATAAATATTACAGATATACCGTGACCTGGATGGATAACAGATATACCGTGACCTGGATGAATGAAATTACAGATATACATGACCTGGATGAAATGACTATACAGATATACCATGACCTGGATATGAATATTACAGAATATACCATGACCTGGATGGATGAATATCACAGATATACCATGACCTGGATGGATGAATATTCAGATATACTGTGACCTGGATGGATAAAATTACAGATATACCATGACAGGATGGATGAATATAACGATAACCGTGCCCTGGATGGATGAATTCCAGATATACCAGACCCTGGATGGATGAATATTACAGATATACTGTGACCTTGGATGGATGAATATTACAGTATACTGTGACCTGGATGGATGAATATTACAGATATACTGTGACCTGGATGATGAATATTACAGATATACCATGACCTGATGGATGATATTACAGATATACCATGACCTGGATGGATGAATATTACAGATATACAGTGACCTGGATAATGAATATTACAGATATACCGTGACCTGGTGATGAATATTACAGATATACTGTGACCTGGATGGATGAATATTACAGATTAACCATGACCTGGATGATGAATATACAGATATACAGTGACCTGGATAATGAATATTACGATATACCGTGACCTGGATGGATGAAATATTACAGATATACTGTGACCTGGATGGATGAATATTACAGATAGACCATGACCTGGATGAATGAATATTACAGATATATCGTGACCTGGATGAATGAATATTACCAGATTACCGTGACCTGGAATGGATGAATATTACAGATATACTATGACCTGGATGAGAATATTACAGATTACAGTGCCTGGATGGATGAATATTACAGATAGACCATGACCTGGATGAATGAATATTACAGATATATCGTGACCTGAATAATAAATATTACAGATATACCATGACCTGGATGGATGAATATTACAGATATACAGTGACCTGATTAATATGAAAATATTACAGATATACCGTGACCGGATGAATGAATATTACAGATATACCGTGACCTGGATGGATGAATATTACAGATATACCCTGACTTGGATGAATGAATTTACAGATTACCATGACCTGGATAAATGAATATTCAGATATACCTTGACCTGGATGGATGAATATCACAGATATCCATGACCTGGATGGATGAATATTACAGATATACGTGTGACCGTGATGGATAATATTACAGATATACCATGAACCAGGATGGATGAATATTAAATATACCGTGCCTGGTGATGAATTTACAGATATCGAGGACCTGGATGGATGAATATTAACAGATATACTGTGACCGATGGATGAATATTACAGATATACTGTGACCTGGATGGAGAATATTACGATATCTGTGAACCTGGATGGAAATATTACAGATATACCATGACCTGATGGATGAATATTACAGATATCCATGACCTGGATGGATGAATATTACAGATATACAGTGACCTGGATAAATGAATATTACAGATATACCGTGACCTGGATGGATGAATATTACAGATATACTGTGACCTGGATGGATGAATATTACAGATAGACCATGACCTGGATGAATGAATATTACAGATATATCGTGACCTGGATGAATGAATATTACAGATATACCGTGACCTGATGGATGAATATTACAGATATACTATGACCTGGATGGATGAATATACAGATATACAGTGACCTGGATGGATGAATATTACAGATAGACCATGCCTGGATGAATGAATATTACAGATATCTGACCTGGATGAATGAATATACAGATATCCATGACCTGGATGGATGAATATTACAGATATACAGTGACCTGGATGAATGAATATTACAGATTTAATAAAATCCGTGACCTGGATGAATGAATATGACAGATAAACCTACCTGGATGGATGAATATTACAGATATACCATGACTTGGATGAATGAATATTACAGATATACCGTGACCTGGATGAATGAATGTTACAGATATATCGTGGCCTGGATGAATGAATGTTACAAATATACCATGAAATGGATGGATGAATATTACAGATATACCATGACCTGGATGGATGAATATTACAGATATACCATGACCTGGATGAAGGATATTACAGATATACCGTGACCTGGATGAATGAATTTACCAGATATACCGTGACCTGGTGGATAATATCAGATTACTATGACCTGGATGGATGAATATTACAGATATACAGTGACCTGGATGGATGAATATTACAGATAGACCATGACCTGGATGAATGAATATTACAAGATATATCGTGACCTGGATGAATGAATATACAGATATACCATGACCTGGATGGATGATATTACAAATATACAGTGACCTGAAGAATGAATATTACAGATATACCGTGACTGGATGAATGAATATTACAGATATACCGTGACCTGGATGGATGAATGTTACAAATATACCATGAAATGGATGGATGAATATTACAGATATACCATGACCTGATGGATGAATATTACGATATACCATGACCTGGATGAATGAATATTACAGATATACCGTGACCTGGAATGAATGAATTTACAGATATACCGTGACCTGGATGGATGAATATTACAGATTATACTGTGACCTGGATGAATTAATATTACAGATATACCGTGACCTGGATAAATGAATTATTACAGATATACATGCTGGATGGATGAATATGCAGATATGCTGTGACCTGGATGAATGATATTACAGATATACCTTGACCTAGATGAATGAAATTACAGATATACCGTGACCTGATGAATGAATATTACAGATATACCATGACCTGGATGAATAACTATTACAGATATACCATGACCTGGATGAATGAATATTACAGATATCCATGACTGGATGAATAAATATTACAGATATTACCATGACCTGGATGGATGAATATAACATATATACCATGGCCTGGTATAATGAATATTAGATATACCATGACCTGGATGAATGAATATACAGATATCCATACCTGGATATGAATATTACAGTTACCATGACCCGGATGATGACTATTACAGATATACCATGACCTGGATATGAATATACAGATAACCATGACCTGAAATGAATATTACAGATTACCATGACTCTGGATGAATGAATATTACAGATATACCATGACCGCGGACACGGATGACTATTCAGATAATACCATGACCTGATGAATGGCAATTACAATATGACCATGACCTGGGATGAAAGAACTATTACAGATATACCGTGACCTGGATGGATAATTATTACAGATATACCATGACCTGGATGAATTTAAATTTACAGATATACCATGACCTGGATGAAGGTTGTCGGTCTTATCCCCTTTAGCGGCTCAGGGGCTCCTGTATCAGCTCTGGTGTTACGAATGCCAGTTCGCTGGGCACATGATCACTCTTGACTCACCCCTGCCCTTGCACACCCCTGCCCTGGCAGCTAAACAGTTAACACTACACCAATCACTCCAGCAACCAAAGGGTTAATCAGCCTCACGCATTCATATTTCCCTACCAGCAGTCACTAAAATGATTACATTTTATATTTAATGTTCCAAAAGGTGTACAGTGCATATAATACAAAATAACATAAAATGATGTCCCTGGACACATATTATCCGACATATTAATATCTCTCTAGGGTATGACCATCATGTGTGGGACTGATTTGAGGGGCCTATCCTCCCATTTATAAATATGGTATAGGTGTATGTATATCACATACCTATTTATTATTGGCCCATCTGTGACCTATATGCATTCCCTATAGACTAGTGCTTGCTTTGGGAAAAGGTTAAAGGAATAGCCCGGGAGGTTCAGGTTAACTTTAGTACGCATGTGCAACAATGCGTGCTACAGTTAATCTAAACCAGGAAGTGGTCTGGAATTTTTAATGCTACTGCGGTGGATCCCGTGTAAGAAAAATATAATTACATTCGTCCGTGGCTATTGGTCAATTTATTGAAGAACAGAAGGTAAGACTTTCAGGGTTATTTAATAAAAGTTCTTATCGTTAAAAATGGTGCTAATTTTCACACCCAAGGCACCCTAACTTTTCCCGTACTACCTTTCCAAAAGTTAATAATATGATGCGACAAGGAAAAAGGGGGAATTGTTGGCAAACACGCTCGCCGTGTTTGATCCAACCATCATCCATCTTTAATATTATTTTTTTTTTTTTTTTTTAACCCTACCTAACAATTGATCCAGAGGAAGGCAAAAAACCCCAGCTAAAAAGGGGGGGAAAAGTCCTTCCTGACTCCAAACGGCAATCGGAATGTATCCCTGGATCAACCAGATCTATATGCATTAATACCAGTAATTCTCAATATTTTTTAGTTTTAGAAACTTATCCAGGCCTTTTTTAAAGCTATTCAATGAACTTGCCATTACCACCTCTGCTGGAAGACAGTTCCACAGTTTCACCATTCTCACTGTAAAGAAACCCTTCCTAACCTGAAGATGAAACTTCTTTTCTTCCAACCTTAGAGGATGTCCACGTGTCCTCTGATATGATCTATAAGGTAACAATGCACCAGAGCGTTCATTGTATGGCCCATTAATATCTTTGTATAAGGTTATCATGTCCCCACGCAAACGTCGCTTCTCCAATGTAAACAGCCCTAACTTGTCTAATCTGCCTGCATATTCAAGCCCCTCCATTCCCTTTATTAATTTAGTTGCCCTTCTCTGAACTGCCTCAATTTCCAAGATGTCCCTTTTGTATATGGGATTCCAAAACTGCACCGCATATTCCAAATGAGGCCTTACCAGTGCCTTGTAAAGAGGGAGAATAATATTTTTCTCTCTTGAATCTATCCCCCCTTTTATAAAAGACAATATCTTGCTAGGTCTAGCCGTTGCTACCTGGCATTGTTTGCTATGGCAAAGTCTGTTATCTACCAGAGCCCCCAAATCTTTTTCCATTACAGATGCACTTATGGTGTAGGTGGCACAGGGATTATTAAATCCCAAATGCATCACCTTACATTTATCAACAGGATCTCTCATCTCCATTCTGCTGCCATTTTGATAACTTACTAGGTCTGCTTTGCAGCAACTTGCACATCTGGAAGTTTCCAAAGCTCTCATAGTTTATTCACAGCAAATACTGAGACCTTGCTCTCATGCCCTCCTTCTAAGTCCATTTATAAACAGATTTAAACAGAAGGCGCCCAGTACAGAACCCGAGGCACTCCGCTTAGAACTTTTAGCCCACATAGAAGTAGCTCCATTGAACCCACCACTCTCTGTTGCGGTCCATACCAGTTTCTCCTATCCATGAAAAAATGGTTTCTTCCAAGGCCACCAGTCCTCAGTTTATACATTAGTCGCTTTATGGGCCGTAATCAAAAGCTTTGCAAATCCAAAAGTACCACATCAGCTGTGCCTGAATCTACTTCTTACCCTTCTTCATAAAAACACATTTGGAATTTGTCATGCATGATCTATTTCTCATAAAGTCCATGCTGCTACTACTAATAAGATGATCTCCTTGGAAACAAAAGTCAGGACTATGATCCTTACAAGTTTTCCATCACTTCCCTACCAACTGGATTGGGGTTTAGGTCTACAGGTCTTATAGTTTCCAGGTGGTGACGATACCTTTTGAATATGGTATTACATTGGCTTTTTGTCCAATCCAGCGGCACATCCCTAGCAAAAGCAAATCTGAAAAGATGAGAAAGCAGTGGTCTAATAGAACGAACTAAGCTCCTTTAAATCCGAGGATCAATCATCTTGTCCTGGCATTTTATGATATTAACCATCGTTCTAATTGTTTTCCGTACAATCCTTGTTAACCATGTGAAAAACTCTTAAATTGTTCTTCCCTGCTATTTTACAATCCCTACTGTAAGGACAAGGATTTCCTCAACGTAAAAAAACCGATGTAAAAAAAACTGGTTTAGCACTCAGATAGCTTTTCGCATCCCTTACAACCACTACAGCTCCATATTTAATGGTCCCCACATTTTTTTATTACTTAAAAAAGTTTGGTTAGGGGTTGGATTGCTTTGTTCGGCAAGTCCGTATTTCATTTTCTATTTAGAGCTAGTTTAAGTTACTTTTCGACCTCTTTAGTTACAGCTTTTGTCACTCCCTGTGCAAGCGCGTTCTGTTGCCTTCTGTTTCAACAATCTTGAAACCTTTTCTTTTTTTCATTTCCCTTTTTACCTGAGCATTAAGCCATGCAGGACTGGATCTACTTTTTTTGCATTGTTACATAAAGGTACCGATTTAGAAAGTTAATAGTTTAATATCCCTTTTAAAAGTGGTCCCACTCTGCTCAGTTTCAGTTCCCCCAGTCCTGAGCAGGAGCGATTACTTAACAGCAATAAATTACTTTCCTAAAGTTAAAAGGTTTTGTTGTTAAGGCCAGTGCCACTTTATTTTTTGCAACCTATATTAAATGACTATCTCATGTCCACATTCCTAAGCTTCCCATTACCTCTCTCCAAAACTGAGCTCAGGTGTTATTAGATAAAAAAAAAAAAAAAGTCACCAGATCAAACAACGCATTCTGTCTGGTAGAAACTTTTACCATTGTGAAGAAAAATGCTCATATAGGAAATTTAAGAGAACCTTTTAACCTTTTGAGGTGCTGACAGTTCTCCCGTACTCCAAATCTATGTCAGGGTAGTTAACAATCCCCCATATCAGAAGACAATGCCCATACCAGCAGCCTTCGCCAACTGCCATATGGAGAGTCATTACCCCATCTCCCCGGCAATTTTGTTGGTTAAACATTTAACTCCAAAATTAATTTACCTACCTTCTTGCTTCCTGTACACAGTTCCACCCATCATGTTTCAGCCGTATCATTTACCCCCCATCTATTCCATCTTTTAATTTGGCTTCAATTCTCGTTTAAACATAGATACTCTCACTCCTCCTCCTTTCTTATTACTCTGTCAGTCTAAATAAGGAGTCTCCTTCAATATTTACGTCCAGCGTCTAGTGACATTAAGACATGATTCTGCTATACCATATAATATCATACCTTTCCTTTAAAGCTATTAATCAGTTCGCCGGTTGTTTTCCAGCCAGGATCTTGCATTGTCTAAAATACTTTAGATATATCAATGATTTTACTCCCATACATGGTGTGTAATAGCCTCTTATCCTCTATGATCCACCCCATCCCCCCTTCTCCTCCCTATGTTGTGTTATAGCCCCCCTGCATCCCTCTAACTCTCTATCTACCCCTGTGTAACGGTGTTCAACATTCCCCTCCCCCCATACCAGTTTAACAATCTCTCCAACCCCTCTAGATCCATCTTCTCCCCAAAAACAGCTGCCACCACACATTGAGGTGAATCCGTCCTCTACTAAGGCCTGTAGCCAACAAACATCAGCCCAGTTCTCTAAAAACAAAACCAAACCCATCTCCGTCACCTACATCCTCTTACTCCACTCTCTTAGCAACGAATTTTACTCCTGAGCTCACGTTGTCTCCGTGCGTAGCAGTGGCTGCGGTTAGTATTTCTGAAATCCAATACCCTGGAGGTCCTTGCTTTTAAATGGCCCCTAATTCTCGGAATCATTTTTAAGAGACCCTCACTCCACCTCTAACTTGTCATTGCACCAAGTGTGACCAAGACCGCCGGGTCACTCCCAGCCCCACCCAATAATCTGGTACAAACAACGATCCAACATGTCGACACCCTGCACAGGGCAAACACACACTGTTCGGCATGCAGGTGGGTATTCTGGCGCTGATGACCTATCTACCCTTCTAATATGTAGTCCCCTACCACTAAACCACCTGCCTATCCTTCCTACCCCACAGTTTCCCCCTCCCTTGTTTGTAGATGGCCCTTCCCCTGGTGCTCAAGGGAAAGGCCCGCTTCCATACCATGCTGCTATCCTCGAGCCATCGTCCTCCAATCTCACCCTAAACATGGCAATATGTGTGATCGACCAACGGGGAAGAAGTGCCTTACAAAATCTTCTCCTTTACCACCTTATCTGCCCCATCCAACCTCCAGTTTAATGGTCCCTGCCAGTAACCTGCATGTTCCCCCCCAGATTTGGCCCAAATGTTTGCTTTAACATTTTGGAAATGGCTAGTGATATTAGCTTGGCTCTAAGGTTTGGAATGTGGCTGTAAAGTGGTCGTGGAAGAGCAAGTCCCTCATTATTTATGACATAAGGTCCCCAACTGTTAACCCTTCCTGCCTGACACAGTTACCTTGCCATGACATCTGGTAGGGTCACATAGTAATTGAGGTTGGAATAAAGACATACGTCATCAAGTCCAACTTATTCATTCACCGCCTTTTTTGTTTTTTATTCCTGGATCAACCAGATCTTAGAGTTAATGTATTAATACCAGTATTCTCAATATTATATATTATCCCGTACCAACCAGAACTACAGTATATGTATAATACAAGTAATTCTCAATATTTATATATCCCTGTACCAACCAGAACTACAGTATATGGTTAATACTGTAATTCTAGTATATATTAAGTATCCCTTGTACCAACCAGACAACAGTAATATGTATAGTTAACTACCAGTACATTCTCAATATTTATATCTATCCGTACTAAACCAAAACTACAGTATATGTATATTATATCAGTAATTCTCAATATTATATATTATCCCTGTACCAGCCGAACTACAGTAAATATGTATTAATACCAGTAATTCTCAATATTAATAGTAAATCCCTGTCGTACCAACCAAACTTGCAGTATATGTATACTTAATAAACAGAATTCTCAATATATATATTATCCCAGTACCAACCAGCATACAGTATATGTATTAATACCATTAATGTTCTCAATATTATAGTTCCCGTACCAACCGAGACACAGTATATGTATAAATACCATAAATCTTAATGTTATTAGTATCCTGTACCACACCAGAACACAGTATATGTATTAATAACCAGTAATTCACTGAATGTTTGATCAATTGAAGGGGGCTAAATCTTCTCCTAACCTTGATCTCAGAGGAGCTTACAATTTGATCCGGAGTCGCAAAAAGGGGACAATGGAAAAGCGTCCTGCAATACTCGTGATGGCATTTTGAGTATCTGCGGGCTTTTTGGGGGGGCTTTGCATTGCCAGAGCGGATTTTCAAGCATTTATTAACGAAGATATCTAGAGATTATTAGGCACCTCAGTATAGTGTGATTCGAGATGTATTTTGGTTTTTTCGTCAAGACTTACCCTCTCATCGTATTCATCTTCGTCAAGGTTCTTCCCCGATTAGTGACCAATCACCTTTATGGCCAAGCTGGAAAATGCCTGTTTGAAGCCCCGTTCCTGGGTTATATTATCTCTGCCCAAGGTTTTGAAAGGATTTCTTCTAAAGTTTCTTTGCTATTCTTAATTGCCTTCTTCCTTCTTCAGATAAAAGCATACAAAGTTTCATCTTGGTTTCGCTAATTTTATATAGGCATTATTAAGGTTTTTCCTAATCATGTTCCCAATCTAAACCTCAATTGAAAGAGGGGGCATACTAAGTTCTGGACTGAAGAAGCAGTAAAAAAGTTCAAAAGAATTAAAGACGGCATTTGCCCTCTGCTCCCATTAAATCAAGGATATTGGGTTGTGGAGCAATTTTGTCCCAAAAAAGGAATAAAAGGGCAAACTTCTCCTTGTCTTCTTTAATAGATTTCACTTCAATATCGTTCTGTTTGGTGGCTGACTATTAATAAAGATGCCAAGAACTTGTAGCATCTCCTGTTCCATTTGTGCCATGTCCCAGTCTTCTCGATCTTCCTTATGGACTTCTCAAACCACTTTCCACACCTTCCTCGCCTTGGACGCATCTATCCATGATTTTTATTAGGTTGATTTACCTTATCCAAGAAAATAACGGTAATAGGGTGATATTGATCGATTTAGCAAATGGCCATTTTGTTCCTCTCCAAAGTTACCCTCCGCCCTGGAACTTTCTTAGTTATTTATCTCTCACATCTTCCGCTCACAGGGTACTCAGAAAATTGGTCCTCCGACAGAGGAACACCATTTCATTCCAAATTTCTGGAGAGCCTTATGTGAAATCTGAAATTAAAAACTTCAATTTTCCTCTGCATATCACCCAAATCCAATGGGCTGCTGAACGGATAATCAGTCTCTTGAACGTTCCTCCGTGTGCATATTTCCATTTCTCAAAATGATTGACTGGTCCAACCTGTTACCTTGGGTGGAATTTGCATATAATAATTCCCCACACTCTTCTTTCCGGACTTCCCTTTTTTTGTAATAATGGGCCCAAATCCAATGTGTTTTCGCCCCAAGATTTTCCTTTTCCAATAACCAGCCGCTGACGACTATATGCTTGCCCATAGGTCTTGCTATCTGGGATTCTACAAGGAAACAATCTTTTGAAATCCTCCCTGATCAGAAAAAAGCTGCAGACAAAGACGAAAGCCCTCTCCTCAATATTCTATTGGAGATAGAGTTTTTGGCTATCCTCACAAAATATTCATCTTCACGTTCCAACCTCAACTCCTTCCCCTCCTCTGCAAATTAATTAGTCCTATGCCTCCGAGTGATTTTCCACTACTATGAAGATCTCAAATGTTTCCATGTATCCTTACACAAACCATTTATTGTCAACCAATTTTCCATTTCTACTCTGTCCCCGGCTCTCCAATTTTAGTTATGGTCAGCAAGAGTTTGAAAATTCAGGAAATTCTCGATATCAGATATGTCGAAATCTTTACAAACTTGATCCATGGAAATGCTTCGTGGTCCAGAAGAAAGCTCCGGATTAAACTTATAACTTTATGCACATCCCCGTTTAATCAAACCTCCATAAGAATCATCCTTTTCAAACCTGGATTGTAGTGGTCCTGTGGCCCCCCGTTGGGAAGGAAGGGGGTACTGTAAGGTATTACCTGTGCGTCCACTCCAGTTGGCGACTCCCTAGGCGGCGACTCCGTCCCAGTGACAAACCCGACGCTCACTCGCACCATCATGAACGTGCCCCACGCAGGTGCCCGCGGCGCAAAGTTTAAATAGCTTTCCTCCTTCCTTCCCCTAGACGCCCACTGTCAGTTGTATGGCATCTAGGGTTCTTGCGGTTGGTATTGCTGTTTACAAGTCTCCATTGTTCTGGCATCCAGCTACATTGTTTCGTACTCAATGGTTCCAGTATCCAGCTTCATTGTCACAGTCTCCTTGTTCCAGTATCCACGCTTCATTGTTACAGTCTCCATTGTTCCAGTATCCAGCTTTCATTGTTACAGTATCATTGTTCTTAGCATCAGCTTCATTGTTTCAGTCTCCCTTGTGCAGTATCCAGCTTCATTTCACAGTCTCCATTGTTCCCTGTATCAGCTTCATTGCTTACGTCTCCATGTTCCAGTATCCAGTTCATGTTTTGTCCAGTCTCCGGCATTGTTCCAGTATCCAGTTCATTGTTACAGTCTCCACATGTTCATATTCCAGCTCCATTGCTCACAGTGCTCGATTGTATCCATATCCAGTTCACCATTGCGCTACCTACTCCATGTAAGAGTCCTTGGTGTGTTGCCAGTTTCCACTACTTCCTCCTTCATCTACGACATGATTCTTCCCTGTACTCTACTCCAACTGAGTTAGGGAATTACACAATCAATGAAATTATGCACTATAGCTTATGGTAATGGATGTTATATTAATATGTTCACCTCGTTGAAGGTATAATCCTTCAAATAGAGAAGTCAAAATGTAATGGCTGTGGACTGAGCTGTTTTTTAACTGAAGGTACCAGTTATAGAATTGGTATTGCATGAGTGTGAGAGACCATACTTGGGAAAAATTCTCTTCATGTCTGGGATACCAGATCTTTACAGTCTTATTACAAAGAATAGGGTGATAAATATGAGGTATCACCTCAACAAATATTTTGAAGGTAGCTATTGGTGTGTCTTCCCAACAATTGTACCGGGGCGCAAACCAGGGTTTGAAGGCCAAAACAGTGAGGTTAATTTTTGTCTCAAGAACTATACATTGAACTAATAATGTGTGACACAGATTTGACAGCGTCTGTAACTGCTCTTGCTGAATTACTTAGCCATGAATAACCATAAATAAGAGCTCATGGCATCCTCCAATCTGTATATAGCAACAGATTCCCCACATAGGATCCTTCTGCAAGAGGTGTGTGGGTGGTTAAATCGATGTGTACAGGGATTTGTGCGAAGTATTAACCCATGCAACATGTCCAGTTTAATAAGTAGTGAGAGAAAATATATAAGATAGGACAAAAGCATTCTTTATTTAATTCAAAAATATATATCGGAGGAAACCAGAGAGTAGTTAGTTTTTTTTTACTTACAGGAAGTCAAACAGAAGAGTGTTAGTTTTAAAATACAAGTTTTTTGGGTCCTGTATCTTCTATCTAGAACATGCCGAATTTCCTAAAATCGTTGCCGATCGGAAATCCAAAATCGTATCATAAAAGTCATAAAATAGCACATGGTAACTTACGGACATGCTCTGGGACCGGGAATGATCGCGAACACTCTACATATATCCAGAAGTCATCCATGCACTACCTTTTGCTATTCTGCATCCACATTCGATATTATCCCATTTCAGAGGGTTTTGAGAATTCGGTAAACCTCCTATTGTCTGGAATCGAGGGTTAAAGGGCATGTACCACGCCCCACAAACATAAAATTTAACCCCTTACTGGCCACATCTAAGAAGGTTTAAAACAAGCCTTACCTTACATTTCTGCTCAAAATGGTTTCCCTGCTGTGCCCCTCCAAAGTCAGGAAACTGCTGTGTAGGAGCAGTGTGTGGAACTCAGCTGTGCCTGAGTTCTGCTCAACCTCGTCACAAGTTTGAAGCTATCCATGCAGCCCTCCACCCCTCCATCTACCTCCCCTTTTTCTACTCCCTCCCCCTAACATTCAAACTTTGATATGGCGGTAGGGCATGCTCCCCCAGCCCCACACCACATGATATTATTGTCAGAAAGTCCCAACCATCGTTGCTTACCTCCTTCCCTCTTCCTCCGCTTGTTCAGATAACTCCCGTGCAGCCGCGACTGTGATTGGCGTCCTCTCAGCCCATCACGGAATCCAGTGCCGGTCCCGCCCCTGCTTGCATTCCATGCAAACAGAGGGACCGAACAATGTGGGCGGAGGAAAGAGGGAAAGGTAGTAAGGATCGAGGGACTTCTAACAATATATAATGCGTTTGGGGTCTGGGACGGGACATGCCCCTACTGTCATGATCAAAAAATTTTTTAAAGGGGTGGAACATTCCCTTTAAAGGGCATCTATACCAAAAATGGGTTTTGTTAATTGACCATAATGGAAACCTATAATTCTTCCCCAAACCCTTTCTAGATCTCCCCCTATTTCTTGATATCCAATCTGAAAATGTTATTTTTCAGCTGTCAATCAAGTTTGTTCGTGCTTAGCAAAAAATATTCTTCGTATAGTACGTCCTTTATGTAGACTGTGAATGTGACAGAGTTAGTTAGTGAATGCTGTATGCTGTGGGCAGGCTTGACACGTTGGTTTGTGGGGTAAAAGTCAGGTCGGATGGAAAATGGGAGTGGTTAATTAAAAGAGGGGTGAGGGATCTACCTACTACTAAACAACAATGTGTGCGGTGATGAAGGCATGCAGCAACACTCATCACAGAGTGAAGTGTATGTATTCAATTATAGATCAAGATGAGGCATTTTGTTCAGTATAGGTGTCCCTTTAAAGAATTTGATATTATTCCCATACCAGATTAAGGATGATTTCGGTCATGTGGCTCAAATTGAATCTTGAAGTTCAGAAATCCTTGACCATCATTTCAATAATGGTAATAAAATTTCTGCAAGTTCGAAATCCGAAATCCGAAAACGAAATCCGAAAAGTCATCGGATCCATAAAATCTGATTAGGGACCCATTCTGATTTCTCGTCCATCTCTCATGCTCTTATAGCTAAGGTTTTATAGTGTTATTTTTTCCTATAAAAAATCAGTTTAAAAATATTTTTAATCTCATTTTGATTTTAAAAGAAAATTGGGTAGATTTTATACTATTGAAAGAAGTCAAAGTTGGACCTTTTTAATTTAAACTCATACTTCTTATCAGCCCGGGAACATACCTATCTCTGTGTTTATTAGGAGCGCCTCTTTGATACGTTTACTTCCCTTCCACAATTAATGTAAAGACAAAATTTCTCAGACCTGCTTTAAAGTTCACACTGGATCAATGAGAAGCTAAAATCAATGCTGACTTCTCCTGGCGACTGGAAGGAAAAACATGTATGGTGGAGGATTTTTTTTTCATCACCGTTATTGAAACCATTGTAGGCTATAGTTAAGACCAGTTTTTCCATTAATCCGGACATCATTTTGAACAGAATTGAATTGTTTGGCAATAAGGCTTATTCCTGGTGCTCGACATGTCAGGTATCGCCGGCGAACATGAATATTTCACATACTGTGTCTACGCTTTAACTTTAATCCTTTCTCGATTTTCATTTCTAAGTACTGGACATTGAGAATTATTTGGAGTTTTTTTGAAATGTCTTTAAATAAGGAACATCTCCATAAATTAGTCACTTGGACTTTTTTCTTTAACTATGTCTTCAGGATACACTCAGATCTTTATTTTCGACAACAGAGGACTTGAGGACGTCAGAGTAGGAAACTTTATCCATCCATTTACACAGTATAAATAGTCTTGCTATGATACTTTAATGATACTCTTACGGTGGTATCACGGTCATTTCAATTTATGCCCATCATTTTGTCGTCGAGAGGTCCTGTTCCTTTGACCAATTTGGATCGACAATTTTTAGGCCAAACAGCGATTTACTGACATTATGACAGTAGGGATCTTGCGTACAGTAGGGTCTGGTTGACCTTATGAAACAAAGATTGTAAGCGTTAGGCATTGCTTCTGGGATATTAAGATGCGGGGTAGGGACTGAAGGGACTGAATCTTTTTCTTACTCAAACTATATAGCGGGAGGGGGTTAAGGGTATTAGAAATGTTTGGGAAAACTGGGCGAAGGATTTTTGTTGACAACATCAGTGTGACTTTTCTCCGCCAAGTAAGAATTTTAAAGGCATGTCCAACCTCAACTGAAAATTAAACCCACTACTGGCCCCACTGTGAAGTTTAAAAAATCCTTAACCTACACACCCCCTGCTCCTTATGGTTCTCCTGTATTGGCTTGTCCAAAATCCAGGAAAGTGAAGAATAGTAAGTTAATAATAGTCTTCCTTCCAAAAGTTCTGCCTCCCTTGTTCTTTCTGGAGGATAGTGGGCAAGTCAGGGGAGCCTCCCCCCCTCCCTTCCCCTCTGAATCGTCCATGGTTTTCCTTCCACCTAGTGTAAAACCTTTTGCTACTAGTGTAGGGATCCCTGCATTTAAACCACATGTCATTTAGGTAGAAACAGATATAATGTTCTTACAGCCCTTCGTTCCATGTAGTTCCGCAAGCAGGGAGACTGGATCAGTGCATTGCAGGAGGAGGGGTGTAAGTACGGTTCTTCTAAATCTTTTTTTCGCTAAACACTATAGCATTAGGGGTGGCATGGTTCCATACATTGTGGCAAAGGTTTTTTTTTATAAGGGTGGAGATATCTTTAAATAAATTATTGTATTTCATCACTGTGTGACAATGTGTGGAATAAGTTTGTTCCTCTTGCAATTTGCAAAAGTTAGTGGCTGGGCACATCATGGACAGAGATCAGCACAGATACATTGTAGAGCTAATTCCGGGTTCAAAATGATGCCCCTTTGGTTACAACTTCAGTAGTTTGTTGTACGTTGTACATGAGTTTCTCTTGTAAAATGCCCAAAGACGATGACTGAGTTGGTGTGTGATAGCTTACATACGGTTAGTTTTTGGGGCTGGGCTTGATGTGACATAATACATATAACAGTCTTCCATTGACACAAGGACGTCACTTGTGGGCAAATAACATTCTCCTAATCTTAAAAGCTAAACGAAGACCTTGTCAGCAGGGGTTGTCTTCTATGCAGGGCAATATGGAGCAAAATGTTAGGGGCTTGCAGCGCCAGAAAAACAGCAGCAGGCAGGAGCAGAAGGAAAATAAAATCGAGCGTGTTGCACACGCCCAGACTAATATGTTCCCTCTTACGCTCTGCATAACTGCTGCCTTCATGCAGGCCCTGCTCGATCCATTATAGGGTAAGTGGTATATATTTTCAAGATAGTTTTATTTGATTCTTGGCATTAGGGCATGTTATATGTACATATATGTGTGATCGGGGCATAGGCATCTTATAAGTCTCTCTATCTGTGGGATCTGGGTATAGGGCATCTTATATATACCAGTGTGTTTGATCTAGCAAAAGGGGCATCTTGAGGTACGCTATTCTGTGTGAACTTGCATTAGGGCAACTTGGTTAGCAGGTCAGTTAACGCCCTGCTGTAAGAATCTACCTTGAACATGGTGGCAGGCTTACAAATTTTGGGGGAAAAGTCTTTCTTATATTCTATAGGAATTATGGTGGGACAAAAAGTCCTTCTTGAGGAACTGTATAATACTGCCTCGTGAATGTGAGGTTTAAAAAGCCAACTGTTTAAAGGCATGTCACCCCAAACCTAAATAAATTTAAACCCACATAACTACTGCCCCACTTCTGTAGTTTAAATAAACCTTACCTACATCTCCGTCCCTTTGGGGGTTCTCCTGCTACCTTTTGCAAAAGTCCAGGAAACTGTAGTCGAAGCGGTCGGTGCTTAAAGTATCGTATAGTAAGTATGGTATAGTTACAGCATAGTAATGTTTAATAGTATAGTATCGTCAGTACAGTATAGTCTAGTTCTAGTATAGTACGACTAGTATAGGTATAGTATCCTAACAGTATGTATAGTATAGTACAAATAGTATAGTCTATACAATCGTATCAGTATAGTATAAGTAGCGTTAGTATAGTAACGTATGTACAAGTCTAGTACAGTCAGTCTAGTATATCTAGTATAGTCTCGTCCAGTATAGTAATAGTATACAGTCCAGAATAGTATAGTATAGTATTATGTAACAGTAAACGTAATAGTATAGTACAGTATCAGTGTAGTATAGTATAGTAATCTTACATTATCGTACGTAATAGTACAGTACAGTACTATAGTATAGTACATTTTGCAAAATCCAAATATACCACATCCACTGCTGTGCCTGAATCTACCTTCTTACTCACTTCTTCATAAAAAACAATTGAATTTGTCTGGCATGATCTATTTCTCATAAATCCATGCTGACTACTACAGAACATGCCCCATACCAGCAGCCTTCGCCAACTGCATATGGAGATTCATTTCCACCTCTTCCCCGGCATTTGGTGGCTTATAACATACTCCAATAATTAATTTACCTACCTTCTTGCTTCCTGTACACAGTTCCACCCATAATGTTTCAGCCGTATCATTTACTCCCCCATCTATTCCATCTTTTAAATTTGGCTTCAATTCCTGTTTAACATAGATACATACTCCTCCTCCTTTCTTATTAACTCTGTCATGTCTAAATAAGGAGTCTCCTTCAATATTTACTGTCCAGTCGTGTGAATCATTAAGCCATGATTCTGCTATACCAATTACATCATACCTTTCCTTTAAAGCTATTAATTCAAGTTCGCCGGTTTTTCCAGCCAGACTTCTTGCATTTGTAAACATACATTTTAGATTATCAATTGATTTACTCCCATACATGGTTGTACATGCCTCCTTATCCTCTATGCTCCCCCCTCCCCCTTCTCCTCCCTCTGTTGTGTTAATAGCCCCCTGATCCCTAACTTCTCTATCTACCCCTGTGTAGTTCAACATTCCCTCCCCCCCATACCTAGTTTAAAATCTCCTCCAACCCCCTAGCCATCTTCTCCCCCAAAACAGCTGCACCATCACCATTGAGGTGCAATCCGTCTCTACTAAAGAGCCTGTAGCCAACAGAAAAATCAGCCCAGTTCTCTAAAAACCCAAACCCCATCTCCTTACACCACTCTCTTAGCCACGAATTTATACTCCTGAGCTCACGTTGTCTCCCTAGCGTAGCACGTGGCTGCGGTAGTATTTCTGAAATCACTACCCTGGAGGTCCTTGCTTTTAACATGGCCCCTAATTCTCGGAAATCATTTTTAAGGACCTCACCTCCACCTCTAACTTTGTCATTGGCACCAATGTGAACCAAGACCGCCGGGTCACTCCCAGCCCCACCCAATAATCTGTCTACACGATCCACCACATGTCGAACCCTAGCACCAGGCAAACAACACACTGTTCGGCATGCAGGGTCTTGGCGACTGATTACCCTATCTACCCTTCTAATAATGGAGTCCCCTACCACTACCACCTGCCTATCCTTCCTAGCCCCCAGTTCTCCCTCCCTTGTATTGTAGATGGCCTTCCCCTGGGTGCTCAAGGGAAAGGCCCGCTCCATACATGCTGCTTCCGAGCCATCGTCCTCCACATCTTCACCTAAAATGGCAAATCTGTTGGGATCGACCAACTGGGAAGAAGTGCCTTTACAAATCTATCTTCCTTTACCACCTTATCTGCCCCATCTCCACCCTCCAGTTTACTGGCCCCTGCCAGTACCTGCATTTCCCCCAGATTTGCCAAATGTTTTGCTTTAACAGTTTTGAAATGGCTAGGATCAATTAGCTTGGCTCTAAGGTTCTGGAATGTGGCTGTAAAGTTCTGGAAGAGCAGTCCCTCATTATTTATGACCATACAGGTCCCCAACTGTTAACCCTTCCCTGCCTTACACATTACCCTGCCATGACATCTGGTATTGTAACATAGTAATTGAGGTTGAATAAAGACATACGTCCATCAAGTCCAACTTATTCACCCTCCTTTTTTTGTTTATTATTCCTGGATCAACCAGATCTAGAGTATATGTATTAATACCAGTAATTCTCAATATTATATATTATCCCTGTACCAACCAGAACTACAGTATATGTATTAATACCAGTAATTCTCAATATTATATATTATCCCTGTACCAACCAGAACTACAGTATATGTGTTAATACTGGTAATTCTCAGTATTATATAGTATCCCTGTACCAACCAGAACTACAGTATATGTATATTAATACCAGTAATTCTCAATATTATATATTATCCCGGTACTAACCAAAACTACAGTATATGTATATTAATATCAGTAATTCTCAATATTATATATTATCCCTGTACCAGCCAGAACTACAGTATATGTATTAATACCAGTAATTCTCAATATTATATAGTATCCCTGTACCAACCAGAACTGCAGTATATGTATATTAATAACAGTAATTCTCAATATTATATATTATCCCAGTACCAACCAGATCTACAGTATATGTATTAATACCAGTAATTCTCAATATTATATAGTATCCCTGTACCAACCAGAACTACAGTATATGTATTAATACCATAAATTCTTAATATTATATAGTATCCCTGTACCAACCAGAACTACAGTATATGTATTAATACCAGTAATTCACTGAATTGTTTGATCAATTGAAGGGGGCTAAAATCTTCTCTAAACTTGATCTCAGAGGAGCTTACAATTTGATCCGGATCCAAAAAGGGGACGAATGGAAAACAGTCTGCAATACTCGTGATGGCCATTTTGAGTATCTGGGCTTTTTTGGGGGGGCTTTGCAATGCCCCAGCGGATTTTCAAGAATTTATTAACGATATCTTCAGAGATTTATTAGGCAACTCAGTAGTAGTCTATCGAGATGATATTTTGTTTTTTTCTCAAGACTTACCCTCTCATCGTATTCATCTTCGTCAAGTTCTTTCCCGATTACGTGCCAATCACCTTTATGCCAAGCTGGAAAAATGCCTGTTTGAAGCCCCGTTCCTGGGTTATATTATCTCTGCCCAAGGTTTTGAAATGGATTCTTCTAAAGTTTCTGCTATTCTTAATTGGCCTCTTCCTTCTTCTATGAAAGCAATTCAACGTTTCATTGGTTTCGCTAATTATTATAGGCAATTTATTAAAGGTTTTTCCTCCATCATTTCTCCAATCTTAAACCTCATCCGAAAAGGGGGCATACCTAATTCCTGGACTGAAGAAGCAGTAAAAGCCTTCAAAAGAATTAAGACGGCATTTGCCTCTGCTCCCATTTAAATCGATATTGGTGCTGGAGCAATTTTGTCCCAAACAAACGGAATAAAAGGGAAACTTCATCCTTGTGCTTACTTTAATAGATTTTCACTTCAATCTCGTTCTGTTTGGTGGCCTGATTTAATAAAAGATGCCAAGAACTTTGTAGCATCCTGTTCCATTTGTGCCATGTCCAAGTCTTCTCGTAATCTTCCTTATGGACTTC
This sequence comes from Hymenochirus boettgeri, assembly GCA_019447015.1. NCBI lineage: Eukaryota > Metazoa > Chordata > Amphibia > Anura > Pipidae > Hymenochirus > Hymenochirus boettgeri. The sequence goes on from CM033472.1 coordinate 12,615,321, forward strand.
TTCAACCACTTTCCACACCTTCTCGCCCTTGGACGCATCTATCCATGATTTTTATGGTTGATTTACCTTCTTCCAAGAAAAATACGGTAATATGGGTGACTATTGATCGTTTTAGCAAAATGGCTCATTTTGTTCCTCTACCCAAGTTACCCTCAGCCCTGGAACTTTCTTATTTATTTATCTCTCACATCTTCCGCTCACATGGGTTACCTGCAGAAATTGTCTCCGACAGAGGAACACAATTCATTTCCAAATTCTGGAGAGCCTTATGTAAATCCTTGAACATTAAACTTCAATTTTCCTCTGCATATCACCCACAATCCAATGGTGCTGCTGAACGGATTAATCAGTCTCTTGAACAGTTCCTCCGGTGTCATATTTCCATTTCTCAAAATGATTGGTCCAACCTGTTACCTTGGGTGGAATTTGCATATAATAATTCCCCACACTCTTCTTCCGGGACTTCTCCTTTTTTTTTGTAATATGGGCCAAAATCCAATGTGTTTTCCCCAAGATTTTCTCTTTTCCAATAATCCAGCCGCTGACGATATGCTTGCCCATATGTCTGCTATCTGGGATTCTACAAGGAACAATCTTTTGAAATCCTCCCTGATTCAGAAAAAAGCTGCAGACAAAAGACGAAAGGCCTGCTCCTCAATATTCTATTGGAGATAGAGTTTGGCTATCCTCACAAAATATTCATCTTCACGTTCCAACCTCTAAACTCCTTCCCATCTCTGAAATAATTAGTCCTACTGCCTTCCGTCTTGATTTACCACCTACTATGAAGATCTCAAATGTCTTCCATGTATCCTTACACAAACCATTTATTGTCAACCAATTTTCCAGTTCTAATCTGTCCCCGGCTCCAATTTTAGTTGATGGTCAGCAAGAGTTTGAAATTCAGGAAATTCTCGATTCCAGATATGTCAGAAACTCTTTACAATACTTGATCCATTGGAAAGGCTTTGGTCCAGAAGAACGCTCCTGGAATTAAACTTATCGACATTCATGCACCCCGTTTAATCAAAACCTTCCATAAGAATCATCCTTTCAAACCTGGATGTAGTGGTCCTGTGGCCCCCCGTGGAGGAGGGGGTACTGTAAGGTACTTACCTGTGCGTCCACTCCAGTGGCGCTCCTCTAGGCGGCGCTCCTGTCCCAGTGACACCGACGCTCACTCGCACCATCATGACGTCACCACGCAGGTGCGCCGGCCGGCGCAAAGTTTTAAATAGCTTCTCCTTCCTTCCCTAGACGCCCACTTGTCAGTTGTATTGGCATCTAGGGTTCTTGCGGTTGGTATTGCTGTTACAGTCTCCATTGTTCTAGCATCCAGCTTCATTGTTTCAGTCTCCATTGTTCCAGTATCCAGCTTCATTGTCACAGTCTCCATTGTTCCTGTATCCAGCTTCATTGTTACAGTCTCCATTGTTCCAGTATCCAGCTTCATTGTTCCAGTCTCCATTGTTCCAGTATCCAGCTTCATTGTTACAGTCTCCAATGTTCCAGTATCCAGCTCCATTGTCACAGTCTCGATTGTTCCAGTATCCAGTTCCATTGCGCTACCTACTCCCTTGTTACAGAGTCCTCTGGGTTGTGCCAGTTTCCACTACTTCCTCCTTCATCCTACTAAACATGAGTCTTCCCTGTACTCTACTCCAACTGAGTTAGGGTAGCATTACAACCAATCAATGAAATTATGCACTATAGCTGTAATTGTAATGGATGTTATCATTATATGTTCACCCTTTGAAGGTCATAAATCCTTCAAATTAGAGAAGTCAAATAGTAATGGCTGTGGACTGGACTTGTATTTTTACTGAAGGTACCAGTAATAGAATTGTATTCATGGAGTGTAGAGACATGACTTGGGAAAAATTTCTCTTCATGTCTGGGATAACCAGATCTTACAGTCTTATACAAAGAATAGGGGGATAAATATGAAGGTATCACCTCCAAAAATATTTGAAGGTAGCTATTGTGTTGTCTACCCAACAATTGTCCCGGGCAACAGGGTTTGAAGGCCAAACAGTGAGGTTTAATTTTTGTCAGAACTATACATTGAACTAATAAATGTGGACACAGATTTGACAGCGATGTCAACTGCTCTTTGCTGATTACTGCCATGAATACCATTAAATAAGAGCCTCTGGCATCCTCCAATCTGTATATAGCAACAGATTCCCCACATAAGCATCTCTGAAGAGTTGTGTGGGTGTTAACTGAGTGTAAGGGATTTGTGAGATTTAACCCATGCACTGTCAGGTTTAATAGTAGGAGAGAAAATATATAAGATAGGACAAAAGCATTCTTTATTCTAATTCCAAAAATATATTATCTGGAGGAAACCAGAGAGTAGTTAGTTTTTTTTTACTTACAGGAAGTCAAACAGAAGAGTTTAGTTTTTAAAAATACAAGTTTTTGGGTCCTTATCTTCTATCTAGACATTGCCGAACTTCCTAAAATCTGTTCCGATTTCGGAAATCCAAAATCGTATCTATAAAAGTCATAAAATAGCAATGGTAACTTACTGACATTGCTCTGGGACCTGGGAAATGATCTGCGGAACACTTACATATATCCAGAAGTATCCATGCACTACTTTTGCTCTTCTGCATTCCACATTCGATAATTATCCCATATTCAGAGGGTTTGAGAATTCGGTAAACCTCCTATTTCTGGAATCGAGAGTTAAAGGGCATGTCCACCCCCAAAACTAAAATTTAACCCCTTACTGGCCACATTAAGAAGTTTAAAACAAGCCTTACCTTACATTTCTGCTCAAAATGGTTCCCCTGCTGTGCCCCTCCAAAGTCCAGGAAACTGCTGTGTAGGAGCAGTGTGTGACTCATGCTGTGCCTGAGTCTGCCTCAACCTCGTCAAAGTTTGAAGCATGCTCAGTGCAGCCCTCCACCCCTCCATCTCCCTCCCGTTTTTCTCTCCCTCCCCCTAACATTCAAACCTTTTGATATGCGGTAGGGCATGCTCCCCCAGCCCCAACCACATTAATATTATTGTTAGAAAGTCCCCCAATCTTTACTTACCTTCCCTCTATCCTCCGCTGTTCAGAACTCCCGGCAGCCGCGACTGTGATTGGCTGCCTCTCAGCCAATCACGGATCCAGCTGCCGGTCCCGCCCCCTGCTTGCAATTCCATGCAAACAGAGGGCCGGAACAATGTGGCGGAGGAAAGAGGGAAGGTAAGTAAGGATCGAGGGACTTTCTAACAATAATATTAATGCGGTTGGGGCTGGGAGAGCATGCCCTACTGCATATCAAAAATTTTTTAAAGGGGTGGACATGCCCTTTAAAGGGCATCTATACCAAAAAATGGGTTATTTTAAATTGACCATAACTGGAAACTATAATTCTTCCCAACCATTTCTAGATCTTCCCCCTATTTCTTTAGATATCCAATCTGAAAATGTTATTTTTCAGCTGTCAATCAAGTTTCTTGCTTACAAAAAATATTCTTCTGTGAGTAGTTTTATTGTAGCTGGAATGGTGACAGAGTTAGTTGGAATGCTGTATGCTGTGGGCAGGCTTGACAGTTGGTTTGTGGGGAAAAAGTCAGGTCGGATGGAAATGGGAGTGGTTAAAAGAGGGAGGGAGGATACTACTCCTAAACAAAATGTGTGCTGGATTGAAGGCATGCAGCAACACTCACAAATCAGAGTAAGTGCTATGTATTCAATTATAGATCAAGATGAGGCATTTTTCAGTATAGTGTCCCTTTAAAGAATTCTGTATTATTCCCATACACAGAATTAAGGATGATTTTCGGTCATGTGGCTCAAATTGAATCTTGAATTCAGAAATCCTTGACCATTCATTTCAATAATGGTTAATAAAAGTTCTGCAAGTTCGAAAATCCGAAATCCGAGAAATCCGAAAAGTCAGTTCGGATCCATAAAATCTGATTAGGGACCCATTCTGGATTCTCGTCCATCTCTACTGCTCTCTATAGCTTAGTTTTATAGTTTAGTTTTTTCCATTAAAAATCAGTTTAAAAATATTTTAATCTCATTTTTATTTTAAAAGAAAATTTTGGGTAGATTTTATAACTATTGAAAGAAGCAAAGTTGGACCTTTTTATTTAAACTCATACTTCTTATCAGCCCCGGGACATACCTATCTCTGTGTTTATTAGGAGCAGCTCTTTGATACAGTTTATTCCCTTCCACAATTAATGTACAGACAAAGAATTTCTCAGACCTGCTTTAAAAGTTCACACTGATCAATGAGAAAGCTAAAATCAATGCTGACTTCCCTGGCGACTTGGGAAAAACATGTAATGGTAGGATTTTTATTTCATCACCGTTATTGAAACCATTGTAGGACTATAAGTAAGACAGTTTTCCATTATCCGGACATCATTTTGAAACAGAATTTGAATTGGTTGGCAATAAAGGCTTATTCCTGGTGCTCGACATTTCCAGGTATCGCGGCGAACATGAAATATTTTCACATACATGTGTCTACTGCTTTAACTTTAATCCTTTCTCATTTTCATTTCTAAGTTACTGGACATTGAGAATTATTGGAGTTTTTTTGAAATGTCTTTAAATAAGGAAGCATCTCCATAAATTAGTCACTTGGATTTTTCTTTAACTATGTCTTCCAGGATAACACTCAGATTCTTTATTTTCGGACAACAGAGGACTTGAGGACGTCCAGAGTAGGAGAACTTTATCCATCCATTTACACAGTATAAATAGTCTTTTATGATACTTTATGATACTCTTACGGGTGGTACACACTGGTCAATATTCTTGCCCAATCATGTTTTTGTCGATAGGTCTGTTCCTTTTGACCAATTGGATCAGACCAATTTTTAGGCAAAAGCAGATTTACTGACATTACTGACAGTAGGTCTTGCTACAGTAGGTCCTGTTGACCTTAATGGAATACAAGATTAAGCGGTAGGCAGTTGCTCTGGGATATTAAGATGGGGTGGGACTGAAGGTACTGAATCTTTTTCTTACCAAACTAATATAGCGGGAGGGGGTTAAGGGGTATTAGAAAATGTTTGGGAAAACTGGGCAAGGATTTATGTGACAAACATCAGTGTGACTTTTCTCCGCCAAGTAATGAATTTAAAGGGCATGTCCAACCTCAAACTAAAATTAAACCCACTACTGGCCCCACTGTGAAGTTTAAAAAAATCCTTACCTTACACCCCTGCTCCTTATGGTTCTCCTGTAGTGCTTGTCCAAAATCCAGGAAAGTGAAGAATAGTAAGTATATAATAGTCTTCCTGTCCAAAAAGTTTCTGCCTCCTCCTTGTCTTCTGGGAGGATAGTGGCAAGTTCAGGGGAGCCCTCCCCCCCTCCCTTCCCCCATCTGAATCTATCCATGGTTTTCCTTCCACCTAGTGTAAAACACTTTGCTCTAGTGTAGGGCATCCCTGCATTTAACCACATTGTCATTTAGGTAAGAAAGATTCAGAACTGTTCTTACAGCCCTTCGTTCCTGTAGTTACTGCAAGCAGGGAGATGGATCAGTGCATTGCAGGAGCGAGGGGCTGTAAGTACGGTTCTAAATCTTTTTTTGCTAAACTACTATAGCAGTTAGGGGTTGGCAGTGGTGCCCTACATTGTGGCAAAAGTTTTTTTTATAAAGGGTGGAGATATCTTTAAAAATAAATTATTGTATTTCATCACTGTGTGACAATGTGTGAATAAGTTTGTTCCTCTTGCACATTTTGCAAAAGTCTAGTGGCTGGGCAGCATCATGGATCAGAGATCAGCACAGATACCTTGTAGAGCTAATTCCTGGGTTCAAATGCCCCTTTGGTTACAACTTCAAGTAGTTTGTTTTACGTGTACATGAGTTTCTTCTTGGTAAAATCCCAAAGACATACTGATAGTTGTGTGTGATAGCTTACATACGGTAGTTTTTTGGGGCTGGGCCTGATGTGAATAATACAGTATAACAGTCTTCCATTGACACAAGGACGTCAATTGTGGGCAAATCAACATTCTCCTAATCTTAAAAAGCTGTACACGAAGACCTTGTCAGCAGGGGGTGTCTCTCTTATGAGGCAATATGAGCAAAATGCTTAGGGCTGCAGGCAGAAAAGCAGCAGGCAGGGCAGAAGGAAAATAAAATCGAGCGTGTGCACACGCCCAGACTCATAATTTTCCCCTCTTAGCTCTGCACTAACTGCTGCCTTCATGCAGGCCCTGCTCTGATCATCATAGGGTAAGTGGGGTATTATTTTCAAGATAGTTTATTTGATCTTGGCATTAGGGCATGTTATATGTACCTATATGTGTGATCTGGGCATTAGGGCATCTTATATGTCTCTATCTGTGTGATCTGGGTATTAGGGCATCTTATATATACCAGTGTGTTTGATCTAGGCAAAAGGGCATCTTGTATGTACCTATCTGTGTGAACTTGGCATTAGGGCAACTTGGTTAGGTCAGTTAAGGCCCTGCTGAAAGAATCTACCTTGACATGGTGGCAGGCTTACAAATCTTTTGGGGGAAAAGTCTTTTATTCTATAGGAATTATGGTGTGGACAAAAAGTCTTCTTGAGGAACTGTATAAATACTGCCGTGATGTGAGGTTTAAAAAGACCAAATGTTAAAGGGCATGTCCACCCCCAAAACTATAATTTAACCAACTACTGCCCCCACTCTGTAGTTTAAAATAAACCTTACCTTACATCTCCGTTCCTTATGGTTCTCCTGCTATGCCTTTTCAAAGTCCAGGAAACTGATGAGTCGAAGCTGTCGGTGATTAATAGTATAGTATAGTATAGTATGGTATAGTACAGAATAGTATAGTATAGTATAGTATAGTACAGTACAGTATAGTATAGTATAGTATAGTACAGAATAGTATAGTATAGTATAGTACAGTATAGTATAGTATAGTACAGAATAGTATAGTATAGTACAGAATAGTATAGTATAGTATAGTAGAGTATAGTATAGTAAAGTATAGTATAGTATAGTACAGTATAGTATAGTATAGTATAGTATAGTATAGTACAGTATAGTATAGTATAGTACAGAATAGTATAGTATAGTATTATGTACAGTACAGTATAGTATAGTACAGTATAGTGTAGTATAGTATAGTATAGTACATTATAGTACAGTATAGTACAGTACAGTACAGTATAGTATAGTACAGAATAGTATAGTATAGTATAGTACAGAATAGTATAGTATAGTATAGTACAGTATAGTATAGTACAGAATAGTATAGTATAGTACAGTATAGTATAGTACAGTATAGTATAGTACAGAATAGTATAGTATAGTATAGTACAGAATAGTATAGTATAGTACAGTATAGTATAGTACAGTATAGTATAGTATAGTATAGTACAGAATAGTATAGTATAGTACAGTATAGTATAGTACAGAATAGTATAGTATAGTACAGAATAGTACAGTACAGTACAGTACAGTATAGTACAGTACAGTATAGTACCGAATAGTATAGTATAGTACAGTATAGTATAGTACAGTATAGTATAGTACAGAATAGTATAGTATAGTATAGTACAGAATAGTATAGTATAGTACAGAATAGTATAGTATAGTACAGAATAGTACAGTACAGTACAGTACAGTACAGTATAGTACAGTACAGTATAGTACAGAATAGTATAGTATAGTACAGTATAGTACAGTATAGTATAGTATAGTACAGAATAGTATAGTACAGTACAGTACAGTACAGTATAGTACAGTACAGTATAGTACAGAATAGTATAGTATAGTACAGTATAGTATAGTACAGAATAGTACAGTACAGTACAGTACAGTACAGTATAGTATAGTACAGTACAGTATAGTACAGAATAGTATAGTATAGTACAGTATAGTACAGTATAGTACAGTATAGTATAGTATATCTGTTGTATTCAATTAGATCCTGACCCGAGGAATTGGCTCTTCTGTGCTGGGCCATACGTTGATGCAGTTGCTGTTTGGTCTCCCCCACATACAAATCAGAGCATTCTTCACTGCACTGCACTGCATATATGATGTCGCTTTTCTTGTGTTTAGGTATTGGGTCTTTCGGATGTACCAATTGCTGCCTCAGTGTGTTGTTCGGTTTAAAGCAGACAGGGATACGATGTTTTTTGAAAATTCTTCTTAATTTCTCGGAGACCCCTGCTACATATTCCTCGGGTCAGGACTCAGCCGTGTATCTGCATCTTAAGGATAAAGGACATACCTTTGAAGATTGTAATGTTAACATACTGGCGAAGGAACGTGACTGGTTCAAGAGAGGTGTTAAGGAGGCCATTTATGTGAAATGAAGAAACCAAGCCTAAATAGAGGTGGGGGGGTTCGACACCAACTGTCTGCCATGTACAATGCTGTTTTAACACCTTACTCTGGGCGTTCCTATAACACCTCTTAGCCACTATCTAATCACACCCTTAACACCTGGCTGTGATATGCTAATTGGGATTTTCCAGGGTACATAATTGCCACAGATTCTTGAACAAGTCATTCTGAATTGAGAAAGCCAGTCGGATGACTAGCGAAACGTCTTCAAGAACTACATTTCATGTCCAGTTGATCTAATTGAATACAACAGATATACCATGACCTGGATGAATGAGAACCTTCACAAGCATAGTATAGTATAGTACAGAATAGTACAGTACAGTACAGTACAGTATAGTACAGTACAGTATAGTACAGAATAGTATAGTATAGTACAGTACAGTATAGTACAGTATAGTATAGTATAGTACAGAATAGTACAGTACAGTACAGTACAGTACAGTATAGTACAGTACAGTATAGTACAGAATAGTATAGTATAGTACAGTATAGTACAGTATAGTACAGTATAGTATAGTATAGTACAGAATAGTACAGTACAGTACAGTACAGTATAGTACAGTACAGTATAGTACAGAATAGTATAGTATAGTACAGTATAGTACAGTATAGTATAGTATAGTACAGAATAGTACAGTACAGTACAGTACAGTACAGTATAGTACAGTACAGTATAGTACAGAAAAGTATAGTATAGTACAGTATAGTATATTACAGTATAGTATAGTAGCGCCTGTACAAGTACAGTACAGTACAGTACAGTACATATTACAGAATAGTATAGATATGTACAGTATAGTACAGTATAGTATATATAGTACAGCATAGTACAGTACCATTACAGTATAGTGCAGTATATACAGTAATAGTATAGTACAGTATAGTAATACAGTATAGTAGCAGTATACGTATAGTATAGTACAGAATAGTACAGTACAAGTACAGTACAGTACAGTATAGTACAGTACAGTATAGTACAGAATAGTATAGTTATAGTACAGTATCGTACATTATAGTATATTTATAAGTACAGAAATAGTACAGTACAGTACAGTAAGTACAGTAGATACAGTACAGTATAGTACAGAATAGTCTTAGTATGTACGTATAGTATATTACAGTACCTCGTCTCGATCAGTAATCACTCCCGTATCGTACCAGTCTAGTATAGTATAGTACAGTATAGTACAGTACAGTATAGTACAGAATAGTATAGTATAGTACAGTATAGTACAGTACAGTATAGTACAGAATAGTATAGTATAGTACAGTATAGTACAGTACAGTATAGTACAGAATAGTATAGTATAGTACAGTATAGTACAGTATAGTACAGTATAGTATAGTATAGTACAGAATAGTACAGTACAGTACAGTACAGTACAGTATAGTACAGTACAGTATAGTACAGAATAGTATAGTATAGTACAGTATAGTACAGTACAGTATAGTACAGAATAGTATAGTATAGTACAGTATAGTACAGTATAGTACAGTATAGTATAATAGGGGAAATTTCCCTGGATCAACTCTACTTTATGTATCAATACCAGTAACTTGTAACATTCCTTGTTTGCAGAAACTCATCCAGCTTTTTTATTTAAACTGACCAATGAACCTGCCATTACAACGTCCACTGGAAGACAGTTCCATAGCTTTACCATTCTCACAGTAAAAAACCCTTTCCGAACTTCAAGCCTAAACCTTTTTTCCTTAAGTCTTAAGGGATGTCCTCGTGTCCTCTGACATGCTCTATTGGTGAACAATGCCCCAGATAGTTTATTGTATGGCCCGTTAATGTATTTATACACAGTGATGCATCCGGTCCTTGCTGATTTCTCTTTTTCAACAAGGGCTGTGACATGTGCATCTGTCACATGTGCATCTCCCTCTCAACCAATCACAGACGAGGCTGATAGTCCTGCCCCTGCTAGCAAGCAGGCGGCCGGATCAGATCACTTCAGAGAGTAGACTCTGTGAGTAGAAATCTGGGGATTTTTTTAAAGAAATATTGCGGCTGTTGGGGGTGGGTAGGGGTTTTAGGGGTGGACATGCCCTTTAACTGCACCCTATGCACATCTAACCCTGGTTGCGGTGGTGCACTTCATGGTACCTAGTGGTACATAGGGGCGATATTCAAAAGTTTGTCTCAGGTGGCAAAAACCCTAGAGACGCCCCTGCCTATTTCTTTAGATATCCAGTCTCAAAAATCATAGATTTTATTTGTAAATCAAGTCCCTTGGGTCTGAGTATTTAATTATACATGAAAGTGCAGCAAAGTAACTTTTTTCAGTATATATAGCCATCAATGCTATTAGTTGTACAGGAACCTGGATGGCAGAAATAAAACCTTCCTAGACTATCCTTTTTTTATTTTTGAATGTTCTAGTTTATTAACTACAAAAAACAAATCTTTACCGTGATCGTTTATGTGTTTCCCTATCAACATAAAGGTTGCAATAGCCTATTTGCAAACAACGTAGTCAGAAAGATTGAATAATTGTTAAGTATACAAGGTCTTGGCGTTTAGAATCAATGTGCTCGGAGCATGGCTCCATTGTTCGAATAACTGGAGGCATTTTAGCTCATATAAATAGATACAGGAATGGTGCTACTTGTCAGAGATTCAATTATTTTCCCATTTACGCCTGCTTTTGAAGCTTATCAGAGCAACGTATTGTGGGCAGCAGTTCTGCCATTACAACCGGAGCTCTGAATTCTGCAGTGTTGATTCCTATTGTAATGCAATTAATCTTCCGCTCTACCCTAATGGATGAACAAGCATATTTACCGCAGCATAAAATCCTAATTATTTTTTGAGCAGATGCATAAAGGGAATTGAAATTAATGGCAAATGGCAATTGTGATAAATGCAAAATATATTTTAAAAATTCCAGTTTTCCTTGCAATGTCAGCCCGTGTCGTACGGGGCATCAAATTGCTACAGTTTACGGATATGAAAGAGGCACTTAACCACAGCCCCAGCGTAATTGATGTCAATAATAATCTGTGCATTTGCATGTGAAAAAATCGTTTCTGCGAACAGACAATTCCATTTGCAGTTCCGTTTTATGACCTTTGGATCAGCTGGTGAAAAGCAACAAAAAATAAAATTGAAATTTGTCGTAAATAGCAGAGTTGATCGAACAATACAGTTTATAATCAGCTGGAACATCTCTACAATGGACATAAGATATACAGCATCTAATGATATACAATCTAGTATATAATGATTTACAATACAGTACCCAATAATATACAGCATAGTACCCTATAATATACAGCATAGTACCCAATAATATACAGCATAGTACCCTATAATATACAGCATAGTACCCAATAATATACAGCATAGTACCCAATAATATACAGCATAGTACCCTATAATATACAGCATAGTACCCCAAATATATCCAGCATAGTACTAATAACGCCACTCTCCATATATACACATAGTACATATTCAGATAGTATCCAGCATATATCCAATATTACAGCATAGTACCTCTAATGAATTATGATTCAGGCAAGTATCCAATCAATACCAAGCATAAGTTATCTAAATGATATACAGCATAGTATCCAATATACAGCCTATCCAATAATATACAGCTAGTACCAATATACAGCATAGTATTCAATAATATACAGCATAGTATCTAATGATATACACATAGTACCCAATAATATCGCATAGTACCTAATGAATATACATCATAGTACCCAATAATATACGCATAGTACCACCCAATAATATACAGCAAGTATTCAAATAATATACAGCATAGTATTCCAATAATATACAGCAAAAGGTATAATGAATATCACATAGTATCACAACAAAACCAATATACAGCATTGTACCCATATTACAGCATAGTACCCACTAATATAACAGCATAGTACCCTATATATACAGCATTGTACCCTAATAATATACAGCATAGTATTCAATAATATACAGCATAGTATTTTCAATAATATACCCAGCATAGTATCTAATGATATAACAGCATAGTATCCACAAATATCAGCATAGTACCCAAATATACAGCATAGTATTCATAATATCCAGCATGTAATTCAACATATATCATAGAAAACAAATAATGATATACAGCTAGTAATCCACAAATATACAGCATAGTAACCCAATAATATACAGCATGTCAATAATATCGCATATCTCTAAGTGATATACCAGCATAGTATCCACAATATACAGCTAGTACCCAATAATATACAGCATAGTACCTCAATAATATACAGCATAGTATCTAATGATATACAGCATAGTATCCAATAATCATACAGCATATATCCATAAATACAGCAATTACCCATAAGATACAGCATAGTATTCCAATAATATACAGCATAGTATCTACTATGATATACGCATAAGTACCCAATAATATACAGCATATACTAATGCATAGTCACATAGTACCCCAATATAACAGCCTAGTACCCCATAATATAGCATAGTAATTCAATAATATACAGCATAGTATTCAATAAATCCGCATAGTAATCTAATGATATACAGCATAGTATCCACAAATATACAGCATTGTAACCCAATAATAACAGCATAGTACCCATATATATCAGCATAGTACCCTAATATCATACATGCATTGTACCCATAATATACAGCATAGTATTCAATAATATACAGCATATAATATCAATATATCGATAGTATCAGATATACAGCATGTATCCCAATATACAGCATAGTACCCCAATAATATACAGCAAGTATATAGTCAAAATCAACAGCGCATAGTATCTATGATATACAGCTGTATCCACAAATATACAGCATAGTACCCAATAATATACAGCATAGTATTCAATATTACAGCTATTATCTAATGATATACAGCATAGATCCACAATATACAGCATAGTACCCCTAATAACAGCTAGTACCCAATAATACAGCATAGTATCCATAATAGCGCAATAGTACCCATAATTCAGCATATATCAATGATATACAGCATAGTATCATAATGATCATACAGCATATACCCATATATACAGCAATATCTATGATATCACATACTATCCATGATATACAGCATACCGCATAGTATCCAATAATATACAGCATATTTGTTGTATTCAATTAGATCCCTGGACTTGAATGTAGTTTTGAAGACGTTTGCGCTAGTCAATCCGACTGGCTTTCTCAATCCATAATGACTTGTACAGAATCTGTGGCACTTATGTACCCTGGAAAAATCCCAATTAGCATATCACAGCCAGGTGTTAATGGTGTGATAGGATAGTGGCTAAGAGGTGTTATAGGAATGCCCAGAGTAAGGTGTTAAAAAACAGCATTGTACATGGCAGACAGTTGGTGTCGGAACCCCCCACCTCTATTTAGGCTTGGTTTCTTTATTTTCACATAAATGGTCCTCCTTACACACCTCTCTTGAACCAGTCACGTTCCTTCGCCAGTAGTTAACATTACAATCTTCAAGGTATGTCCTTTATCCTTAAGATGCAGATACACGGCTGAGTCCTGACCCGAGGAAATTGGCTCTTCTGTCTGGCCATACGTTGATGGCAGTTTGCTGTTTGGTCTCCCCCACATACAAATCAAGAGCATTCTTCACTGCCTGCACTGCAATATGATGTCCGCTTTTCTTGTGTTTTGGTATTGGGTCTTTCGGATGTACCAATTGGCTGCCTCAGTGTGTTGTTCGGTTTACAGCAGACAGGGATACGATGTTTTTTGAAAATTCTTCTTAATTTCGCGGAGACCCCTGCTACATATGGGATGACCATGTTCTTCGTCTCTCCCTGTCTTGCTTTTTCTCCTCCCCTTCACTGTTGGTATTCGTTTCTTTTCTTTTCTTCTACTTCTTTTGACAAAGGCCCTTCATCTAACCTGACTACCAGAAAGAAGAGCCTTAACATCTCTCAAGAAAGATTCCAGTATCACCATTCTATACCGGCAGATAAAGGAAGATGCACATTGGTACTCAACACCTCAAGACTACCATGAAAGGTGACCATGCTCCTGCCGATAACACCCTATAGGCTTTAACAAGGATCCCACCAGCCGTTACAAGAAAAGAGTCATAGACTTACTACCACAGCTTCAAAAGGATAAAGCCATTGACCGAGCAATGTATCATCGCCTCTACCCTGGTGAGCCACATCCAATGCATATATGGACTCCAAAGATACAAAGGAAGGGGCCCCACTAAGACCTATAGTCAGCAGCATTAACTCTTGTAACATACAAGGTGGAAAATATCTAGCTAACATCTTAGGACTTTGGTGGGAAGTTTCTAAGCATCACAATCCAGAACTCTCAGATTTCACCAACAATGAAGATATAGTACCGGTGTAAGACGAAACTATTGTGTCCTATGATGTGACATCTCTCTTCTTCAACTTGTATACCCACCAAAGAGGCTGTTGACATGAGAAAACGGCTGGGCCAAGACAGCACACTTACCAGCAGAACTGATTCTCAACCCCAGAACAGGTGTGTTCGGGCTTCTGTATGTTGTTATACGTTTGTGTGCCGGAAGGCTTCCCTTTCAAATCGAGGGTGTTTATCGCCCTGGTGTTCTACCTAGGGCTCTCGTGTGTTCCCACACACTTTGTGCCACCTTTACAGGAGGAGGTAGAAACACGGCGCTAATACCTTTAAGGGCATAAACCCAGCCACTGGTTCAGATATTTTGATGACACCTGGGTTAAAATCCACCAGAAGGAATTACAAGCTTTCACAGAACACATTAATGCGTATGACCAAAACATTAAATTCACAAGAAGATGTACAAAACAACAAACTGGCTTCCTTGGACTGCTTGGTAGAAGTTAAGGAAATGTAACTGGAAGTAAAGGGTTTACAGAACCAACACACACAGATCAGTATTTGATGTTTGACTCCCACCACCCTTTCGATCACAAGCTGGGGGTCTCAGAACCCTGCAACACAGAGCCGAGAACATCCCCACTAGCACAGAGGCGAAGGCTAAGAAATGAACATCTCAGAGGAGCCCTTAAAACTTGTGGATATCCGACTGGGCCTTTGTCAAAAGAAGTAGATGGAAAGAAAAGACACGAATACCACCATGAGGGGAAAAGCCAAGACGGAGAAAGAACATGGTCATCCCATATGTAGCAGGTCTCCGAGAAATTAGAGAAATTTTCACAAAAAACATCGTATCCCTGTCTCTTTAAAACCGAACAACACACTGAGGCAGCAATTGGTACAATCCAAAGACCCATACCAAAACCAACAAGAAAAGCTGACATCATATATGCAGTGCAGTGCAGTGAAGAATGCTCTGATTTGTATGTGGGGGAGACCAACAGCACTGCATCAACGTATGGCCCCACAGAAGAGCCAATTCCTCGGGTCAGGACTCAGCCGTGTATCTGCATCTTAAGGATAAAGGACATACCCTTGAAGATTGTAATGTTTAACATACTGGCGAAGGAACGTGACTGGTTCAGAGAGTGTTAGGAGCCATTTATGTAAATAAAGAAACCAAGCCTAAATAGAGGTGGGGGGTTCGACACCAACTGTCTGCCATGTACAATGCTGTTTTTAACACCTTACTCTGGGCATTCCTATAACACCTCTTAGCCCATATCCTATCACACCCTTACACCTGCCTGTGATATGCTAATTGGGATTTTCCAGGGTACATAAGTGCCACAGATTTCTTGTACAAGTCATTCTGAATTGGAAAGCCAGTCGGATGACTAGCGAAACGTCTTCAAGAACTACATTTCAAGTCCAGTTGATCTAATTGAATACAACAGATGTACCATGACCTGGAGAATGAGAACCTTCACAAGCAATATCAGTCATAGTACCCAAATAATATCACCATAGTATCCAATAATATACAGCATAGTACCCAATAATATACAAGCATAGTATCTATGATATACAGCATATGTATCCAAAAATAATACAGCATAGTACCCAATAATTACAGCGTGTATCCAATAATTACAGCATAGTACCTATCAATTATCAGTACAGCATAGTTCTAAATATACATACAGCATAGTTTGCCAATAATATACAGCATATACTATACAGCATAATAATATTACAGCTATATATAATGATATACACGCATAGTATCCTAATAATACTACCAGCATAGTAATCCAACTGATGATACAGCATAGTACCGCATCATATATACCCAATTACACATATTAGTAACAGCAATAGTATTCATAATAACACAGACGCTAGTATTCAATGATATAACAGCTAGTATTCAATGAATACAGCATAGTACCCGCTATACCAATAATATACACATAGTATCCAATGATATACAGCATAGTATTCAAAATATACAGCATAGTATTCAATGATATACAGCATAGTACCCAATAATATACAGCATAGTATTCAATGATATACAGAATAGTATCCAATAATATATACAGCATAGTATCCAATGATATACAAGCATCTAGTCCAATGATCTACAGCATAGTATCAATGATATACAGCATACCCGTTACTTTAAGATATATTACTCGTCATAGCTAGTCCTCACTTTTTTGCATCTAGCTATACAGCATATTCTGATACTTGTCAGATTATCTCAATGAAGATACAGTCTGATAGTACTCATATTTAATATCCTATTAGTATCCAAGCTGTATATATCTCAGCATATCTCGTTGCATGACTACAAATAGTTATGATAACGGCATAGTAACCCAATAAATATACAGCCATAGTAATCCAATTGTTATACAGCATAGTTTCAATGAATAACAGCATAGTATTCAATACTATACAGCATAGTATTCAATGATATACAGCATAGTACCCATAATATACATGGCATAGTAATGATATACAGTCATAGTATCCAATTATTTACAGCTAGTAAGCCAATGATATACAGCATAGTATTCAATAATCAACTTCATAGTACCTCAATATAGCAGCATGATAATAATTCACATATATACAAGCATATAACACATGTATACACTAGTAGCTAGATATACAGCATAGTATTCAATGATTAGCCAGCACTAGTACCCAATAATATACAGCATATTCAATGCAATATAACAGCATCAGTATCGCCAACTCGATATACACATAGTAATTTCCATGAAATCCAGCATATCTTACCCACTACTATACAGGCCATCGTATCCAATGTTATACAAGCATAGTATTCCAATGATATACAGCATATGTATTCAATCTCTAGAACTCATATATTCAATGATAACAAGCATAGTACCCATAATATATACAGCATATTTATTTAATGATATACACGCATAGATCCATATTTACAGATCGTATTCCAACCTTCATGATCTAGCATAGTATTCAATGATATACTTTCATAGTACCACGAATAATTATCAGCTATAGTCACACATAATATACAGCATAGTTTATCCAATTAATTTACAGCATATTATCCAAATGAGTAAGACATAGTACTTAAGATATCATGCATATGCATAAATATCCATAGTCACTACAATATAAATCAGCATAGTTCAATAAGTATTCAGCCACATTAAAACTTGCCTAGTATCCACATGATATACAGTCATAGTATACTAATGATATACATTAGTATATCCAATGAATATACAACGCATAGTATCTAATGATAATACATGTATTATATCCAATGATCATACACGCATAGTTCCAAATGATATACAGCATAGTATTAAGTTAATGTAGTAATCCAATGATGTACATGCAATACCGCATAGTTCCAATGATATAAGCATAGTAATCCAAGGTTATCAGCACAAGTAATCAATAATACAATGTTATCCAATGATATACAACTTAGCACTAATGATAGTACAATACAGAATCTAATGTATATACAATGTAGTAATCCATAATATACATTTAAGACTAATTATATACAATATAGTATCTAATTATTATTATTATTATATTATTATTATTATTACTTATTTGATTTATGGCATAGCACCAACGTTCTTCCATACTTTACATTAGATGTATATACATTCCCCACATCAGGCGCCCTGCCCTGAAGAGCTTACCATCTAAGCACATTTAATTGGCCCATACAACCTCAGTATTCTTTTTGATTGTGGGGAAAAACCAGAGTTGCAGAGGAACCCACACAAGCACTGGGGAGAACAAAACTCCTTGCAGATGTGTGTCCAGAGGTGGAAAGAATTCAGGACTTCAGTGCTGCAAATGCATCAGTGGCTAACCACTGAGCCCCATGGCTGATTAATGATATCAATGTAGTATCTAATGATATACATGTATATAACAGATATACAATGTAGTATCTAATGATATACATTATGTAGCTAATCACATAACAAAGATTGGACACTCCTGGATTCTCAGCTCAAACAATATTTTTAAATAACAAACTTTTGCGCGTTTCAACCCCCGCTTTCGTGTCCGTTCCTCAGACAATGGGTTTTGGTACAACGCAAAACTTTAAATAGCCAATAACAGTGCCCGCCCCTCCCCATCCATCTCCGTCCCCCCCTACCTCTTTCTGACAAGATCCTATTTGGTTCCCGTATAGGTCCTCTTCGTGTGTGTCCACTCCTAACCAGTGTACCTCATTGCGACACTCCCACCGTAGTTGGCAGTCCATGTGGGAAGTGCAAACAATCGCTCTGCTTTCCGAGCCCTGTGAGGCGAACCGATCACCTTCATTGTCCCACCCCATCACCTCCATAAAGTGCAGGGCTCTCCGTGTAAAGTAAGTTCCCAATGCATTTAGACTGCAAAATGGATATAAAAATGGTGAAGTAAATAATTAAAACAATAACACACATGGGTGTCCATCTATGTACTAAATAAACAATGCGTCTATATAAATTCCTTCCTACCGCGGACTATATTAAACCTATATTAATAGCGAACATAACAATGATTAATACTATGGTTCATCCTCCTGCTCGACTGATGTGGCTACTGGTATTCTAACACACATTTTTATCCCTGGTTTCAGAGGGGGGGGGGAATACGGACAATATCATAAACGGACCACTATAGGACCATTTCATGGCCCCTTTTTTAGATCAATTCCGGTTAGACATGTTTCGTTCATCAGGCCCTTAGGGATACAGTGTTCAATTTGGGGGGGTTGGGAATCCACCGCCTCAGCATTATAGGATGGCTCTGTTCCCTATATCCTGCCACTGCCTCTGCTTTGGTGCCTGATCGTATAATAGCCATCCATTTAAAGTAGCCAGGTTGTTTGGCCTCCTTATAGTGGTCTGGCTACCGTTGTTTCCCCATAGCTAGTCGGCTGTCCATTCCCATGTCACACCTGTCGTTACACCAATGCGGTCCTAATGCCCTCTAATGCATTGGGCCATTTTTTCTCTCCCTGTGTTGTGGTTTGTAAACCCACATAGTATAACCACAGGGGCAAGGTTATAATGTAAACATGTATTTACACGAGGCATGACACGTCCTGTGTCTAATTGGTAGGGCGTTTGCCACTGTGAGGGTGTGTAACATCTTGCCCTGAGATGTTCTGCTGTTGTTGCACCCAATCAGCTGTAGCACCCCATTCTCGTCACATTCAGCCAACTCGCTTTAGTGGGGCCAACTGTGATGCCGTCCTGACCAGTAGGTTCTTAATAATTGTTTCCCTCTGCGGTACAGCACAACCTGTGGGCGAGTGTGTCTTTAAAGGGTAGGGACGCATTCACCTGATATGAAATATTCCATTTTGTTTGACACTGCTTCCTTGGATTTGTTCATTGCTGGTGCAAAGTCCATGACTGAATATGATAGTTGGGTATTCCTCTTGTATTCCCAGGTTGGCTATTCTGGCCAGTTCATGTGATGTGGTTTAACAAGGGTGGAGCGGCACTCCGCGTCCTCCTTTCGCAAACCACGGTGCCTCGTCCGAACGTATAGAATATCACAATAACCAGGGATGGAGCCCTCCTGGGATGCTCTTATGCTCAAACAATATTATTAAATAACACCGTGTGTCGCCGCGTGTTCACCAGCTTGGGTCGTTCTTAAGACCTGGTGTTTGTAACAACCAGCAAACTTTAATAGTCCAATAACAGTGCCCCCCCTACCCCATCCCATCTCCGTCCCCCTCTATTTTTTTTTCTGACAAGATCCTATTTGGTTTCCCGATAGGTCCTCTTCATAGGTGTGGTTCCATCCTACCAGTGGACCCCACTGACACCCCCACCCGTAGTTGGCAGTCCATGTGGGAGGTGCATAAACGCACTGCTTTACGACGGACGGAGAACCCGGATCCCTTCAGTGTCACCATCAACCTCCATAAAGTGCAAGTGCTCCTGTCTGATTAAGTAAGTCCCAAGTGCATTTATGTACTATGATCATCAATGTAGTTCTAATGATTTTCACAATGTGTATCCATGATTCAACATATCGAATCTAATGATATACAATGTTAGTATTTAGATGATGTTACAAAGTAGAATCTAATGCTTTTCAAATAAGTATCTAATGATTTTCAATGTAGTATCTAATGATATAACAATATATAGAATCTACTGATACACTACAATGTCGTGTCCTACTATATACAATGTAGTATCTAGCTAATGATATCCAATGAATCACAATGTAGTATCTAATTATATATAATATAGTATCTAATGATAATAATATAACAATTTAGTATCTAATATTACAATGTCGTTATCTGAGATACATATCAATGAGTTAGCTCAATAATGATTTCAATGTAGTATCTAGATATTTTCAATGTAGTATCTAATGATTCTTACCATGTATTAATATCATTAGATATGATTTTGTACCTCTAATTGACATATAGACTAATGATATACATTGTATAACTAATGATTTTTTATATCTAATGCATAGTCATCACTGTATCTTAATGTAGTATCTAATGAATATGCATTCTAATGTTAGTATCTAATTATATCGTATTTTTTAATGTAGTATCTATGATTTTTAATGAATCAATGTAACAGTAGTACTAATGATTCCACTTTAGTAGTCTAATGTATACCATGTAGCATCTAATAATTTTCAATGCAGGTATCTAATGATTTTCAATGAAGTATCTAATGATGTATACAATATAATCTAATGATATACAATGTAGTATCTAATGATATACAGACTATAGTATCTAATGATGTACAATCTACGACTAATGATATACATAAGTATCTAAGATATACAATGTAGTATCTATATATACAATGTAGTAAATCTAAATGATTTTAATGTAGACTCTTAATGATGTACAATATAGAATCTAATGTATACAATGTAGTATCTAATGAGATACTGTGTATCTATGTTTTTTAATGTCGAATCTAATGTTTTTTAATTAGTAGTATCTAAGATTTTTAATTCGTATCTAATGATGTGCAATTTTAGTATCTAATGATATACATGTAGTATTCTACTCGGATATCAATGTAGTTTCTCTAAGATATGCAATGTAAGTATCTATGATATATAATGCAGTACTAATAATATGCAATTAGTTACTGATACTACAATGTAGTATACATGTGTATAATAACTGATATCTGGTAATGATGTGTATATACATATCTATTAATATACAATGTAGAATAGAGTTTAACTTAAGTTTGCAAGTGAAACCATGTCAAGACATGAAAGAATAAAAACCTCATGATGCGGCCACACATGATGGTCACCAATGACTTCATCACAGCAACAGTGCTGTCCTCGTACCACAACCTGGTTCTCTGGTGTAATCTAATAAATTTACTTACTAAATTTATAGATATTAGAATTATAGATACCAGACTGGCTTGGCTAAACAAAACACAAGACAAGGTTATTCATAAATTTTCTTGTCATTAAAAATTGGGGTAATTTTGCCCCAACCAATCAGATGTTAGATTTGAAGTGTTAAATACGATCTGATTGGGTGGTGAAAAATAGCTCCATTTTAAATTATAAAGACTTTTATTGAATCTCCCTGATTGTATGCTGCCTTAAACCTAAGCCAAATTGTGAGGATTTCCTGCTTGTGCTGAATGTTACCTCTGTGTGTCCGCTGTTCTGTATTCCTGCTATTTCCGACTTGTAGCACTGGGTTGTTTGCTGTTTCTTTGTATCATCTGCTATATCATGACTTACCTCCACTTCCCACCTGCAGCGCTGTTTCACCTTTTGGACATTATCTCTCATCACATTCACCTGTTATCCGTCTTCAGCTAATTAAGTACTCCCCCACCCCTATTCTCCCGCAGATTCGTTGCTTATTTGTTTTCTGCAACCGCTTTGCCTAACAACTTTTAGATCTTATTCCTTTACTCCACAGCCTACAAATTCTCTCTCTGCCAGGACTTTCTCCTGTCAGTCCAGTATCCATTCTGCTGAGATGTACTTCCTCTCCTGGTCCAGTGGTCCATGTCCTGCCGAGATGACTTCTCCCTCCTGTTCGCAGTGTCCGTATGCCAAGAGGCCTTCAATTGCTTGGCCTGCCCGTGTCCTGAGATGATTCAGATCTCAGCTGCCCATGTCCTGAATGACTTCATTTGTCTCAGCCTGCTCATGTCCTGTGTATTGACTTCACACCTGTGCATCCCGATATCCAGTCTTTGCTGTGATGACCACAACCTGTCGCAGCCCGTTTCCAGTTCCGCTGTGATGGACACAACTGTCCACCCCGTTTTTCCAGTCTGCTGTGACGACAATTGTTTCCCAAGACTCTTTGGTTACCTACTACCCGGGTGGTTTCTCAGTTCTTTCAAGCGCTCCTGTTTTGGGGTCTTTCCGTGCCCCCGTTTATTGCCATTTCCTGCCGGTAAGCCACTAGTTTCTGTCCTGGTTCTGTGGTCCGTGTCCTGGCTTGGAGGTGTTGTTACTCTCGAAGGTGTCCCAGAGGCTTATTGTTACCACTCTAGCACCAGTCTGGTGTTGACCTGCAAGGGCGACTATAGTCCGCCATAGAACTTTCATTCCTATCGGGTAAATTTACCATGCTCCCAGGTCGATGGGTAAACACAACTGACAAGCATTGCAAGTGTCTATTGGAGTCTGGGTTCTTGCCAAAGTTCCCGTTTAACTTTCAAATGTCTGTGGTTCGCCAGAAATATTTTTTGTGCGCATGACAAAATTAAATTTTCGTGCCTCCATCCCCAGCACGTTACTTCCCCAGAAATTTTTGGGTGTGTGCAACCACTTAGTGTCACACAGGCCTGTGTGTGCGGCAGGCCTTAGAGTTGTGTGTCCGCGCGGGCACAAGTACACAGGTTAGATGGAACAATGGTTTGCTGCCTCTGCATGTTATCCTCTGAAGTCAGGGATGACACCTACCGAATACTTGGTTCAAAGTACCTCACCTTAAACAGCCTTTATACTTTCTTCAGACTGCTGTGGTGATGGTCAGTCCAGTTTTTGGCATGACGCTTGGCTCGGAGGATCCTGGTGGTGATGTTCTTGTCTGTTGGTGGCAACCCTCTTCCTGTTAATTGGTTCTTGGAGGGGTGGCCATGTGGAGCATCCAGAGGCCGCTCCTGAAGAGAGGGGAATGTGAGTGTTTCCTTCGTGCCGAATGTTTTACTCTGGGTGTCCGCTGTTCTGTGTTCCTGCTTTCAGATGTTACCCCTGGACGTGCATCTAATCTTTATTCCTGTCTATCCGAACCTGTGTCTCACTTCAGCTGTCCCACTGTTTCTTTGTACCTCCTGCTTAATAATACACCTGCATGCAGGCTATCTGTTCAACCCTCATCACATTCAACTGTTTCAGTCCTTCAGCTATTTAGGACTCCACCCACCCCTATTCCTTGCATATTCGTTGCTTAATGTGTTGCTGCTCCTCATTTCCTCCCTGCTCCTGTTTCCATTTTCCAGTACCTTGCATTGACTTATTCCAACCCTTGTCTTGATTCTATCTATCTTTTCCTGTTCATAGTCTTTAGTCATTTTTATCTCGTCCTATCCATACCTATTTAGTCTTGCTTACATATCGCTTAATCTTTCATTAGGTCTTATTATTATTGTATTCTTGTCTTTTAATCACTGTGTTTGGTGTGTACAATAACACTGGTTACACCTTGATTCTCTGCTGCACTTCAGTCCTTCCTTGTTTCATCACAGCTGCTTTGCTCAGCGCTCATCACAGGGAGCGTGACAAAAACTCAACGTTATGTGTGTCTGGGCACAATAACCTCTAGGCGAACATACTTAGGTCATCTACACTGTATTTGTTTTACATGTAAATACCAGAGGAGTCAATCTCAATCACCATTATAACACATTAAACAATCTTTTGTGGTTTTCTAAAGATTTAAGTTTATAAGTTTGTTTATTTCTTTTCTTTTCTGGTGCAATATACCATATCTTGGTTATCCTACAACAACATCCTTAAACTATGGAAATATACCTACAGGCTTGTACCCATACACAAAAGCCATTATACTATGGGTACATATACCAACAGGCTTGGTAGCCACACCAAAAGCCATTATACTAATGGGAAATATACCAACGAGGCCTTGGTAGCCACACACAAACACCATTAACTATGGGAAATATACCACAGGCTTGGTGCCCACACACAAAAGCATTAAACTACAGGATTATATACCAACATCCCACACAACTCCTTAAACTAGGAAATCTCACCAACAGCTTGGGGTACCAAACCCCATACAACAGAAGCCATTATACTATGGGAAATCATACAACGGCGCTTTGTAGCCACACACAAACGCCTTATACTATGGGAAATATACCACAGGTTCTTGGTAGCCACCACAAAAGGCCTAAATTATGGGAAATACCAACATGCTTGGTACCACACACAAAAGCCATTAAACTAACAACACAGGATATTACCAACAGCCACACACAAATCCATTAAACTATGGGAAATATACCACAAGGATTGGTAACCCATACCACAAAAGCCCATTATACTAGAGAAATATACCACAGGGCTTTGTAGCCACACACAAAAGCCATTAACTAAAACTAGGAATATCCCAACAGGCTTGGTAGCCACACCCAAAGCCCATTAAACTATGGGAATATAACAACAGTTTGGTATCCGCATACAAAAGATATTAAAGATATAAATATATCAACAGGCTTGGTAGCCACACACAAGCCGTTAAAACTACAGGAAATAATACTAACATGCTTGGTAGCCACACACAAATGCCAGTAACTATGGGAAATACCTAACAGGCTGGTAGCCCCACGCAAGCCATTAACTACAGAATATATACTAACAGCTTGTAGCACCCAAAAGCCATTAAAACTATGGAGGAATATACTAACAGGGCTTGGTAGCCACACACAAGAGCCATTAAACTATGGAAATATACCAACCGGCTTGTGTAGTCCACACTACACACAGCTATGACGAACAGAAATATAACCAAGGGGTATAAATCAGACGGTTTCCACAATTCACTCATCGCCCTTTAGTCCCATGAACAAAAACATTGTTTTCAATTTTCTCCTTTAATCAGTGTTTACTGTGCCATTAAGCCACAGAGTGGTGATAAAAGAAGTTGAGCAAATCAGATTTTACCAAATCAAACGCCATGACCCACACTGTTTTTAAATTAAAGCCACTTTGTATTTAGGTTGTTCATGAACTCGGATGTTGGGTTAGGGACGGGCAATTTATCATGACCTGGAATGTGCAAATGACCCCCCCAATGATTTTAAGAGAAATTCTTCTCCTGCTTGCTGTCCGTAAAATGGAGAACTTATACAGTAGAAAATGGGCCTCGTGGCCATAGCCTTGCTAGTATTTCCCAAAAATATCCTAGCAAATCGAGAATGACGCATTTCCTACCCAAATAGCACCCAAGTCTTTTATTTTTTTATTTTTATTATTTTTTTGGCCTTAGTTTTTGACCAGAGGGTCCTTATTTTTCCATTGGAAAGGGTAAAATAAATTTCAATATATTCTGCCTTCTCCATTAGATTAAGGTTTCATCTGAACCTCGTGCCACCGGGGTAGTAATCAAAGCAACTCCTTGATTCCTATTCCACGCACAGCGCAAACTATCGATTACCTCGCACATAATTTAGCTCTGATGCAGGCAACTCCCCCATTGGAGGCCTGACTCTAATATCTTTGATCTGTCTGCCGTGTATATTATCTTATCCGCAGACCCTTGCGGTGTGAATAAACACAATACCGAGCTAAATTAAAACCAATTTAGGTTACATTTCTTGGATGGTCAGTAGTAAAAATTGTTTTGGGCAGTTTCATATTGAGCGTGATTGTAGTGCTCTGGGTTTCTGTCTAATGATTTTATAAAGCTTTCCTTGTTTTCGAACGAAGCTAGATGTTGCTTTGCCCACAGACAGAGGAGAAATCCAAGAGCAGATTGTTGTTTTCTACTTTCAAACATTGTCAAATCTCGACCTCCCGCTCGCAGATTTAACTGGGAACGGGCGGGGGAAACCCCAAGGGCCCCATCAGTTTTAGTTTAATATCTTTCAACTTGAATAGTCTCATCCCACACCCGTTGATTGCTGGATCTCTTTTGACCTGCAAAGGTTTTTTTTTATATGTTACACAATTAAAAAAAAAAAAAGGCTTTATTCATTAATAATACAAAACAACTGTGCCGGATTACATTTTATAGATAAGCATTCCGTATTACACAAAAAGCTTTATTTTAAAAAAGGAATTAAAATTAAATAATAAATTAATAATGAGTATAGTAGTACTATAGTAAGTATGTATAGTATTTTGAATAACAGACATACATCTATCTAGTCCAACCTTCTCAGCAATACATAGGTTCTTTACCTCCTATTCTTCAATCAATGCATTAAAGCAATACAGTAGTTAACTTTTTCAGTAGCTATTCCTTTAAGGACACATTATACTTACCCTCCCCTCTCGCTCTTCTTCTTTCCCTTAGTGTACCCAGGGTGAGTACCTAAAACTCAAGTTCTCACACTATGGGTATTTTACCTAACTGCTGATATACTTACTCAAAGTCTCCCACCAATGCTTCAGTCCGCTTCTCCCCACGACACTGTCAGTGACAGTCCGCGATATAGCCAATGTGAGACAACGCCTCCTTGCAGAGCATGTCTTCCCATTGGCTACAGCGCAAACGCTGACGAGGACTGGAGCACAGAAGGAATTTATTGTAAAGTATATCAGTTTGGTAGATTTCCCAGAGGTGAGGATTTAGCGTTAAGGTGCCTCACCCTGGGTACTACTAGGGAAGGAAAATAGAGGAGCGAGGGTGGAGGTTAGTTATCAATAAATGTCCTTTAAAAGACATAGTTTCCTGAAAAAGTGAATTATTTCTTTAACTGCAAATGCATTGATTGAAGAATACGAGAAAATTAACCTATGCCTCCCCTTGATTACTATGCAGGCAGTAATCTTGCGTAGGAGTATAATTGTCCTTAACAACCATTTTTTTAGTTCTTATTCCACAATAGGAAGGGGGAAAAAACGATAAACGGCAAAAACGGATGTTATATATATATATTATATATATTATATTAGTATATAATATATGTTCAGTGTTGATATTCCAAATAAATGGGTTCCAGGGAGTCCTACTTCCAGGGTGGGGTATTGGGTATTTTTGTTTTCTTTTAGACAGAAGAATTCCTTTAAATAACTGGAAAATAAAGGATCCATTTCCTTGTCTTCAAAGGAATGAGACAAAATTGCTGAAAATAACAAACAGCCTATTCTATAAATATCCGCCACCCGGCCATATTCAACCCTTTAAACCCGTGACAGGTTTGTGGTCTTCCAGAAATCGTTATTTCTTTTTCGAGCTGCATCTAGAAGAGCGAGGTGAATCAAGATGCAACATGTCAGAACTCACCCCAATCTTCCCTGACTTCTAGCCGATGGGACAGCCGTCTGACCTCATCAATCTGGAAACGTTGACTAGCATGACATAAAATCAGTATGTACACATTACATGTTAGCAGGCCTACAAACATGACACATGATGTTTCCTAAGATCGTTTCTCTGGACCTTTTCTTAGCCGTTAATTATTAACACGGGAGGCCCATTCTTCATATTCAAAGTTTCTGAAAGATTCCTATTGACGCATTATGGATCTTAATTGAGACAAATCTCTTGCACCACTAATGGAATCGTGAGTTTTGTGTGCACCAGTGTCATGTTTACCCTGTACAGGACTATAACAAGCTTCGCGGAGACACTGTAGGCCTAAAGGGAAAATTATACTCACCTCAACCCTCGTTCCTCTTCCTCCATTCCTGCAAAGGACCTCATCTCTAATTCCTCATCTCTGGGTTCTTTATGGAAGTCCTGCGTACTTACTGAAGACTCCCTCGGCACTGCAGTCCCATCCTCCTCTCTGCCACTTGAGGCAAGCCAATTAGAAGACACGCTCTGAAAGGAGACCAATCCCACAAAGCTCCTTTTCTAGTAGTCTTTGTAGGCCATCATGTAGTAAATTTAGAAACCCATCGCCCTTCACTATATTGGTAATTCCCACGTTTAATGTCAGGGTAATAATTAGAACATGCTCCAAACGTGCACCACTTTTCCATCTGCATATGAAGCAGTACTGACATTATCCCTTTATTTACATTTGGCTTAACTCTTGTTTAACATAAACACATACTCCTTGCCTTTTCATATTTTCCTATCATAAAAAAGGAGTATCCTTCTAAATTTACAGCTCAGTCATGAGCATTATTTAACTAGGTTTTCAACTATCTTTCGTCAAAGCATTATCTCTAATCTCCTATTTTAACAGCCATCTTCTTTGCATTTGTAAACATACATTTTAGACTATGATCCTGTAATTTATTTACAATACTTAATACACATTTCCCTATCCTCTATGCTAGCCCCTCCTCCCTTTCCTCCCACTACTGTCCCCATCTGACATAGCCTTTACCCCTGTGACGTACCTCCACCCCCCAATCTATTTTTTGTGTGTGGATTTTCTAACCTGGCCTGTTAAAGGAATATTTTACTCCCAAGTGAACTATTCCTTAATGTATTGATTGATTGAACACCCGGGAAGTTAAGGAGCTGACAGGTCCCGGCTGCTTCTTGGATTTGTACAGCTATAGCGGCATGCACGATAATGCGCGCTGTAGTTAGATAAAACAAGGAAAGTTGGGGAATTCACGTGGCTGCGGTGGATCAGGCAAAAGGTAGTTTCTTGATCTTTTCCTGGGTCCTAAGCTATTGATTGAATATTGGAGGTAAGGCATATTTCCTTAACCCCCGGGCTTCATCAATACATTAAATAAATATTTTACTTTGAGAGTGAACTATTCCTTTAATGTGTAAAGGTGTCTACAATGATGCCTAATCCACATAATTTACCATTATCTCTTACGGAATAACCTAAGAAACCCTATCATATATAGCAGAGAAAAGGGAACATTACCTGCAAACAACATGTTTCTTTCAAATGTTATCTTTACGCAGTTAATCTAGTGTTATAGTCTATGCGGCTTTTCACATCATTGTAAAACTAACCAATATATTTTTTTATGTGAGAAAAATGCGCTGTTTAAATTGTAATAAAATGGGAGAGTAAGTCTTACTTTTGTATGGATCACTCTTTAAAAAAGGGAATTTGTGTTTTAATTGATCAGCAGTCTCTAGAAACAAAGTAGCCAATCTCAGTTCAAGAGCACCAGGGATAGTTAGAAGAATATTAGTTCAAAATGTAATCACTGTTTTTAGAGCATCCATTGTATTTGTCCATTAACGGGTATTGTTGATAGTTCAAACCAGATCCCTTGATCAACTATTGATTTGTAAAATTTTGTAATTTCGGGTCAACCTTTTTTCAATTGGGTTGCCATCATAAGGATTGAAGTGCATCTACAGAGCTGTCTAAAATGAGCATCTACCTCTTTACATTTTCTGGTTCAGGAGGTACCAGCAGGGAAAACTGAGTTTATACAAGCAAGCTCTGGAAAGCCTTTTATACCGCATTTATAGTCTAAAGCTAGGTACACACCTAGCCATAAAGCCCCGATACTGTCGAATCTGACGGTATTGGGGCTTTATCGCTAGTGTGTGTAGTCGTTTTCCTGAATGAGTGGTGGCCGCCGACCGCTCCTGTTGGCCGATCGGATCGTTTGGGAAAAAACAAACGTGTCCCTCGGCCGCTGTAGACTCCCTATAGTCCGAATGTTCTCCTTAGGGAGACTGTGTGTATCAGATTCTTGTCTGTCATCTTTCAAAATCTGTAGTGTGTGTACTCACTTACATGCTCTCAGAATTTAATTTTCAGTTTTTACAGAATAGTAACTTTTAAGGGAACTTAAGTTCGTACACATGTGTGATCGTGGGTCCCCACCCGCGATGCACGATGTGTACAAACAAACGTTTTGGGCGATAATCGGCCTGTGTGTAGACACTTTATCGGCCGAATCTGATGTTTGGTCGGGGATTGTTGCCCGACCGTCTCTTTTAAGAGTTCCCCTTAAAAGTTGCTATTTAATTGGGAACGTCCCTCTCTCATCTAGCAGGCTGCCCCTTGGCAGTGAAAAGACCTCTGTGATTATTAAAGGGCTGTCCACCCAAAATTTAACTTTTGATATGTGGTAGGCATGCTCCCCCCAGCCCCAACCGCATTAATATAATGTTAGAAAGTCCCCCATTCTTACTTACCTGCCTCTCTCCCCTGCTGCAGTGTTCAGGCCCCCCTGCTTGCATGGAATTGAAAGCAGGGGGCGGGACCGACAGCCGCGTCCGTGATGGCTGAGAGGCAGGGGGCTGCACTGAGCATGCCTCAACTTGATAGGTTGAGGAAGTCTCAGGCACAGCATTGATTCACACACTCTCCACAAAGCAAGTTTCCTGGACTTTGGAGGGCAACAGCAGGGAACTATTTTGAGCATGAATGTAAGGTAAGGATTGTTTTAAACTACTTGATGTGGCCAGAGGGTTAATTTTAGTTTTTGGGGTGGACATTGCCTTTAAGTAATCTGCAATCTAAGTAGATGAATTGAGGTTGGGGCTGGTCTTATTACATACTGTATCTTCCCTGCAGGTATCTCCTAAACCAGAGCGCACTGAGAAGTGGATATGGACCTTATTATCTTGGTTGCATTATCTTTTTTTGGAGTAAATATTTCCTTAAATTCAATTATCAATATAATAAAATCAGAGTAGATTTGTGACTGTTGATATATGACTTTGGTAGAAAACATTTGGGCGCTTTTGATACGTTTGAAATCAATGGAAAGTGAGCGTTGTAGAATCTTCCCCTCTTTGTAATCATCAGACAGTTTCTAAGCTTGTGTCAGCTTCAGTTGTAAATTCTGCATGAGAGAGATGGAGGATTTCAACAAGCTCCATATCTGGCTGCAGACATTGCTCCCAGGGAATGAAATCTTAAAGTCGAATGACAAAACCCTTAGTTAAAAGAAGAAAAAAGTCTCTCTAACGAGGCAACATGGGGTCTTAGCAACAAGGGGGTCTTAGCAACTCTAAGCTCTTAGCAACAGGGGTCTTAGCAACAGGGGGTCTTAGCACAGGGGGTCTTAGCAACAGGGGTTCTTAGTAAACCAATCTCTTAGCAACGGGGGTCTTAACAACAAGGGGGTCTTAGCACAAGGTCTTAGCACAGGGGCTCTAACTAGCAACAGGGGGCTTAGCAACATGGGGTCTTTAGAAACAAAGGGTCTTAGCAACACGCAGGCTCTTAACAACAGAGGGTCTTAGCAACACCAACTCTTAGCACAGGGGGTCTTAGCAAAGGGGTCTTAGCAACAAGGGGGTCTTAGCCAACATGGGGGTCTTAGTAACACGGGGTCTTAGCACACCAGGCTCTTAGCAACAGAGGGTCTTAGCAACGGGGGTCTTAGCAACAAGGGGGTTCTTAGCAGCATGGGGTCTTAGTAACACGGGGGTCTTAGCACCCAGTCTCGTAGCACAGGGGTCTTAGCAACAGGGGGTCTTAACAACAAGGGGGTCTTAGCCCACAAAGGGGTCTTAGAACAGGGGCTCTTAGCAACAGGGGGGCTTAGCAACATGGGGTCTTAGCAACACAGGCTCTAACAACGGGGTTCTTACAAACAGGGGGTCTTAGCAACAAGGGGGTCATACCAACACGGGGGTCTTGGCAAAAGCAGGCATTAGAACACAGGGGTTTTTGCAACAAAGAAATGGATATTTTCTGGAATAGGCGAACAGCACTGAAGCACTTGACACAATTAGGGGCCCTTCTCATTGGAATGTCGGTTTCTCTAGGGCCATTGTTGTGGGAAACAGCATCTTAATATTACTAGCAGAATGTCATAATATGGAGACCTGGTGGACGCCCCTGCTCCCCAGGACAGTTCAATGTGGACCCCCTCTCGCTCCCCGGGACAGTTCAATATGGACCCCCTGTTCCCCAGGACAGATCATATGGACCCCCTGTTCCCCAGGACAGATCAATGTGGGCCCCCTGTTCCCCAGGAAGATCAATGGACCCCCTGTTCCTCAGACAGATCACTGTGGACTCCTGTTCCCCAGGACACATCACGTGGACCCCCTGTTCATCAGAACAGATCAATGTGGACCTCCTGTCCCCAGGACAGATCATGTGGACCTCCTGTTCCCCAGGACAGATCAATGTGGACCCTGTTCCCCAGAGATCAATGTGGACCCACCTGTTCCTCGGACAGATCAATGTGGACCCCCTGTTCCTCCAGGACAGATCAATGTGGACCCCCTGTTCCCCAGACATCTCAATGTGGACCCCCTGTTCCTGACAGAATCACTGTGGCCTCCTGTTCCCCCGGACAGATCAATGTGGACCTCCTGTTCCCCTGGACAGATCAATGTGGACCCCCTGTTCCCCAGGACAGATCAATGTGGACCCCCTGTTCCTAGGACAGAATAAATGTGACCCCCTGTTCCTCAGGACAATCAATGTGGACCCCCTGTTCCAGGACAGATCATGTGGACCCCTGTTCCTCAGGACAGATCAATGTGGCCTCCTCCTGTTCCCCAGGACAGGTCAATGTGGACCCCCTGTTTCCTCCAGGACAGATCAATGGAACAACAATTGGATCGAAAATGTAAATAATTCCGCAATCTAATTGGGTTCTAAAGGCCTTTTTATAACTTCAACAGGTTCTGCGAACTCTTCCAAATGGAAACTCGCCATTTTTGTTCATCTGTACCTACTACCTACACAGCTACCACATTCTACTCCATGTCTACCCCATTGCACTCTTATCCCAAACAGCATGCCCTGTTCACATTGCATTTCATGGACTGATACTTTGCGCAGGGAATTTTCATCACCGAAGTTCAGTTTTAGGTGGTAGTAGTCCATACTGCAATACATACTGTGTATATGATCTGGTCTACAAACGCAGCCTGCAATTTCATTTCGATGTGCACGCTTCCTGTGGTCAAATTTCAGTCTTTTTTTTTATCTTCTTAAATGTTAATAATGATCCTAAATGTAATTACAGGAAACTGGGTCTTTGCTGCAAGGGAGGATAATGATGTGAATCTGATCTCTCACAGTATCGTGCCATGTATTTCTCAACAATGATACAGATTAAATTCCAGAGAGTTGTGGGTAATTATACAGCAGATTCACCTAATAACAGGCAATTCACGGTTCAATCTTTTTAGATTTCCACCCTTAAAACATAAATTACTGGTGACTTATCTAGTTATCTGCCCGCAATCCAAATGCTATTGTTTAAACCAGCTTTATTACATGATTTTGTAACCAGATATTAAAAAAGTTCTATTTGATTTGGAAAAGGTATCTGCCTCCTTCCTCTGCTCAATGACGCTTTTTATAAGCTTGAGCATGTATGTGGAGACAGCAGGTGAAAGAGCTGGTCACTCATTGTAATGTCATAATCCCAGCCTTGATTGACTACACAAGGAGGAGCCAGCTAATTCTGCCAGAATGAAGCCAATGACTACTCTACTGTATTACTGTATGTGCCGAATACACTGTATCATTGGGTTGGGGGAAGGTAACAAAATGTGTACGTTTTTTGTTGTAAGGGTGGACATGCCCTTAAGTTTTATTTGACTGATTAAATTCAGACATGGAATGTTTTTGAAAACTTACAGTACATTATCTTCCTAGAACTCCAGGCAAATTGTATTTTTCGTTGAACTATCATGAGGAAGACTTTCATAATAGTATTTTTAATCATTTGTTTTAATTGTTTCTTATAAGAACTTTCGGAGTGAATTCTTCCGTGCTTGACAGGTGAAGTTGCAGGACATTAAAATAAGCAAGGTGTTCATTCAAGTCTATCTAACGTTAACAAAACTGAATAGATTATTTTCACCTTCCAGTCGAGCTTTAAAAATACAAATTTGCTCTTCTGATCACACAAATGTTTTTTGCCAAATGAAAGCAAAATTAAAAGTAAGGATTCTCAAGGAATACTGATGATGCCTTATTGTACTTTCTGTTATAAGGGGAAAGTGATCTATTCAGATAAGTCAATAAATCTCTTAAGCAAGTAAATACCTTAACTTATCCACACACCCCAGACTGGTCAAACCTCAGACATGATACTTACTAGACTCTTGGATGTTCCTGAAGATGTTCATGCTGATGTTTGTTGTACACTTCTTCCCGTCTTCTTATGGAGCTGTACGAGCTTGCACGTGCTTAGAGGAGATCAACTGGGCATGCTATCATTCATTACCCATGGTATCAGCCATCACAGCCCATGATTAGCTTTTGTGCCTTAAATTAAAACATAGGACTGGAAAAACATCTCCATGCATTATCCTAACTTTCACTGAGGGAAGATAGGAGGCTAACTGGCCCCCTTGTGTCTAACCTACATTGCTGTATTGTTCTAGAGACCCCTCTCAGTTAGGATGGAATATAAACAGTTGCACCTTTAATTCCTTTTCTGCTTGAACAAACTATTCTTACATATTTCCATGTATTCAAGTAATTACTGGAGTCCCACCAACATACTTTAGTAGAAACAATGGATCATGGTCTTTACGCAGGAAAGGGGTCTAGAACAACTCTTAACCGTTTTAAACTTTTGTCCATAGTGTAATATATTTTTACTTTTGCAAAGAATTTCATTTTTGTGTGTTTTTTTCTTACACATTTCACTGGCCTCTTAATACATTAGTGGCGTAACTACTAAATCCCCCGCTACCACAGGGGAGCCCGGGAATAAAGCGGAATCTGTATACAGGGAATTCAAAGGGCCAGTGGATAGGGGCCAATCAAAAGTTCTGTTTATTATTTATAAGAGACAGTTTGGCAACTACTTACTCCCTTTTTCCATTTGGTGAGTCACATAACACAATGTCAAAATCCCTTTTGGATTTTTGAGTCCTAAAATCATTTTATTTTTTTCTTGGGGCTTTTTTAAAATATCACCCCAAGTACTGGCTTGGGAACATCTCCTGGCGCACCATTAAGTTTAAGAAGAAGCATTTAATTAAAAAAAATGCTGCCAGGTTAGTACATTTCTTTGATCGACATAATTTCTTCTCCTGTCTCTCGCATGCAGAGTAGAGAAAGGTCTGTGTCGGTCATAAAACATTTAAAATATCCTCCGGAGGAGGCCACTTAAAAAAATACGCACCGACAGCAGCTCCTAGGTTTAAAACTGTTAAATGGTAATAAGAAACCCGAATTTAAAGTTCCTCAAAGTGATACCTGACCTACATTCCACTGGAAATACAATAATATACAGCATAGTATCCAATTATTTACAGCATAGTATCTAATGATATACAGCATAGTATTCAATGATATACTCACCCATAGCCAATCACATAGTCACATCACCTCCCCCATCCCCATCATGCAACCACACAGAGGGGGACAGCAGAAACAAAAGAGGAAAAACAACAACAAAAAACAAGAAGAAAAAGAAAAGAAAAAACCCGACGAGGCAAAGGAGGAAATACACAAAGAAAAAGGAGGACAAAACAACGAAACCAAGCCAAAAAACAGACACAATCAGCCACCTCCATCACCCATAGTCCCCCCCCCCCCCCCCCCCCATCCAACCCCCCCCATCGCCCCCCCCCGCACCACCACATCCCCCACACCCCCCCACACCCATACATCATCCCACCACCATAGTCATAGCCCCCATACAATAGTCATCCAATCCCCCACCCACCCCCCCCAGCACAGACCTCAGAGGCCCCCCCCACACAGTCCCCCAGCCCAGCTCAGAGGCAGTGCACACCAGCACACCCCCCACCAGCCACCACAGCGGAAGAGGACCAGCCCCACCCCCCCCAGCACAGCACCACCCCCCAATCCACCCACAGCAGCCCCACAGCTACCCCAAGAGCCCACCACCAGAGGAGCCGCCCGCAGCTCCCCCCCACTCCCCCCAGTCAGAGGTACATGACCTCAGACCAGCCTCAAGCCCAGCCAGGCCCCCGCCAGCAGCCAGCACAGAAGAGGTAAGCAGCAGACGCCATCAGGACCGCCAGCAAGACCAGCACCACCGCACGGAACAAGAAATAAAAGTAAAAAAAGAAGAGGAAGAAGGCAGAGGAAAACTAAGAGGCCACTCACAGAAAACCGCAAAATAAAGAGATAACCAAGAAACCCATCCAACACGCCACCATAGTCCCCCCCCCCCCCCCCCCAGCCCATCACCTCTAGCCCCCCCCCATACACAACATAGGCCACATAGTCCACCAGAGCCACCCCCACACCATCCACACATAGTCATCCAACCCCCACCCCCATCCCCATATCAACCCCCCATACCATCCACACACATGACATTCCAGCCCACCCCTCAACTAGTCACAACAATACAAACCACCCCCCATCCCAATTCACATCCCCAATTCCCCACATCAACCAACCATCATAGTCAAATAGTCCCCATGCAGCCCCCATAGTAATAGTCCCCATACAACCATCGTTCACCAATAGTCCCCCCCATCACATCCCCACCATCATGCCCCCCCCCAACACACCCCATAGTCCCCCAACCATTCCCATAGTAACCCCATCAACCCCCAATACTAGATGTCCCCAACAACCAATAGTCCCCCGCCCCCCCCCCACATGAGTCCCCCACCACAGAGCAATCCCATAGTACATAGTATCCACCATGAGTTCATAGTCCCATAGTGCCCCCACCCCCATCACCATCCCACCACCCAGAAGAGGCAGCCCCCCCCAGCCCCACACCATCCCAGCCAGAGGCACCAGAGGCAGGCCAGCAGAACCACAGCACACAACACA
Source organism: Hymenochirus boettgeri (assembly GCA_019447015.1). Lineage (NCBI taxonomy): Eukaryota > Metazoa > Chordata > Amphibia > Anura > Pipidae > Hymenochirus > Hymenochirus boettgeri. Next base: position 12,652,837 of record CM033472.1, read on the forward strand.
CCAAGCCCAGCAGCCAGCCCCCGCACACACAGAGGCACACCAGGGGGGGCCCCCCAAGCCACCAGCACACCCCAGAGGCACACAGCAGGCCCCCACCCCCCCACAGCCCCATAGCCAGAGGCCCCCCCCCAGCCCCCGCACAGCCCAGCCATGCAGCCCAGAACAGAGGCACCACAGAGGCAGGCAGAGGCCACCAAAACCCAGAGGACAGGCCCCACAGACCAGAACAGACCAGCAGCAGCTCCAGAGGACCCCTCCCACCCAGCACAGCCAAAGAGGCCCAACCCCGCACCCACACAACAGCACCCCAGCAGACCAGCATGCCAGCCACACCCCCACACGCCACTCATCACAGTCCCATCATCCTACCCACAATACCAGTAACCCACACACATAGCATAGTATCTAATGATTATACAGGCATAGTATCCAATAATATAGCAGAATCTAGATATCCTCAAGAATATACAGCATAGTACCCAATAAATACAGCATAGATTCAATAATATACAGCAAGTATACTTATATACAGCATAGTACCCCCAATAATATACAGCATAGTCCAATGTTATACAGCATAGTACCCAATAATATACAGCCATAGTATCCAATAATATTACAGCATAGTATTCAATAAATTACAGCATGATTCAATATATACAGCATAGATCTAATGATATACAGCATAGTATCCACAAATATACAGCATTGTACCCCCACTAATATACAGCATAGTACCCAATATACAGCATAGTACAAAAAACCCTTATAATATACAGCATGTACCAATAATATACAGCATAGTATTCCAATAATATACAGCTAGTATTCAATTATACAGCATAGTATCTATGATATACAGCATAGTATCCCCACATATACCAGCAATTACCCAATAATATACAGCATAGTATTCACTAATATACAGCAGCAGTATTCAACAATATACAGCATAGTATCTAATGATATACAGCATAGTATCCACAAATATACAGCATAGTACCCAATAATATACAGCATAGTATTCAATAATATACAGCATATTATCTAATGATATACAGCATAGTATCCACAAATATACAGCATAGTACCCAATAATATACAGCATAGTACCAATAATATACAGCATAGTATCTAATGATATACAGCATAGTATCCAATAATATACAGCATAGTATCCAATAATATACAGCATAGTACCCAATAATATACAGCATAGTATTCACTAATATACAGCATAGTATCTAATGATATACAGCATAGTACCCAATAATATACAGCATAGTACCTAATGATATACAGCATAGTACCCAATAATATACAGCCTAGTATTCAATAATATACAGCATAGTATTCAATAATATACAGCATAGTATCTAATGATATACAGCATGTATCCACAAATATACAGCATTGTACCCAATAATATACAGCATAGTACCCAATAATATACAGCATAGTACCCTATAATATACAGCATTGTACCCAATAATATACAGCATAGTATTCAATAATATACAGCATAGTATTCAATAATATACAGCATAGTATCTATGATATACAGCATAGTATCCACAAATATACAGCATAGTACCCAATAATATACAGCATAGTATTCAATAATATACAGCATAGTATTCAACAATATACAGCATAGTATCTAATGATATACAGCATAGTATCCACAAATATACGCATAGTACCCAATAATATACAGCATAGTATTCATAATATACAGCATATTATCTAATGATATACAGCATAGTATCCACAAATATACAGCATAGTACCCAATAATATACAGCATAGTACCCAATAATATACAGCATAGTATCCAATAATATACAGCATAGTACCCAATAATATACAGCATAGTATTCAATGATATACAGCATAGTATCTAATGATATACAGCATAGTACCCAATAATATACAGCATAGTATCTAATGATATACAGCATACTATCCAATGATATACAGCATACAGCATAGTATCCAATAATATACAGCATATTTGTTGTATTCAATTAGATCAACTGGACTTGAAATGTAGTTCTTGAAGACGTTTCGCTAGTCATCCGACTGGCTTTCTCAATTCAGAATGACTTGTACAAGAATCTGTGGCACTTATGTACCCTGGAAAATCCCATTAGCATATCACAGCCAGGTGTTAAGGGGTGGATAGGATAGTGGCTAAGAGGTGTTATAGGAATGCCAGAGTAAGGTGTTAAAACAGCATTGTACATGGCAGACAGTTGGTGTCGAACCCCCCACCTCTATTTAGGCTTGGTTTCTTTATTTTCACATAAATGGCCTCCTTAACACCTCTCTTGAACCAGTCACGTTCCTTCGCCAGTATGTTAACATTACAATCTTCAAAGGTATGTCCTTTATCCTTAAGATGCAGATACACGGCTGAGTCTGACCCGAGGAAATTGGCTCTTCTGTGCTGGGCCATACGTTGATTGCAGGTGTTGGTCTCCCCCACATACAAATCAGGGCATTCTTCACTGCACTGCACTGCATATATGAGTCGCTTTTCTTGTGTTTTGGATATTGGGTCTTTCGGATGTACCAATTGCTGCCTCAGTGTGTTGTTCGGTTTAAAGCAGACAGGATACGATGTTTTTTGAAAATTCTTCTTAATTTCTCGGAGACCCCTGCTACATATGGGATGACCATGTTCTTTCTCCTGTCTTGCTTTTCCCCTTCACTGTTGGTATTCGTGTTCTTTTCTTTCCTTCTACTTCTTTTGACAAAGGCCCTTCATCTAACCTGACTACACAGGAAAGAAGAGCCTTAACATCTCTCAAGAAAGATTCCAGTATCACCATTCTACCGGCAGATAAAGGAAGATGCACAGTGGTACTCAACACCTCAGACTACCATGAAAAGGTGACCATGCTTTGGCCGTAACAACACATATGAGGCTTTAACAAGGGATCCCACCAGCCGTTACAAGAAAAGAGTCATAGAACTTACTACAACAGCTCTTCAAAAGGATAAAGCCATTGACCGAGCAATGTATCATCGCCTCTACCCTGGTGAGGCACATCCATGCATATATGGATCCCAAAGATACATAAGGAAGGGCCCCACTAGAACCTATAGTCAGCAGCATTAACTCTGTAACTACAAGGTGGCAAAATATCTAGCTAACATCTTAGGACCTTTGGTGGGAAGTTCTAAGCATCACATCCAGAACTCTCAGGATTTCACCAACAAGATTGAAGATATAGACTCGGGTGTAGAAGAACTATTGTGTCCTATGATGTGACATCTCTCTTCACTTGTATACCCACCAAAGAGGCTGTTGACATGAGAAAACGGCTGGCCAAGACAGCACACTTACCAGCAGAACTGATCTCAACCCAGAACAGGTGTGTTCCTTGTGTGGACTTGAGCCTGAATACCACCTATTTCAATACAGGATAAGTTCTATAAGCAAAAACATGGATGTGCTATGGGATCTCCAGTTTCACCTATTGTGGCCAACCTTTACATGGAGGAGGTAGAAACACAGGCGCTTAATACCTTTAAGGGCATAACACCCAGCCACTGGTTCAGATATGTTGATGACACCTGGGTTAAAATCCACCAGAAGAAGTACAAGCTTTCACAGAAACACCTTAATGGGTAGACCAAAACATTAAATTCACAAGGAAGAGGGACAAACAACAAACTGGCTTTCTTGGACTGCTTGGTAGAGTTAAGGAAAATGGTAACTGGAAGTAAAGGTTTACAGAAAACAACACACACAGATCAGTATTTGATGTTTGACTCCCACCACCCTTTAGATCACAAGCTGGGGGTCATCAACCCTGCAACACAGAGCCGAGACATCCCCACTAGCACAGAGGGAAGGCTAAAGAAATGAAACATCTCAGAGGAGCCCTTAAAACTTGTGGATATCCAGACTGGGCCTTTGTCAAAAGAAGTAGAAGGAAAGAAAAGAACACGAATACCAACAGTGAAGAGGGGAAAGCAAGACCGGAGAAAGAACATGGTCATCCATATGTAGCAGGGGTCTCCGAGAAATTAAGAAGAATTTTCAAAAACATCGTATCCCTGTCTGCTTTAAACCGAACAACACACTGAGGCAGCAATTGGTACATCCGAAAGACCCAATACCAAAACACAAGAAAAGCGACATCATATATGCAGTGCAGTGCAGTGAAGAATGCTCTGATTTGTATGTGGGGGAGCCAAACAGCAACTGCATCAACGTATGGCCCAGCACAAGAGCCAATTCCTCGGGTCAGGACTCAGCCGTGTATCTGCATCTTAAGGTAAAGGACATACCTTGAAGATTGTAATGTTAACATACTGGCGAAGGAACGTGACTGGTTCAAGAGAGGTGTTAAGGAGCCATTTATGTGAAAATAAGAAAACAAGCCTAAATAGAGGTGGGGGGGTTCGACACCAACTGTCTGCCATGTACAATGCTGTTTTAACACCTTACTCTGGGCATTCCTATAACACTCTTAGCCACTATCCTATCACACCCTTAACACCTGCTGTGATATGCTAATTGGGATTTTCCAGGGTACATAAGTGCCACAGATTCTTGTACAAGTCATTCTGAATTGAGAAAGCCAGTCGGATGACTAGCGAAACGTCTTCAAGAACTACATTTCAGTCCAGTTGATCTAATTGAATACAACAGATGTACCATGACCTGGAGGAATGAGAACCTTCACAAGCAAATACAGCATAGTACCCAATAATATACAACATAGTATCCAATAATATACAGCATAGTACCCAATAATATACAGCATAGTATCTAATGATATACAGATAGTATCAAAAATATACAGCATAGTACCAATATATACAGCGTAGTATCCAATAATATACAGCATAGTACCACATAATATACAGCATAGTATCTGATATACAAGCATAGTTTCCAATAATATACAGCATAGTACCCATAATATACAGCATAGTATCTAATGATATACAGCATAGTATCCAATAATATACAGCATAGTATCCAATGATATACAGCATAGTACCCAATAATATACAGCATAGTACCCAATTACCCAATAATACACAGCATAGTATTCAATGATATACAGCATAGTATTCAATGATATACAGCATAGTACCCAATAATATACAGCATAGTATCCAATGATATACAGCATAGTATTCAATAATATACAGCATAGTATTCAATGATATACAGCATATACCAATAATATACAGCATAGTATTCAATGATACAGAATAGATCCAATAATATACAGCATAGTATCAATGATAATACAGCATAGTATCCAATGATATACAGCATAGTAGTCAATGATATATACAGCATAGTATTTAATGAATACAGCATAGATCCATAATATACAGCATAGTATCTAATGATATACAGCATAGTATTCAATGATATACAGCATAGTACCCAATAATATACAGCATAGTATCCAATGATATACAGCATAGTATCCAATGATATACAGCATAGTTTTCAATGATATACAGCATAGTACCCAATAATATACAGCATAGTATCCAATGTTATACAGCATAGTATTCAATGATATACAGCATAGTATTCAATACTATACAGCATAGTATTCAATGATATACAGCATAGTACCCAATAATATACAGCATAGTATTTAATGATATACAGCATAGTATCCAATTATTTACAGCATAGTATCCAATGATATACAGCATAGTATTCAATAATATACTTCATAGTACCCAATAATATACAGCATAGTATACAATAATATACAGCATAGTATCCAATTATTTACAGCATAGTATCTAATGATATACAGCATAGTATTCAATGATATACAGCATAGTACCCATAATATACAGACATAGTATCCAATGATTATACAGCATAGTATCCAATGATATACAGCATAGTATTCATGATATACAGCATAGTACCCAATAATATACAGCATAGTACCATGTTATACAGCATAGTATTCAATGATATACAGCATAGTATTCAATACTATACAGCATAGTATCAATGATATACAGCATAGTACCCAATAATATATACAGCATAGTATTTAATGATATACAGCATAGTATCCAATTATTTACAGCATAGTATCCAATGATATACAGCATAGTATTCAATGATAACTTCATAGTACCAATAATATATACAGCATAGATCAATAATATACAGCATAGTATCCAATTATTTACGCATAGTATCGTGATTAGATAGTGGCTAAGAGGTGTTAAGGAGGCCATTTATGTGAAAATAAAGAAACCAAGCCTAAATAGAGGTGGGGGGGTTCGACACCAACTGTCTGCCATGTACAATGCTGTTTTAACACCTTACTCTGGGCGTTCCTGACATCTCTCTTCACTTGTATACCCACCAAAGAGGCTGTTGACATGAGAAAACGGCTGGGCCAAGACAGCACACTTACCAGCAGAACTGATCTCAACCCAGAACAGGTGTGTTCCTTGTTGGACTTGAGCCTGAATACCACCTATTTCAAATACAGGGATAAGTTCTATAAGCAAGGGAGGGAGATACAAAGCAAATCAGATTGTTACCGAGCTGGAACACAGATGGTCCAATGTTATTTCCATATTAGGATCTTAGCGCCTGCACTTAAACAAGGTCTGTGTAGGTACTGGACTGATGATTAAATGAGTGTCTATTAACCATAACAGCCAGATACATCTCCAGAAAACAACATTTTTAAAAAAATTTAATAATACTTAGATGTAAGCTTCGTGTGTCTCTAAAGTGCTGTTGTTAAACCCTTTTAATGACAATCAGTGAAAGTTTTTTTGAAACTGTTGATTAAATGGATCGATTCAAATGACTGGAACACTATACACCGGACATGTACATTATTTATACAGTGGAATGATACATTGTTTGGCCATAAGGGATTGTGAGAAGAAAACAAATTAAAGTGGGGGCTGCTTATTTTTTTTAAAAAAAATACAAAAATGTAGTGGTCCTGAGATTATATTAGTTACTTTTAACAATAGTCGTAAGTTTCATGTACCTGAGCTATGTCATCGTTATTACTCAGGTGTTAGATATGTCATCAGTTATATTCAGTGTTAAGGTATGTCATCAGTTATATCAGCGTTAAGCTAGTCATCAGTTATAATCAGCGTTAAGCTATTCATCAGGTATAATCAGCAGTTAGCTATGTCATCAGTTATAATCAGGCATTTAGCCTGTCATTGTTAAATCAGTGGTTAGCTGTGTCATCAGTTATAATCACTGTTTAGCTATGTTCAGTATAATCTGTGTTTAGCAATGTATCTGTTATCATCAGTGTTTTGCTATGTCATCAGTATAATGTGCTGTTTAGCTATGTCATCAGATATTATCAGGTTTAGTATAATCATGTTAGCTATTTATCAGTAGTTAATCAGTGCTTAGGCTTTATACTCAGCTATAACGGTTGCTTAGCTTTTATGACATCATTGTCACAACCCACTGAAACCTATGGCATACAGAAAAATCTATACCTCTACTTTAAAAATGAAAGCTATTAAAAAGTTAGCAGGTGCGTTACTGCCAGGACCCACAGGTAGTCTGATCTCCCAAATGCAGTAAAGAAACGCATATATCTTGTAACCAGGCTGAACCGCATATCTGTTCTGCCATATGGCAATCGCTGTTAAAAACAGTGATCATGCTGCAGCATGTTGGGGAAGGGAGGGGGGGGGGGGTGTCAGGGGGCCGGCCACCAATCTTGTGGGGCCCTGCGTTTAATCAGGCTAAAACGTCACCTTGGGTTACCCCTGCACTTGTAACTCGAACGATACATCATCCGGTTAATATATCATGGAAATCAGTGTGGGACCTAATTTCCTTATATTTTAAAGAGGTTAATGTGCCCCCCATCTGCCTACAAGTAGCTCTGCTAACTAGGGTGGGTTAGTGGGATTTCTGAACACAAAATTGGTAAACGCAAAAAAGAAATTTATTACCAAGGTTCATGATACATTTAACAACCCTAACAGAGGGATGGTCAGCACCATTTCCATCTTGTCCCAGAGCTAGAATTTCAAGTTGGCTTCATTTTATTTTGATAAATATTTGGGGTTTGTAGAGATCAAAAATTACATAGGTTGTTGAATCTTTGATTTACTTGCAATAGCAAGTTAACCCTGTTAACCTATAAATCAAACTGAAACACCAGCTGTGATGCCAAGTTCTCTCCAGTAGAGGGCCCAGTGCTTGACAGATAAAACACAGATTGCAGAAAGTTCTTATCGGATGGAAAAGAGATGGAAATGTGAGGTTATTTTAATTCACACAGACAAATCACATTATACAGAGGCCAATTGTCCTTTTAACTGTGCCCCGTGTTGCCGGCAAGCCTCAGTGTTGTGCACACAGGACTAAATAGAGCACACCCTGAAAATATAGATAATGCACTATGTAGCGAGCACCACATGTACTTTATTTTGTTGTACAAATGCATAATATATGTTAGACCAATACACCAACAGCAATTGAAACTAGAGGGAATATTAATAATTTAATAGCTTTATAGCTTTAATGGACATATTGGTAGGTTATTACATTGATGGCCATATTGATAGTTATTACATTGATGGCACATATTTGTAGGTTAATTGATCGTGATAGTATACTGATGGCCATATTGATAGTTATTACATTGATGGCCAATTGATATGATATGAGGCCTATGTAGTATACATGATGGCCATATTGATAGTTATTACATTATGGCCTTATTGATATGTATTTAACATTTTTTTTGGAGTTTGGCCTATTGATAGTTTTACATGATGGCCGTTCGTATTGATAGGTATACATTGATGGCATATTGATAGTTTGTACATTGAGGGCCGTTATTGATAGTGTTACATTGATGGCCCATATTGATAGTTATTACATTGATGGCCGTATTGATAGTTTTACATTAGCCTATTGATAGTTTACAATGATGGCCATATTGATAGTATTTACATTGATGGCCAGATTGATAGTTAATCTTGCTGAGGACAATTTCCAACTTGATTTACTGGTTTCAATTCTATATTCTAGACCACGAATCTGACAGAGTCATAATTTTTGAACAATTATAGGGTCTTGCTGAAACCGCTGTCTGACAAATACGCAAGAAAGTTATCGAAATGAAGATGTCAGACAAGTCAGACATTTTCCAATGATCCTTACAGCAGCGCAATTATTAGAGATGGACCTGTTCCTGAACCCGGATTCCAAAGCGGAGTTCATGGAATCACCAGCTACTCTGACTTTGCAGATTATACACATTTTTTTTTTTTTTAGATTTTGGCATTGACACATGCTCCCAAACAGTTTCATCGACGGTCCTGAGCCTACTTGGCTGGACAAAGTGGGGTAAACCTATTGCAAAACGTCGGACCAATGCCCCATATGGAGAAGACTATAATAAAACAGCCAAAACAAACAAATTGATATTCAAATCAACTTGATAAATTGGAAGATCCTTGTAACATTCCACCTTTTCAATGGACATCCATCCTTCTGTCCAATGACATCCCCCACCACCCTCTCTTCAATGAGATCATCCATACTTCCAATGACTTTCCACCTTCTTCCAATGACATCTCCCTTTTCCCAATGACATCCATCCATCGTCCAAATGACATCCATCCATTTCCCAAGACATCCACCCAATTTCAATGACCTCCAACTTCTTCCAATAACATCCAACATCCCACCCACCTTCCAATGACATCCACCTCTTCCAATAAACATCCAACATTCAACCCATCTACCAATGAATTCCACCACTCATTGACATGCCCACCTTATTCAATAAATCCAAGGCCTCCACGGCCCAGGGACAGTTCATTACCACCAGATGTTCCCTGGTTCCAAACTAATAAAAATATTAGGCAACGGACGAAGTGGGTTTGTCCCACATTCCTACTGTAAAACTTCAATGCTAGATTTTCTCTTCTCATTTAACGATAAATCAAACAAATGTATCTATCACAAATGTACTAAGAAAGTATTAGATGACAGTTAGAGTGTAGACTTAAGGAAAAGAACAACATTTAGGGAAAACTCTCTATTTCTCGTATTTTTCATTCTTCTTGTCTGTGTAGTCGGTCTCTCGTCTGTTTTGTTTCTCTCTTTCTCTCTGCTCACAGCCTGTTTAGTCTTGATTGAATGTTGTTTTCTCTATGGCTCATTTTATTCCACCATAGAGGAAAACCCATTACTGCTAAACACAAACCAATGATCAGAAATACCCGCAACCTGCTGAACAGAATTACCTGTGAGTACGAATTACCATGTTTATATATGATTTGGGGTGTCTAGTAGTGGTGTGTAAAGTACGGGTTGTAATTTTTTAGACATCAAGAGCAAGTCAGTAGTAGTGAGAATCCAGTTTCAAGATAATCGGTTATATTGGAACTGCCCGGTTTAAAAAGAACAATATACCATATTGTTGATTAATTGTAAAGGGCTAAAGGATACCAATCATACTTTACGTCTGCAACATGATGTGCAGATGGTAAATGTTGAGATGGTAATTTACCAGATGTTTCTGTTAAATACAGTCTGCCTTATGAAAAGGTTGCACCTCCTCTTGCAGCTGTACAAACTGCACAGTGTGCAGAAGGGGACCGTGGGGAAAACAGCGAGTAAGTTGGCATGGATTAGAATTAGTGTGAGTTCGAATTAGAACTCGGCTTTCATAATCGCGGCTGCGGCTCGGCAAAAATTTTTTGAGTTCAAAAATTCTTCAGACTTTCAGAATTTGCTTAGAAAGTTCAATAATAATAATGTATACTATTATGCAACTCAATTTGGTAACGTTGAATACACCACAATATCTAGAAGTTGATAGTTTTAGTTTACGTGTTTCTCAGACCATTTCATTACTATCGCAATTTATACCTATTAATTTAAATCGGAACTTTTGGTTGACATTGTTTTCTCCCATTAACTTCAAGAGTCCAATTTTTGGAATTTCAAATTTCTCGGAATTCGACTTTCGGAAAACGAACTTTCTAATGGACAGGGAGGCAAAGAATGAGCGGGGATTATTTTTCTACCAATTTTCTATGCAAGGGGGTGAAAGTTGCCCTTATACATATTGATTGAAATCCTTAGATCGAGCTTAAATCCCACAAAAACTAATCAAGAGTTGAGAGGTAAAACCTTTACGCTAACGTAATTAAAATGTAATCTGCTTTAGAGTCTCCCAAAAAAATGAAATTCTTAATACCGGCACGTTTCCATTAGCAAAACTCTGGAAGAAGTGTATAGTAATGACTGTATCAAAGAGGTTATTTCATCCTTTGGCTTTGGGTGCAGTTTTTCAAACGTTATCTCAGGTTTCTGTTCCTTTGTCTTAATTGAAAAACGAAAGTTGTGTTTGAACGAGGAAAGCTGCAAATTGTAACGTAAAATGATCATCAGCTCGTGTGGTTTTGGAAGACAGCGGGTGGGACGATCATTGTTAAAAAAAACTGGAACAGAATTGTTGATACAATAAATCATCTATTAAATATAATGTTATCATAACGGAACAAAGTTATATTAGATCATTAAAACTATTTTCTAAAGTAATGGCATATATTCCTATTTGTATTTTCAGTAAACAGGCCACTAGTTAACTTACTAAAGGGCATCTACACCCTTACATAAAAAATATTTTCATGTCAGTTACTGCCCCAACTGATATATCTCACTTATTACCTGTATTACTAACCAGATATTAAAGATATATTATTGTCCCATCTGGCAGAGAGCTGGCTCCACCTACCCCATGCCATGTCCAATACAATAAAGGGGCAGTGAATCGGTGACATTCACAACCACTGACTTACCTGCCTACTTTGCTAATCGACAGTGTAAAATAAAAAGTCATTGAGCAAAGGGACGGAGGCAGATTCCTTTAGTGAAAATAGAAGAGACCCTATTATAAAAATTATCTGGTTCATGCTTGTAAGAAAACTGGGAAAAATAGCAGATTGGGTTGCGGGCAGACAATGACAATTAATTTTATAGGGTGGACATGATTTTTAAGTAAACACACCCCCACCCCCTCAACCACCAAGACCGTATATCCCCACACATCCCTTAAGTGTGAGCTAACAGAAGTATTAGCTCTGAGTTGGGGACTCCCATTCTACTCACTCTGAGAGCTGTGCAGAGCTCCAAAGAGCTTGGAGCATGCTTAGAGAGGAATCCCTGGGTAAAGACAATTGCTGTTTATGCTATGACAATCATTTCATGGCAATGAATGACAAGTTCTCCAGAGGACCCAGGAGATGTGCGCTTCCTGCAGCAAACACCAGATGTATGGGAGTATGTGTACAGTCGTGAGGTATGTGTTGTGGGGGGGGTTGGGGGTGTGGACCTGACTATTTATATAATTTTGTATATATGTCACATGTAAAACTACCAGTGACATTAGACGTGTAACATGGGACTTTCCAGGGAACGAGAGAGAATTCTCATCATAACAAACTCCTGTAGAGCAGAATCAAACATGTTTTACCTAATTGAACTGGTCTAATAATATAACTAAATTCGGCTCATTCCTAATCCGTTACCAAGCTGTTAGTATAGTTTAGGTAAGAAATAAGTGCTGAATGACAGTATCAGTATTAGTAGGCTTGGCAATGCTGCTCACAGTAGTCGGGCTGGATTTGGATATATAAATATATTTCTATCAAGCAGGAAAAAAAACTAAACCAGATGCCAAATCCAGATATCCGATTCTGTGGAAAAGTATAAGGAATAAATTCAATGAGTTCACATCACAATGAATGGATATATGTCCTGAAATGTGCAGTTAATTAAAAATGTGTCATTATAAATCAGAGAAAAGTTAATTCTAAAACGGCACCTTATGGCCTGCAAGGATTGGAACTGAAAAATGTTTACTCTAGAGGAAGTTTGCCAACAGGAGCTTGTTCTAGAGCAGGGGTGCACACTAATGGCCCCCCAAAGCAGTGAACCGGCTGTGGGAGAATGTTCCGTCCCCTGAAGTACCGCCTTGAGCCAAGCCCCACCCCTTCACCACAGGTCAGCAACAGGCCGCAAAAAAATCCTAAGTGGGATGCGGCAGCCAGGGCCGCCATCTGTAATGAGGCTTCACTGAGTCATTGACTCAGGCGGGATCCTGCCAAAGGCGGGAAAATTGATAGCACAAAAAAAAAAATTCATTTGTACATAAACGCTCACTGGAATGCGCGACCGGAGCAAGAGCCTGCTTATCTTTGTGGGAAGGGTCGGGAAGGAAGCGACCTTCCAATTTACTGGGACCACTGATGCCTGCCTGCTGGCCTCGCTGGGTGCGACGCGAGTCCGCAAGGCAGGCTATGGTGATGATAGTGATAGGCACTGGCGCACTGCACTGGCTGGCAGTCAGATCGCTCCCGACCCGGCGGCCACTTGATGATGAGGTCAGGACAGGTCCGGACCCGGTCCACACCGGCCAGGCAAGGCGGAGAGACGGAGTCCTGGACTTCCTTAGTGTCTGGGGGAGACAGTGGAGACAGTGGCCGCCCAGCACTGCAAAACTTGGAGGAACTTACTTGGAGCAGACGAAGCAGTCGCCACTGTCATCTGTCGCAGACCACCACATGAGTAAGCTGCCTGCAAAGTTGTAAGTAGTACTGTCTGTCTGTCTCACTGTTAAGCTGGGGGGGGGGGGGCTAGCTTGATTCAGCGGCCTCATGGCCTGTAATTTAACTCCCCTTGAGTCCCTGGGGTCTTATATGGGGGGCTCCTCCCGGGGTCTTATCATGGGGGTGGGGGGGCTGCTGAATTTAGTGGCTCAGGCCTGTAATGTAACATAATCCCTGGGGTCTTATCATGGCAGGTCTCCTCCGGGGGACGGGTCTTATCATGGGGGGGGGCTGGCTGGATCAGTGGCCTCATGGCCTTAATGTAACCTCCACTCCTGAGCCCCCTGGGTCTTATATGGGGGGTCTCCCTCCCTGGGGTCTATCATGGGTGTGTGTGTGTGTGGGGGGGGGGGCTGATTCAGTGGACCTCATGGCCTGTAATTGACCTAACCTCCCTGGGGTCTTATCATGGGGGGGTCTCCCTCCCTGGGGACTGGGTCTTATCATAAGGGGGGTGGCTGGATTCAGTGGCCTCATGGCCTGTATGTAACTCCGCTCCTGAGTCCTGGGGTCTTATCATGGGGGGGGGGTCTCCCTCTGGGGTCTTATCATGGGTGTGTGTGTGTGGGGGGGCTGGATTCAGTGGCCTCATAGCTGTAATGTAACCTAACCTCCCTGGGTTCTTATCATGGGGGGGTCTCCCTCCTGGGGGACTGGGTCTTGATCATGCCACGCCCACCAACAAACCACGACTACTTTAATGCGGCGGCGGCGCGATGCATGCGCCGCCCGGAGACGGTCAAAGGCGCCATTCTAAAGTTTGCCTCAGGCAGCAAAAACCCTAGAAGTGCCCCTGGGCAGCCTGCAGATGGTGGGTTAGGCAGTCACTGTTGAGGGATATGTAGCACATTTGAAATCAGATGCTTTTACTGGTTTTCTGTATTTAGATAGCATCTAATTGGTTTCTGGAGCTTTGTTGTTAACACAGGGGGACAAATATCAACCTTATCAACCAAATGTCAGTCAATCGGGACAAAATATCAAACAGCACAAACTGACTTTTGCTCAATAGTAGTTTGCAATGGAATTAGAAAGTGCGAAATCGTTTAGCGTGGGCAAAGTTTTGCACCTTTTTTTTTTGCAGCTGAAAAACATTAGATTTATTATCCAATCAATATATTTTATTAAGGTCGAAAAGGGAACATAAAATAAAATAAAAGACAAATACATAATAAAGATAGGAAACAATAAAATCAATTATAAGTGTAAAATCATAACCAATATTTATTTTTATGGGCTCTGGAACTCCTCACAGGGCTCCTAATGAGAAGGTCGGCATGGTCTGTTTACAGCACAAAACATATGGCTGAGAACCTGAATCATGTGAAGAAATTAACAAGACAGTCTGGTTGGCTGCAGCTTTTTTTTTGCATGCACACGTCTTTCAGGGTAATATTTCTAAGCCTAATTAGTCGACCATTGCTGTATCGCTAAGAGTCCACAAAAGAAATGGTCCTTGTCACATAACAGCTACTGTTGTTTTAAAATTCATTTGTGAGTATTTGTTAGGGTGGACTACAATAAGGAAAGGACATGTCTTATTGTCTTGTTAATGGCCAAGGTCAGAATGTTGGCAGAAGATGGTCATGGATATCAGTTTCATTGCCATCCTTGATAACCTTATAAAGGTTTGATTTGTTTTGCAAATTTTAAGCAATCAAGGACAGATCTCGCACACACCTACAGTTATTCATCACAATTATAATGGCCACGTGTGCAAGATGGTATTTTAGAGGATTATAAATGGAGACCTGCACATAGCAGAGACTAGTGGAAAATGTCTCCATTCATCACTTGCTCTCATCTTCAAGAAAAAGTCATAGTAAAAGGTCATGCACGGTGAGATCTTTCCTCGTTGACGGATTGTAACAACCATATATTATTAAAGAGCCATAGTGCACAAAAATAGCATTAGATAGATTTACATTATGGGCCTAGAGTATTACTTCTTCTACAGTCATATCACAAGTAAGGGTGTCGATTTAATAAAGTTATTTTATGGGTGACCATATTAAAGTTAATATTCTAGGTTTAGTTGCCCTTTTAATATTTCCTTAACCTGCCTATTTAACAGGTCACGTTCCAGTGAATGTAGGTCAGGTATCACTTTGAGGAACCTTTAAATGTTTCTATTACCATTTAACATCGTTAACCTTAGGAGCTGCTGTGTGTGCGTATTTTTTTAAGTGGCCTCCTCCGGGAGATATTTAAATGTTGTTATTGCTGACACAGACCTTTCTCTTCTGCATGCGGAGAGAGAATTATGTGATCAAAGAAATGTACTAATCGGCAGCATTTTTTTTTAATTAAATGCTCTTCTTAAACTTAATGGTGCGCCGAGATGTTCCCAAGCCAGTTACTTGGGGTGATATTTAAAAAAGCCCCAAAGAAAAAAAATAAAATGATTTGGAATCAAAATCCAAAGGGATTTTGACATTGGTAATGTGACTCACCAAATGGAAAAAGGTGAGTAGTTGCCATAACTGTCTCTTATAAATAATAAACAGAACTTTTGATTGGCCCCTATCCACTGCCCTTTGAATTCCCTGTATACAGATTCCGCTTTATTCCCGGGCTCCCCTGTGGTAGCGGGGATTTAGTAGTTACGCCACTAATGTATTAAGAGCCCAGTGAAATGTGTAAGAAAAAAAACACACAAAAATGAAACTCTTTGCAAAAGTAAAAATATATTACACTATGACAAAAGTTTGAAAAGGTAAAGAGTGTTCTAGACCCCTTTCCTGGTAAAGACCATGATCCATTGTTTCTACTAAAGTATGTTGGTGGGACTCCAGTAATTACTTGAATACATGGAATATGTAAGAATAGTTTGTTCAGCAGAAAAGGAATTAAAAGAGTGCAACTGTTTTTATATTCCATCCACCGTAGAGGGGTCTCTAGAACAATACAGCAATGTAGGTTAGACACAGGGGGCCAGTTAGCCTCCTATCTTCCCTCAGTTGAAAGTTAGGATAATGCACTGGAGTGTTTTTCCAGTCCTATGTTTTAATTTCAAGGCACAAAAGCTAATCATGGGCTGTGTGGCTGATACCATGGGTAATGAATGATAGCTATGCCCAGTGATCTCCTCTAAGCACGTGCAAGCTCGTACAGCTCCATAAGAAGACGGGAAGAAGTGTACAACAAACATCAGCATGAAACATTCAGGAACATCAAGAGTTAGTAAGTATCATGTCTTGAGGTTTGACCAGTCTGGGGCTGTGGATAAGTTAAGGAATTTACTTGCTTAAGAGATTTATTGACTTATCTGAATAGATCACTTTCCCCTTATAACGAAAGTACAATAAGGCTCATCAGTATTCCTTGAGAATCCTTACTTTTAATTTTGCTTTCATTTGGCAAAAACATTTGTGTGATCAGAAGAGCAAATCTTCGTATTTTAAAGCTCGACTGGAAGGTGAAAATAATCTATTCAGTTTGATTAACGTAGATAGACTTGATGAAACACCTTGCTTCATTTTAATGCTCCTGCCACTTCACCTGTTCAAGCACGGAAGAATTCACTCCAAAGTTCTTAAGAATACAATTAAAACAAATGATTAAAAATACTATTATGAAGTCTTCCTCATGATAGTTCAAACGAAAAATACAATTTGCCTGGATTCTAGGAAGATAATGTACTGTAAGTTTTCAAAAACATTCCATGTCTGAATTTAATCATCAAATAAAACTTTAAGGGCATGTCCACCCTTACAACAAAAAACGTACAAACATTTTGTTACCTTCCCCCAACCCCAACTGATACAGTGTATTCGGCACATAATACAGTAGAGTAGTCATTGCTTCATTCTGGCAGAATTAGCTGGCTCTCCTTGTGTAGTCAATCAAGGCTGGGATTAATGACATTACAATGAGTGACAGCTCTTCACCTGCTGTCTTCACTATACATGCTCAAGCTTATAAAAAGTCATTGAGCAGAGGAAGGAGGCAGATACCTTTTCCAAATCGAAATAGAAAATTTAATTAATATCTGGTTACAAATACATGTAATAAGCTGGTAAAAATAGCATTTGGGATTGCGGGCAGATAACTAGAATTAAGTCACAGTAATTTATGTTTTAAGGGTGGAAATCTAAAAAGATGAACCGTGAATTGCCTGTTATTAGGTGAATCTGCTGTAATAATTCACCCAACTCTCTGGAATTTCAATCTGTATCATTGTTGAGAAATACATGGCACGATACTGTGGAGAGATCAGATTCACATCATTATCTCCCTTGCAGCAAAGACCCAGTTCCTGTAATTACATTTAGGATCATTATAACATCTTTAAGAAGATAAAAAAAAAGACTGAAATTTGACCACAGGAGCGGTGCACATCGAAATGAAATTGCAGGCTGCGTTTGTAGACCAGATCATATACACAGTATGTATTGCAGTATGGACACTTACCACCAAAACTGAACTTCGGTGAAAATTCCCTGCTGCAAAGTATCAGTCCATAAAATGCAATGCTGAACAGGGCATGCGTTCTTGGGATAAGAGTGCAATGGGGTAGACATGGAGTAGAATGGTAGCTGTGTAGGTAGTAGGTACAGATGAACAAAACTGGCGAGTTTCCATTTGGAAGCAGTTCGCAGAACTGTGAAGTTATAAAAAGGCCTTTAGAACCAATTAGATTGGGAATTATTACATTTTCGATCCAATTGTTGTTCCATTGATCTGTCCTGGGAAACAGGGGGTCACATTGATCTTCCTGGGGGAACAGGAGGTCCACATTGATCTGTCCTGAGAACAGGGGGTCCACATTGATCTGTCCTGGAACAGGGGGTCCACATTGATCGTCCAGAGAACAGGGGGTCCACATTTTTCTGTCCTAGGAACAGGGGGTCCACATTGATCTGTCCTGGGAACAGGGGGTCCACATTGATCTGTCCAGGGGAAACGGAGGTCCACATTGATCTGCCTGGGGAACAGGAGGTCCACATTGATCTGTCCTGAGGAACAAGGGGTCCACATTGATCTGTCCTGGGGAACAGGGGTCCACATTGATCTGTCCTGAGGAACAGGGGGTCCACATTGATCTGTCCGAGGAACAGGTGGTCCACTTTTATCTGTCCTGGGGAACAGGGTCCACATTGATCTGTCCTGGGAACAGGAGGTCCACATTGATCTGTCTGGGGACAGGAGGTCCACATTGATCTGTTCCTGATGAACAGGGGGTCCACGGTGATCTGTCCTGGGGAACAGGAGGTCCACTGATCTGTCCTGAGGAACAGGGGGTCCAGAATTGATCTCTGGGGAACAGGGGGCCCACATTGATCTGTCCTGGGGAACAGGGGGTCCATATGATCTGTCCTGGGGAACAGGGGGTCCATATTGAACTGTCCGGGGGAGCAGGGGGTCCACATTGAACTGTCCTGGGGAGCAGGGGGTCCACCAGGTCTCCATCATTATGACATTCTGATAGTAATAATTAAGATGCTGTTTCCCACAACAATGGCCCTAGAGAAACCGAATTCCAATGAGAAGGGCCCTAATTGTGTCAAGTGCTTCAGTGCTGTTCGCCTATTCCAGAAAATAATCCATTTCTTTGTTGCTAAAACCCCTGTGGTCTAATGCCTGCTTTTTGCCAAGACCCCCGTGTTGGTATGACCCCCTGTTGCTAAGACCCCCTGTTGTAAGACCCCTGTTGTTAAGAGCCTGTGTTGCTAAGACCCCATGTTGCTAAGCCCCCTGTGCTAAGAGCCCCTGTTCTAAGACCCCTTTGTGCTAAGACCCCCTTGTTGTTAAGACCCCCTGTTGCTAAGACCCCTGTCCCGGCTAGAGACTGGGTGCTAAGACCCCCGTGTTACTAAGACCCCATTGCTGCTAAGAACCCCCTTGTTGCTAAGACCCCCTGTTGCTAAGACCCTCTGTTGCTAAGAGCCTGGTGTGCTAAGACCCCCGTGTTACTAAGACCCCCATGTTGCTAAGACCCCCTGTTGCTAAGACCCCTTTGCTAAGACCCCTGTTGCTAAGAGTTGGTGTTGCTAAGACCCTCTGTTGTTAGAGCCTGGTGTTGCTAAGAACCCTTTGTTTCTAAGACCCCATGTTGCTAAGCCCCCTGTTGCTAGAGCCCTGTTGCTAAGACCCCTTTGTTGCTAAGACCCCCTTGTTGTTAAGACCCCCTGTTGCTAAGAGATTGGTGTTACTAAGAACCCTTGTTGCTAGACCCCCTGTTGCTAAGACCCCCTTGTTGCTAAGACCCCTGTTGCTAAGAGCTTAGAGTTGCTAAGACCCCCTTGTTGCTAAGACCCCATGTTGCCTCGTTAGAGAGACTTTTTCTTCTTTTAACTAAGGGTTTTGTTCATTCTGACTTTAAGATTTATTCCCTGGGAAGCAATGTCTGCAGCCAGATATGGAGCTTGTTGAATCCTCCATCTCTCTCCATGCAGAATTTACAACTGAGAGCTGACACAAGCTTAGAAACTGTCTGATGATTACAGGGGGAAGATTCTACAAACGCTCACTTTCCATTGATTTCAAACGTATCAAAAGCGCCAAATGTTTTCTACCAAAGTCATATATCAACAGTCACAAATCTACTCTGATTTTATTTATATTTATAACTTGAATTTTAAGGAAATATTTACTCCAAAAAAAGATAATGCAACCAAGTTAATAAGGTCCATATCCACTTCTCAGTGCGCTCTGGTTTAGGAGATACCTGCAGGGAAGATACAGTATGTTAATAAGACCAGCCCCAACCTCATTCATCTACTTAGATTGCAGATTACTTAAAGGACATGTCCACCCCAAAACAAAATTTAACCCCTTACTGGCCACATCAAGTAGTTTAAAACAATCCTTACCTTACATTCTGCTCAAAATAGTTCCCTGCTGCTGTGCCCCCCAAAGTCCAGGAAACTGATGTGTGGAGAAGTGTGTGACTCATGTGTGCCTGAGACTTCCTCAACCTCATCAAGGTTGAGGCATGCTCAGTGCAGCCCTCCCTGCCTCTCAGCCAATCACGGACGCGGCTGTCGGTCCCGCCCCCTGCTTTTAATTCCATGCAAGCAGGGGCCTGAACACTGCAGCAGGGGAGAGAGGGCAGGTAAGTAAGAATCGGGGGACTTTCTAACATTATATTAATGCGGTTGGGGCTGGGGGAGCAGCCTACCACATATCAAAAGTTAAATTTGGGGTGGACATGCCCTTTAATAATCACAGAGGTCTTTTCACTGCCAAGGGGCAGCCTGCTAGATGAGAAGGACGTTCCCATTAAATAGCAACTTTTAAGAGGGAATCTTTAAAAGAGACGGTCGGGCAACAATCCCCGCACCAAACATCAGATTCGGCCGATAAAGTGTCTACACACAGGCCGATTATCGCCCAAAACGTTGTTTGTACACATCGTGCCGCGGGTGGGACCCACGATCACACATGTGTACGAACCTTAAGTTCCCCTTAAAAGTTACTATTCTGTAAAAACTGAAATTAAATTCTGAGCATGTAAGGTGAGTACACACATACAGATTTTTGAAAGATGACAGACAAGATCTGTATACACACAGTCTCCCTATAGGAGAACATTCGGACTATAGGGAGTCTACAGCGGCCGAGGGAAACGTTTGTTTTTCCCAAACGACCGATCGGCCAACAGGAGCGGTCGGCGGCCACTCACTCATTCAGGAAAACGCTACACACACTAGCGATAAAGCCCCAATACCGTCAGATTCGACAGTATCGGGGCTTTATGGCTAGTGTGTGTACCTAGCTTTAGACATATAAATGCGGTGGAAAAGGCTTTCCAGAGCTTGCTTATAAACTCAGTTTTCCCTGCTGGTACCTCCTGAACCAGAAAATGTAAAGAGGTAGATGCTCATTTTAGACAGCTCTGTAGATGCACTTCATCCTTATGATGGCAATCCAATTGAAAAAAGGTTGACCCGAAATTACAAATTTTACAAATCAATAGTTGATCAAGGGATCGGTGTTGAACTATCACAATACCCGTTAAATGGACAAATACAATGGATGCTCTAAAAACAGTGATTACATTTTGAACTAATATTCTTCTAACTATCCCTGGTGCTCTTGAACTGAGATTGGCTACTTGTTTCTAGAGACTGCTGATCATATTAAACACAAATTCCATTTTTTAAAGATGACATACAAAGTAAGACTTACTCTCCCATTTTATTACAATTTAAACAGCGCATTTTTCTCACATAAAAAAATATATTGGTTAGTTTTACAATGATGGAAAAGCCGCATAGACTATAACACTAGATTAACTGTCGTAAAGATAACATTTGAAAGAAACATGTTTGTTTGCAGGTAATGTTCCCTTTTCTCTGCTTATATATGAAGAGGTTTCTTAAGGTTATTTCCGCTAAGAGATAATGGTAAATTATGTTGATTAGGCATACATTTAGACACCTTTACACATTTAAAGGAATAGTTCACTCTCAAAGTAAACTATTTATTTAATGTATTGATTGAAGCCCGGGGGTGGTAAGGAACTATGCCTTACCTCCAATATTCAATCAATAGCTTAGGACCCAGGAACGAAGATTCAAGAAACTACCTTTTGCCTGATCCACCGCAGCCACAGTGAATTCCCCAACTTTCCTTGTTTATCTAACTACAGCGCGCATTATCGTGCATGCACGCTATAGCTGTACAAACCAAGAAGCAGCCGGGACCTGTCAGCTCCTTAACTTCCCGGGTTTCAATCAATCAATACATTAAAGGAATAGTTCACTTTGGGAGTAAAATATTCCTTTAACAGGCCAGGTTAGAAAATCCCACCACAAAAAAAGATTGGGGGGTGGAGGTACTGTCACAGGGGTAAGCTATGTATGATGGGACAGTAGTGGGAGGAAAGGGGAGAGGGGCTAGCATAGAGGATAGGGAAATGTGTATTAAGTATGTAAATAAATTACAGGATCATAGTCTAAACATGTATGTTTACAAATGCAAAGAAGACTGGCTGTTAAAATAGGAGAATTAGAGATAATGGCTTTGACTAAAGATAGTTGAAAACTAGTTAAATAATGCTCATGACTGTGAGCTGTAAATTTAGAAGGATAATCCTTTTTTATGATAGCGAAAATATGAAAAGGCAAGGAGTATGTGTTTATGTTAAACAAGAGTTAAAGCCAAATGTAAATAAAGGGATAACTGTCAGTTACTGCTTCATATGCAGATGGAAAATGGTGCACGTTTGGAGCATGTTCTATTAATTACCTGACATTAAACGTGGGAATTACCAATATGTGAAGGGCGATGGGTTTCTAAATTTACTACATGATGGCCTACTAATGCTACTAGAAAGGAGCTTTGGGGATTGGTCTCTTTTCAGAGCGTGTCTTCTAATTGGCTTGCCTCACAGTGGCAGAGAGGAGGATGGGACTGCAGTGCCGAGGGAGTCTTCAGTAAGTACTGCAGGACTTCCATAAAGAACCCAGAGATGAGGAAGTAAGATGAGGTCCTTTGCAGGAATGGAGGAAGAGGAACGAGGGTGAGGTGAGTATAATTTTCCCTTTTAGCCTACAGTGTCTCCGCTGAAGCTGTTATAGTCCTGTACAGGGTAATACATGACACTGGTGCACACCAAAACTCACGATTCCATTAGTGGTGCAAGAGATTTGTCTCAATTAAGATCCATAATGCGTCAATAGGAATCTTTCAGAAACTTGAATATGAAGAATGGGCCTCCCGTGGTTAATAATAACGGCAAGAAAAGGTCAGAGCGTTAAAACGATCTTAAGGAAACATCATGTGTCAGTTTGAGGCTGCAAACATAATGTGTACATACTGATTTTATGTCATGTAGTCAACGTTTCCAGATTGATGATGGTCAGACGCGTCCCATCGGCTAGAAGTCAGGGAAGATTGGGTGAGTTCTGCATCGTTGCATCTTGATTCACCTCGCTCATTCTCGATGCAGCTCGAAAAAGAAATAACGATTTCTGGAAGACCACAAACCTGTCACGGTTTTAAAGGGTCTGAATTATGGCCGGGTGCCGGATATTATAGAATATTGGCTGTTTATTTTCAGCAATTTTGTCTCATTCCTTTGAAGACAAGGAAATGGATCCTTTATTCCAGTTATTTAAAGGAATTTCTTGTCTGAAAAGAAAACAAAAATACCCAATACCCCACACTGGAAGTAGGACTCCCTGGAACCCATTTATTGGAATATCAACACTAAACATATATATTACAATATATATATATATATATATATATATATATACATCCGTTTTTGCCGTTATCGTTTTTTCCCCTTCCTATTGTGGAATAAGAACTAAAAATGGTTGTTTAAGGACAATTATACTCACCTACGCCAAGATTACTGCTGCATAGTAATCAAGGGGAGGCATAGGTTAATTTTCTCGTATTCTTCACATCAATGCATTAAAGAAATAATTCACTTTTTCAGGAAACTATTTTTTAAAGGACAATATACTAACCTCCACCCTCGCTCCTTATTTTCCTTCCCTAGTAGTACCCAGGGTGAGGACCTTAAACGCTAAATCCTCACCTCTGGGAAATCTACCAAACTGATATACTTACAATAACTTTCCCTCTGTGCTCCAGTCTCTTACGCAGTTGCGCTGTAGCCAATGGGAAGACATGCTCTGCAAGGAGGCGTTGTCTTCACATTGGCTATATCGCGGACTGTCACTGACAGTGTCAGTGGGGAGAAGCGGACTGAAGCATTGTGGGAGACTTTGAGTAAGTATATCAGCAGTTAGGTAAATACCCATAGGTGAGAACTTAGAGTTTAGGTACATCACCCTGGGTACTACTAAGGAAAGAAGAAGAGCGAGGGGGGGTAAGTATAATGTCCTTAAAGGAATAGCTTACTGAAAAAGTTAACTACTGTATTTCTTTAATGCATTGATTGAAGAATAGGAGGTAAAGAACCTATGTATTGCTGAGAAGGTTGGACTAGATAGATGTATGTCTTTATTCAAATACTATACTACTTACTATAGTACTACTATACTCTTTATTATTAATTTATTATTTAATTTTAATTCCTTTTTTAAAATAAAGCTTTTTTGTGAATACGGAATGCTTATCTATAAAATGTAATCCTTGGCACAGTTGTTTTGTATTATTAATGCAATAAAGCCTTTTTTTTTTTTTAATTGTTAACATATAAAAAAAAAATCCTTTCAGTCGTCAAAAGAGATCCAGCAATCAACGGGTGTGGGATGAGACTATTCAAGTTGAAAGATATTAAACTACTAAAACTGATGGGGCCCTTGGGGTTTCCCCCGCCCGTTCCCAGTTAAATCTGCGAGCGGAGTCGAGATTTGACAATGTTTGAAAAGAAACAACAATTGCTCTTGGATTTCTCTCTGTCTTGTGGGCAAAGCAACACTAAGCTTCGCTTCGGAAACAAGGAAAGCTTTATAAAATCAATTAACGAACCAGAGCACTCAATCACGCTCAATATGAAACTGCCAAAACAATTTTTCTACTGATCCATCCAAAAATGTAACCTTAAATTGTTTAATTTAGCTGGTATTGTGTATTTATTCACCACCGCAAGGTCTGCGGATACAGATAATTACACGGCAGACAGATCAAAGATATTAGAGTCAGCCTTCCAATGGGGAGTTGCCTGCATCAGACTAAATTATGTGGGTAATCGCATATTTTTGCGCGTGCGTGGAATAGGAATCAAGGAGTTTGTTTGATACTGGGCACGAGCGTCAGATGAAACCTAATCTAATGGAGAAGGCTAGAATATATTGAAATTTATTCTTACCCTTTCAAATGGAAATAAGGACCCTCTGTCAAAACTAATGCCCAAAAAATTAATAAATAAAAAAATTAAAAGACTTTGGGCTATTTGGGTAGGAATCGTCATTCTCGTATTTGGCTAGGATTTTTTGGGAAATACTAGCAAGGCTATGGCCACGAGGCCCATTTTCTACTGTATAAGTTCTCCATTTTACGGACAGCAAGCAGGAGAGATATTTCTCTTAAAACTCATTGGGGGGTTCATTTGCACATTCCAGGTCATGATAAATTGCCCGTCCTAACCCAACCATCCAGGAGTTATGAACAACTAAATACAAAGTGGCTATTAAAACACATTGTGGGTCATGGGTTTTGATTTGTAAAACTGATTTGCTCAACTTTTTATCACCACTCTGTGGCTTTAATGGCACATAAACACATTAAAGGAGGAAATTGAACACACAATGTTTTTTTTCATGGGACTATAAGGGCGATGCAGTGAATTTGTGGAAACCCTGATTATACCCCCTTGGTATATTTCCTGTGTGTATAGCTTTTGTGTGTGGCTACAAGCCTGTGGTATATTTCCCATAGTTTAATGGCTTTTGTGTGTGGCTACCAAGCCCTGTTAGTATATTCCATAGTTTAATGGCTTTGGTGTGTGGCTACCAAGCCTGTTAGTATATTTCTGTAGTTTAATGGCTTTGTGTGTGGGCTACCAAGCCTGTTAGTATATTTCCCATAGTTTAATGGCTTTTGTGTGTGGCTACCAAGCCTGTTAGTATATTTCCTGTAGTTTTAAGGCTTTTGTGTGTGGCTACCAAGCCTGTTGATATATTTCATATGTTTAATATCTTTTGTATGCGGCTACAAACCTGTTGTTATATTTCCCATAGTTTAATGGCTTTTGGGTGTGGCTACCAAGCCTGTTGGTATATTCCCATAGTATTAATGGCTTTTGTGTGTGGCTACAAAGCCTGTTGGTATATTTCTCATAGTTATAATGGGCTTTTGTGTATGGGTACCAATCCTTGTGGTATATTTCCATAGTTTAATGGATTTTGTGTGTGGCTGTTGGTAATATCCTTGTTAGTTTAATGGCTTTTGTGTGTGGCTACCAAGCTGTTGGTATATTTCCCATAATTTAATGGCTTTTGTGTGGCTACCAAGCTGTTGGTATATTTCCCATAGTATAATGGCTTTTGTGTGTGGCTACCAAGCCTGTTGGTATATTTCCATAGTATAATGGCTTTTGTGTATGGTGGTACCCAAGCCTGTTGGATAGTTTCCTAGTTTAATGGATTTGTGTGTGGCTGTTGGTATATATCCTGTAGTTTAATGGCTTTTGTGTGTGGCTACCAAGCCTGTTGGTATATTTCCCATAATTTAATGGCTTTTGTGTGTGGCTACCAAGCCTGTTGGTATATTTCCCATAGTATAATGGCTTTTGTGTGTGGCTACAAGCCTGTTGGTATATTCCATAGTAAATGGCTTTTGTGTATGGGTACAAGCCTGTTGGTATATTTCCATAGTTTAATGGATTTGTTTGTAGATACCAAGCATATTGGTATATTGCACCAGAAAAAGAAAATAAACAAAACTTTACTAATACTTAAATCTTTAGAAAACCAAAAAGATTGGTTTAATGTGTATATAATGGTGATTTGAGACTTGACTCCTCTTGTATTTACATGTAAAACAAATACATAGATGACTAAGTATGTTCCTAGAGGTTATTGTGCCCAGACACACAATACGTGAGTTTTTGTCACGCTCCCTGGATGAGCGCTGCTGCAAAGCAGCTGTGAGAAACAAGGAAGGACTGAAGTGCAGCAGAGATCAAGGTTAACCAGTTTATTGTACACACCAAACACAGTGAAAAAAGACAAGAATACAATAATCAATAAGACTAATGAAAAGATTAAGCTATATTAATGACTAAGACTAAATACGGATGACTAGGACTATATAAAAATGACTAAAGACTATGAACAGGAAAAGATAGATAGAATCAAGACAAGGTCGGAATAAGTCAATGCAAGGTTGGAAATGGAAACAGGAGCAAGGGAGGATAATGAGAGCAGCAACAATAAGCAACGAATCTGCAAGGAATAGGGGTGGGTGGAGTCCTTAAATAGCTGAAGACTGAACAGTTGAATGTGATGAGGGTGAAACAGCCTGCTGCAGGTGTATTATATAGCAGATGGTACAAAAGAAACAGTGACAGCTAGTGGACAAGTTCGGAATAGACAGGAATAAAGATTAGTATGCATCCAGGGGTAACATCTGGAACAGCAGGAACACAGAACAGCGACACCCAGAGGTAACATTCGGCAGAAGGAAATCCTCACATTTCCCCTTCTTCAGGAGCGGCCTCTGGATGCTCCACAATGGCCACCCCTCCAAGAACCAATTAACAGGAAAGAGGGTTGTCACCAACCAGACAAGAAACATCCACCACCAGGATCTCCTGAGCCAAGCCATGCCAAAACATTGGTGCATCACCCAGAGTCTTGAAGAAACGTATAAAGGCTGTTTAAGGTGGTACTTTGAACCAAGTAAGGTAGGTAGGTAGTCCTTGACTCAGAGGATAACATGCACGCGGAAACCATTGTTCCTCTAACCTGTGTACTTGTGCCCCGCGCACACAACTCTACAGGCCTGCGCACACACAGGCCTGTGTGACACTAAAGTGGTGCACACACAAAAATCTTTCTGGAATGTAAGTGCTGTGGGTATGGAGAGCACAAATTTATTTTGTATGCGCACAAAAAAATATATTTCTGCGAACACAGCAATTTGAAGTTAAAGGGAAATTTGGCAAGAACCCAGACTCCAATAGGACACTTGCAAGCGTTGTCAGTGTGTTACCACGACCTGGAGCATGGTAAATTTACCCAGATAGGAATGAAATGTTATGGGACTATACTCGCCTCAGGTAACCACCAGTACTGGGTGCATTAGAGTGGTAACAATAAGCCTCTGGGACACCTTCACGGAAAAACCCTCCAAGCCAGCACGGACCACAGAACCAGGACAGACAACTCAGAGGGTCTACCGGCAGGAAATGGCAATAAAGGGTGGCACGGAAGACCCCAGCAACAGGAGCGCTTGAAAGAATGGAAACCACCCGGGTATAGGTAACCAAAGAGTCTTGGGAACAATTGTCGTCACAGCAGACTGGAAAAAACGGGTGGACAGTTGTGGTCATCACAGACGGAACTGGAAACGGGCTGGACAGTTGTGGTCATCACAGCAGACTGGATACTGGGTGCACAGGTGAAGTCATCACAGGACATGAGCAGGTGAGCAAATGAAGTCATCAGGACAGTGGGCAGGCTGAGCATCTGAAGTCATCAGGACAGGGCAGGCAAGCAATTGAAGGCCTCTTGGCATACTGGACACTGGACAGGAGAGGAGAAGTCATCTCGGCAGAATGGACACTGGACAGGAGAGGCGAAGTATCTCAGCAGACTGGATACTGGACTGGACAGGAGAAAGTCATGGCGGAAGAGAATTGTAGACTGTGGAGTAAAGGAATAAGATCTAAAAGTTGTTAGGCAAAGGGTCTGCAGAAAACAATAAGCAACGATCTGGCGAGGAATAGGGGTGGGTGGAGTCTTAATTAGCTGAAGACGATAACAGGTGAATGTGATGAGAGATAATGTCCAAAAGGTGAAACAGCCTGCTGCAGGTGGGAAGTGGTAGTTCAATATAGCAGATGATAAAAGAAACAGCAAACAACCAGTGTACAAGTTCGGAATAGCAGGAATACAGAACAGCGACACCAGAGGGAACATTCAGCACAAGCAGGAAATCCTCACAATTTTGGCTTAGGTTAAGGCAGCATACAATCAGGGAGATTCAATAAAAGTTCTTATAATTTAAAATGGAGCTAATTTTTCACCAACCAATCAGATCTTATTTAACACTTCAAATCTAACATCTGATTGGTTGGGGCAAAAATTATCCCAATTTTAATGACAAGAAAATTTATGAATAACCTTGTCTGTGTGTATTTGTTTAGCCATAGCCAGTCTGGTATCTATAATTCTAATATATATAAATTTAGTAAGTAAATTTATAGATACACCAGAGACCCAGGTTTGTTACGGACAGCAACTGTCTGCTGTGATGAAGTCATTGTGTGACATCATGTGTGGCCGCATCATAGGAGTTTTTATTTCTTTCATTGTCTTGACCATGTGTTTCACTTGC
This sequence comes from Hymenochirus boettgeri, assembly GCA_019447015.1. NCBI lineage: Eukaryota > Metazoa > Chordata > Amphibia > Anura > Pipidae > Hymenochirus > Hymenochirus boettgeri. The sequence continues at coordinate 12,682,408 of CM033472.1, forward strand.
AACTTCAAGTTAAAAACTCTATTCTACATTGTATATTAATAGATATTATATACACATCGATTACACATGATAATCATTATATACTACATTGTATATCAGTAGATACAATTGCATATTATTAGATACTGCATTATATATCATAGATACTACATTGCATATCATTAGAAACTACATTGTATATCATAGATACTACATTGTATATCATTAGATACTAAATTGCACATCATTAGATACAATTAAAAATCATTAGATACTACATTAAAAAACATTAGATACGACATTAAAAACATTAGATACTACATGTATATCATTAGATACTACATTGTATATCATTAGATTCTATATTGTACATCATTAGAGTATACATTAAAATCATTAGATTACTACATTGTATATATAGATATACATGTATATCATTAGATACTATATTGTATATCATTAGATCTAATTGTACATCATAGATACTATAGTTGTATATCATTAGATACTACATTGTATATCATTGATTATATTGTAAATCATTAGAACTTCATTGAAAATCATTAGATACTGCATGAAATTATTAGATGCTAATTGTTATCATTAGATACTAAAGTGGATATCATTAGATACTACATTGTATATCATTAGATACTACATTAAAAATAAATTAGATACTACATTAAAAAACATTAGATACTACATTAAAAAACATTAGATACATGCATTGTATATCATTAGATACTACATTGTATATCATTAGATTCATATGTACATCATTAGAGAATACATTAAAAATCATTAGAGTACTACATTGTGATATTAATTAGATTGTGTACATCATTAGTACATCATTAGATACTACATTTGAAAATTCTAGATACTACATTGAAATCATTGATTGCATGAATCATTAGATACTACATGTCATTATACACATGTAATCATTAGATACTAAATTGTATATTATTATCATTAGATACTATTATTATATATAATTAGATACTACATTGTATACATTGGATATCATTAGTACTACATTGTATATCAATTAGGACACTACATTGTATATCATAGATTCTATATTGTATATCATTAGATACTACATTGAAAATCATTAGATACTATATTGAAAAGCATTAGATTCTACTTTGTACATCATTAAATACTACATTGTATATCATTAGATTCATATTGTAAATCATGATACTACATGTGAAAATCATTAGATACTACATTGTATATCATAGCTACTAAATGCACTTGGGACTTACTTAATCATACACGGAGCACTTGCACTTTATGGAAGGTGATGGTGGGACACTGAAGGGATCCGGGTCTCCTCCAGTCTCGGTAAAGCAGTGCGATTTATGCACCTCCCACATGGACTGCCAACTACGGGGGGGGGAGTGTCAGGAGGTCACTGTAGGATGGACACACCTATGAAGAGGACCTATCGGGAACCAAATAGGATCTTGTCAGAAAAATAGGAGGGGACGGAGATGGATGGGGAGGGGTGGGCACTGTTATTGGACTATTAAAGTTTTGCTGGTGTTACAAACACCCATGTTTCTTAAGAACGACCCGAAGCTGGGTTGAAACGCGTCGACACACGTGTTATTTAATAAAATTGTTTGAGCTGAAGAATCCAGGAGTGCTCCAATCCCTTGGTTATGTGATATTCTATACGTTTACGGAGGCACCCGGTGGTGTTGCGAAAGGAGGACGGGAGTGCCGCTCCACCCTTGTTAACACAATCCATGACTGGCCAGAATAGCCAACCTGGGAATAAGAGGAATACCCAACCTATCATATTCAGTCTGGACTTTGCACCAGGCAATGAACAAATCAAGGAAGTGTCAAACAAAATTGGAAATCAATACAGAGTGATGAGTCCCTACCCTTTAAAGACACTCGCCCCAGTTTGCTTACCGCAGAGGGAAACAATTATTTAAGAACCTACTGGTCAGGACGGACCCACAGTTGGCCCCCACTAAAGCGAGTTGGCTGAATGTGACGAGAATGGGGTGCTACAGCTGTATTGGGTGCCAAACATGCAGATACATCATCAAGGGCACAGATTTCCACACCCTCACAGTGGCAAACGCCTACAAAATTAGACACAGACGGTCATGCCTCGTAAATACATGTTTACATTATAACCTGCCCCTGTGGTTTATACTATGTGGGTAAAACCAACAACACAGTGGAGAGAAAGAATGGCCAATCATTAGAAGGGCGATTAGGACCGCATTGGCTGTAGACCAGTGTGACATGGAATGGACAGCCGTACTAGTATGGGGAACAACCGGTGCCAGACACTATAAGGAGGCCAAACATACCTTGGCTAACTTTAAATGGATGGCTATAGATCAGGTCACCAAAGCAGAGGCACGTGATAGGAACAGAGCCACCTATAATGCGAGGCGGTGGATTCAAAAATTGAACACTGTATCCCTAAGGGCCTGAACGAAACATGCTCACTGGCATATGCTCATCTAAAAAGGGGCCTGAAATGGTCCTATAGTGGGTCCGTTATGATATTGTCCGTTTCCCCCCCCCCCTCTGAAACCAGGGATAAAAAGTGTGTAGAATACCAGTAGCCACATACAGTCGAGCAGGAGGATGAACCATAGTACTAATCATGTTATGTTCTCTATTTATATATGGTTTATATAGTCCGCGGTGTAGGAATTTATCATAGACGCATTGTTGTTTAGTATCAAGATGACACCCATGGATTTTATTGTTTTAATATTTACTCACCATTTTATATCCATTTTGCAGTCTAAATGCACTTGGGATACTTACACGGAGAGCACCTGCACTTTATGGAAGGTGATGGTGGGGGACACTGAAAGGTATCGGTTCCCTCAGGTCTCGGGTAAAGCAGACGATGTATGCACTTCCCAATGGACTGCCAACTACGGGTGGGAGTGTCAGTGAGGTACATGGTAGGAGGACACACCTACGAAGAGGACCTATCGGGAACCAAATAGGATCTTGTCAGAAAAAAGGAGGGGGGACGGAGATGGATGGGGAGGGGCGGGCATGTTATTGGGCTATTTAAAGTTTTGCTGTTGTAAAACACCCATGTCTTGAGAACGACCCGAAGCGGGGTTGAAACAGGTCGACACACGTGTTATTTAAAAATATTGTTTGAGCTGAAGAATCCCGGAGTGCTCCAATCCTTTGTATGTGATTAGCTACTATAATGTATATCATTAGATACTACATTGTATATCATGTATACTACAGTGTATATCATTAGATACTACATTGATATCATTATCAGCATGGTGGCTCAGTGGTTAGCACTGATGCATTGCAGCACTGAAGTCCTGAATTCTTTCCACCCTTGGAACACATCTGCAAGGAGTTTGTATGTTCTCCCCGTGCTTGTGTGGGTTTCCTCTGGCCACTCTGGTTTTCCCCACAATCAAAAAGACATACTGAGGTTGTATGTGCCAAATAAATGTGCTTAGATTGTAAGCTCTTAGGGCAGGGCGCCTGATGTGAATGTATACATCTAATTGTAAAGTATGGAAGGTTGGTGCTAATAAATCCAAATAATAATAATAATAATAATATAATAATAATAATCAATTAGATACTATATGTATATAATTAGATACTAAATTGTATATTATTGGATACTACATTGTATATCATTAGATTCTGTATTGTATATCATTAGATGCTAAGTTGTATATCATTGGATACTACATTGTATATATTAGAACTTGGCTGAATAATTGGATTACTATGCTTATATCATTGGATACTATGCTGTATATCATTGGATACACATTGGATATCATTAGATACTATGCTGTATATCATTGGATACTATGGTATATCATTGGATAATACATGTATATATAGATACTATGCTTGTATATCATTGGATATACAGTATATCATTAGATACTATGCTGTATATCATTGGATACTATGCTGTATATTATTGAACTTGCTGTTATATTGTTAGTGTATACTATGTGTATATTATTGTGGTACTATGCTGTATATCATTTGAATACTAGCTGTATATCATTGGATACTATGCTGTAAATAATTGGATACTATGCTGATATTATGTTTATATGCTGAAATTATTGGGTACTATGAAGTATATCATTGAATACTATGCTGTATATCATTGGATACATGCTGTAAATAATTGGATACTATGCTGTATATCATTAAATACTATGCTGTAGTATATTATTGGGTACTATGCTTGTAATCATTGAAATACTATGGATAAGTATTGAATACTATGCTGTATATCATTGAATACTATGCTGTATAACATGGATACTATGCTGTATAGTTATGGGAGATATGCTGTATTTCATGAATACTATGTGTATATCATTGGATACTATGCTGTATATCATTGGTAATATGCTGTATATTATGGGTACTAGCGGTAATCATTGAATACTATGCTGTATATCATTAGTACTATGCTGTAAATAATTGGATTACTATGCTGTATATATGGTAATATGCTGTATTATTGGGTACTATGAAGTATATTATTGAATACTATGCTGTATATCATTGGATACTATGCTGTAAATAATTGGATACTATGTGTATATCATTAATACTATGCTGTATATTATTGGGTACTATGCTGTATATCATTGAATACTATGCTGTATAGTATTGAATACTATGCTGTATATCATTGAATACTATGCTGTATAACATTGGATACTATGCTGTATATTATTGGGTACTATGCGTGTATATCATTGAAAACTATGCTGTATATCATGGATACTAGCTGTATTCATTGGATACTATGCTGTATATATTGGGACTATGCTGTATATCATTGAATACTATGCTGTATATCATTAGATACTATGGTAATTATGGATTACTTGATATCATAATACTATGCTGAATCATTGACTACTATGCTGTATATCTGGATACTATGTGTAATCATTGGATACTATGCTGTATATTATTGGAACTATTCTGTATCATTGAATACTATGCTGTATATTATGGGTACTATGCTGTATATCATTGAAACTATGCTGTATATTATGAATACTATGCTGTATATCATTGGATACTATGCTGTATATGATTATTGGGTACTATGCTGTATATCATTGAATACATGCTGTATATCATTGAATACTATGCTGTTGTAATATGTGGTAATTGGGTTACTATGCTGAATATTATTGGGTACTATGCTGTATATCATTGGATACTATGCTGTATATTTATTGGATACTATGCTGTATATCATTAGATACTATGCTGTATATTATTGGGTTACTATGCTGTATATTATTGGAAACTATGCTGTATATAATTAGATACTATGCTGATATTAGTGGGTACTATGCTGATTATTGGATACTACGCTGTATTATTGGGTACTATGCTGTATATTTTTGGATACTATGCTGTGTATATCATTAGATACTATGCTGTATATTATGGGTACTATGCTGTATATTATTGGATACTATGTTGATATTATGGGTACATGATGTATCTGTTGTGGAAGGTTTCTCATTCCTCCAGGTCATGGTACATCTGTTGTATTCAATTAGATCAACTGGACTTGAAATGTAGTTCTTGAAGACGTTTCGCTAGTCATCGACTGGCTTTCTCATTCAGAATGACTTGTACAAGGAATCTGTGGCACTATGTACCCTGGAAAATCCCAATTAGCATATCACAGCAGGTGTTAAGGGTGGTGATAGGATAGTGGCTAAGAGGGTTATAGGAATGCCCAGAGTAAGGTGTTAAAACAGCATTGTACATGGCAGACAGTTGGTGGGAACCCCCCACCTCTATTTAGGCTTGGTTTCTTATTTACATAAATGGCCTCCTTAACAATCTCTTGAACCAGTCACGTTCCTTCGCCAGTATGTTAACATTACAATCTTCAAAGGTATGTCTTATCCTTAAGATGCAGATACACGGCTGAGTCCGACCCGAGGAATTGGCTCTTCTGTGCTGGGCCATACGTTGTGTGCAGTTGCTGTTGGTCTCCCCCACATACAAATCAGAGCATTCTTCACTGCACTGCACTGCATATATGATGTCGCTTTCTGTGTGTTTGGTATTGGGTCTTTCGGATGTACCAATTGCTGCCTCAGTGTGTTGTTCGGTTAAAGCAGACAGGGATACGATGTTTTTGAAATTCTTCTAATTTCTGGAGACCCCTGCTACATATGGGGATGACCATGTTCTTTCTCCTGGTCTTGCTTTCCCCTTCAATGGGGTATTCGGTTCTTTCTTTCCTTCTACTTCTTTTGACAAAGGCCCAGTCTGGATATCCACAAGTTTAAGGGCTCCTCTGAGATGTTTCATTCTTTAGCCTTCGCCTCTGTGCTAGTGGGGATGTTCTCGGCTCTGTGTTGCAGGGTTCTGATGACCCCCAGCTTGTGATCTAAAGGGTGGTGGGAGTCAAACATCAAATACTGATCTGTGTGTGTGGTGTTCTGTAAACCTTTACTTCCAGTTACCATTTCCCTTTAATTCTACCAAGCAGTCCAAGAAAGCCAGTTTGTTGTTTTGTACTTTCCCTTGTGAATTTAATGTTTTGGTCTACCGCATTAAGTGTTCTTGTGAAAGCTTGTACTTCTTCTGGTGGATTTTAACCCAGGTGTCATCAAAATATCTGAACCAGTGGCTGGGGGTGTTATGCCCTTAAAGGTATAAGCGCCTGTGTTTCTACCTCCTCCATGTAAAGGTTGGCCACAATAGGTGAAACGGGGATCCCATAAGCACATCCAGTTGTTTGCTTATAGACATTATCCTGTATTGAAATAGGTGGTATCAGGCTCAAGTCCAACAAGGAACACACCTGTTCTGGGGTTGAGATCAGTTCTGCTGGTAAGTGTGCTGTCTTGGCCAGCCGTTTTCTCATGTCAACAGCCTCTTTGGTGGGTATACAAGTGAAGAGAGATGTCACATCATAGGACACAATAGTTTCTTCTACACCGAGTACTATATCTTCAATCGTTGGTGAAATCTGAGAGTTCTGGATGTGATGCTTAGAAATTCCCACCAAAGGTCCTAAGATGTTAGCTAGTATTTTGCACCTTGTAGTTACAGAGGTAATGCTGCGGACTAGGTCTTAGTGGGGCCCCTTCCTATGTATCTTTGGGAGTCCATATATGCATGGGTGTGCCACCAGGGTAGAGGCGATGATACATTGCTCGGTCAATGGCTTTATCCTTTGGAAGCTGTGTGTAGTAAGTCTATGACTCTTTTCTTGTAACGGCTGGTGGGATCCTTGTTAAGCCATATGTGTTGTTATCGGCCAGGAGCATGGTCACTTTCATGGTAGTCTGAGGGTTGAGTACCAATGTGCATCTTCCTTTATGCCGGTAGAATGGTGATACTGGAATCTTTCTTGAGAGATGTTAAGGCTCTTCTTTCTGTGTAGTCAGGTTAGATGAAGGATACTATGCTGTATATTATTGGGTACTATGCTGTATATCATTGAAAACTATGCTGTATATCATTGGATACTATGCTGTATATCATTGGATACTTACAGCATAGTATTCAATACTATACAATATGTATTCAATGATTACAGCAAAGTACCCAATAATATTACGCATAGTATTTAATGATATCAGCATAGTATCCAATTATTTACAGCATAGTATCCATGATTACAGCATAGTATTCAATGATATACTTCATAGTACCATAATTACAGCATAGTATAAACAATAATATACAGCATAGTATCCAATTATTTACAGCATCTAATCCAATGATATACGCTAGTATTCAAATGATATACAGCATAGTACCCAATATATAACAGCATAGTATACATACATATACAGCATAGTATTCATAATATACAGCATAGTATCCAATGATATACAACAGCATAGTATCCTAATAATATACAATGTATCTCCAATGATATACAGCATATTCTAATGATATACAATGTATTATCCAATGATATACAGCATAGTATCCTAATATATCAGCATAGTATCTAATGATATACAATGTTAGTATCCAATGAATACAGCATGTATCATATATACAAGCATAGTAATCCAATGATATACAGCAAGTAGCTATAATATTACAATGTAGTATCCAATGATATACAACTTAGCATCTAATGATATACAATACAGAATCTAATGATAATACAATTAGTATCCAATAATATACAATTTATCTAATTATATACAATATAGTATCTAATATTATTATTATTATTATTATTATTATTATTATTTTGGATTTAATATAGCACCAACGTCTTCCATACTTTACAATTAGATGTATACATTCACATCAGGCCCTGCCCTGAAGAGCTTACAATCTAAGCACATTTATTTGGCACATACAACCTCAGTATGTCTTTTTGATTGTGGGGAAAACCAAAGTGGCCAGAGGAAACCCACACAAGCACGGGAGACATACAAACTCCTTGCAGATGTGTCCAAGGTGGAATAGAATTCAGGACTTCAGTGCTGCAATGCATCAGTGCTAACCACTGAGCCACCATGCTGATAATGATATACATGTAGTATCTAATGATATACAATGTAGTATACAATGATATACAATTAGTATCTAATGATATACATTATAGTAGCTAATCACAATAACCAAAGGATTGGAGCCACCCTGGGATCTTCAGCTCAAACAATATTTATTAAATAACACGTGTGTCGACGCGTTTCACAACCCAGCTTCGGGTCGTTCTCAAGACATGGGTGTTGTAACACAGCAAAACTTTAAATAGCCCAATAACAGTGCCCGCCCCTCCCCATCCATCTCCGTCCCCCTCCTATTTTTCTGACAAGATCCTATTTGGTTCCCGATAGGTCCTCTTCGTAGGTGTTGTCCATCCTCCCAGTGCCTCACTGACACTCCCACCCGTAGTTGGCGTCCATGTGGGAAGTGCATACATCGCTCTGCTTTACCGAGACCTGGGGAGAACCGATACCTTCAGTGTCCCACCATCACCTTCCATAAAGTGCAAGTGCTCCGTGTAAGTAAGTCCCAAGTGCATTTAGACTGCAAAATGGATATAAAATGGTGAAAGTAATATTAAAACAATAAATCAATGGTTGTCAATCTATGATACTAAACAACAATGCGTCTATGATAAAATTCCTACCCGACTATATAACACTATATTAAATAGAACATAACATGATTAGTACTATGGTTTCATCCTACTGCTCGACTGTATGTGGCACTGGTATTCTACACTTTTTTCCCTGGTTTTCAGAGGGGGGGGGGAAATCGACAATATCATAACGGACCCACTATAGGACCATTTCAGGCCCCTTTTAGATGAAGCATGCCAGTGACATGTTTCGTTCAGGCCCTTAGGGATACAGTGTTCAATTTTTGAATCCACCATTCCGCATTATGAGAGGGCTCTCTGTTCCTATCACGTGCCTCTGCTTTGGTGACCTGATCTATAGCCATCCTTTAAGTTAGCCAAGGTATGTTTGGCCTCCTTATAGTGTCTGGCGACCGGTTGTTCCCCATATCTAGTACGGCTTTCCATTCCCATGTCACACTGGTCTACAGCCAATGCGGTCCTAATCGCCCTTCTATGATTGGCCATTCTTTCTCTCACTTGTGTTGTGGTTTTACCCACTAGTATAAACCACAGGGGCAGGTTTAATGTAAACAATGTATTTACAGGCATGACAGTCTGTGTCTAATTTGTAGGCGTTTGCCACTGTGAGGGTGTGGAAAATCTGTGCCCTTGATGATGTATCTGCATGTTTGGCACCCAATACAGCTGTAGCACCCCTTTCTAGTCACATTCAGCCAACTCGCTTTAGTGGGGCCAACTGTGATGTCCGTCCTGACCAGTAGGTTCTTTAAATTGTTCCCTCTGCGGTAAGCAAACATGGGGCGAGTGTCTTTAAAGGGTAGGGACTCATCACTCTGTATGATTTCCAATTTTGTTTGACACTCTCCTTGATTTGTTCATTGCCTGGTGCAAAGTCCAGACTGAATATGATAGGTTGGGTATTCCTCTTATTCCCAGGTTGGCTATTCTGGCCAGTCAGGGATTGTGTTAACAAAGGTGGACGGCCACTCCGTCCTCCTTTCGCAACCACCCGGGTGCCTCCGTAAACGTATAGAATATCACAATAACCAAGGGATTGGAGCACTCCTGGATTCTTCAGCTCAAACAATATTTATTAAATAACACGTGTGTCGACGCGTTTCAACCCAGCTTCGGGTCGTTCTTAAGACATGGGTGTTGTAACACAGCAAACTTTAAATAGTCCAATAACAGTGCCCACCCCTCCCCATCCATCTCCGTCCCCCTCCTATTTTTCTGACAAGATCCTATTTGGTTCCCCGATAGGTCCTCTTCATAGGTGTGTCCATCCTACCAGTGACCTCACTGACACTCCCACCCGTAGTGGCAGTCCATGTGGGAGGTGCATAAATCGCACTGCTTAACCGAGACCGGAGGAGAACCGGATCCCTTCAGTGTCCCACCATCACCTTCCATAAAGTGCAAGTGCTCCGTGTATGATTAAGTAAGTCCCAAGTGCATTAGTAGCTAATGATATACAATGTAGTATCTAATGATTTTCAATGTAGTATCCTGATTACAATATAGAATCTAATGATATACAATGTAGTATTTAATGATGTACAAAGTAGAATCTAATGCTTTTCAATATAGTTCTAATGATTTTCAATGTAGTATCTAATGATATACAATATAGAATCTATGATTATACAATGTAGTGTCTATGATATACAATGTAGTATCTAATGATATCCAATGTATACAATGTAGTATCAATTATATATAATATAGTATCTAATGATAATAATATACAATTTAGTATCTAATGATTTACAATGTATATCTAATGACATGTAGTAATCTAATGATTTATCAATGCAGTATCTAATGATTTTCAATGTAGTATCTAATGTTTTCATGTGTATCTATGATGTACAATATACAATCTAATTATATACAATGTATTATCTAATGATTTTTAATGTATTCTCTAATGATGTCATATAGAATCTATGATATACAATGTAGTATACTAATGATATACAATGCAGTATCTAATGTTTTTTATGTAGTATCTAATGTTTTTTAATGTAGTATCTAATGATTTTTAATGTAGTATCTAATGATATACAATGTAGTATCTAATGAATACACTTTAGTATCTATTGATATACAATGTAGCATCTAATAATTTTCAAGGCAGTATCTAATGATTTTTCAATGAAGTATCTAATGATGTACAATATAAATCTATGTATACAATGTAGTATCTATGATTAACACTATATATCTAATGATGTACAATATAGATCTAATGATATACAATATAGTATCTAATGATATACAATGTAGTATCTAATATACAATGTAGTATCTAATGATTTTTAATGTATACTCTAATGATGTACATATATAGATCTAATGATATACAATGTAGTATCTATGATATACAATGTAGTATCTAATGTTTTTAATTAGTTCTAATGTTTTTTAATGTAGTATCTAATGATTTTTAATGTAGTCTAATGATGTGCAATTTAGTATCTAATGATATACAATGTAGTATCTAATATATACAATGTAGTTTCTAATGATATGCAATGAGTATCTAATGATATATAATGCATTATCTAATAATGCAATGTGTATCTACTGATATACAATGTAGTATATAATGATATCAATTGTAATCTAATGATGTGTATATAATATCTATTAATATACAATGTAGAATAGAGTTTTTAACTTGAAGTTGCAAGTGAAACACATGGTCAAGACAATGAAAGAATAAAAAACTCCTATGAGCGCCACACATGATGTCACACAATGACTTCATCACAGCAGACAGTTGCTGTCCGTAACAAACCTGGGTCTCTGGTGTATCTATAAATTTACTTACTAAATTTATAGATATTAGAATTATAGATAGCCAGACTGGCTATGGCTAAACAAATACACAACAAGGTTATTCAATAAATTTTCTTGTCATTAAATTGGGATATTTTGCCCCAACCAATCAGATGTTAGATTTGAAGTGTTAAATAAGATCTGATTGGTTGGTGAAAATTAGCTCCATTTTAAATTATAAGAACTTTTATTGAATCTCCCTGATTGTATGCTGCCTTAACCTAAGCCAAATTGTGAGGATTTCCTGCTGTGCGTGATGTTACCTCTGGGTGTCGCTGTTCTGTATTCCTGCTATTCCGAACTTGTACACTGGTTGTTGCTGTTTCTTTGTATCATCTGCTATATCATGAACTACCACTTCCCACCTGCAGCAGGCTGTTTCACCTTTTGGACATTATCTCTCATCACATTCACCTGTTATCAGTCTTCAGCTAATTAAGGACTCACCCACCCCTATTCCTCGCCAGATCGTTGCTTATTGTTTCTGCAGACCCTTTGCCTAACAACTTTTGATCTTATTCCTGTACATCCACAGTCTACAAATTCTCTCCAATGACTTTCCCTGTCCAGTCCAGTATCCAGTCTGCTGAGATAACTTCTCCTCTCCTGTCCATGTCCAGTCTGCCGAGATGACTTCTCCTCTCCTGTCCAGTGTCCAGTATGCCAGCCTTCAATTGCTTAGCCTGCCCAGTGTCCTGAGATGACTTCAGATGCTCAGCCTGCCCGTGTCCTGAAATGACTTCATTTGCTCAGCCTGCTCAGTGTCCTGTGATGACTTCACCTGTGCAGCCCAGTATCCAGTCTGCTGTGATGACCACAACTGTCCAGCCCAGTTTCCATTCCCTGTGATGACCACAACTGTCCAGCCCGGTTTCCAGTCTGCTGTGACGACATTGTTCCCAGAGACTCTTTGTTACCTATACCGGGTGGTTTCCATTCTTTCAAGCGCTCCTGTTGCTGGGGTCTTCCGTGCCACCCTATTGCCATTTCTGCCGGTAGAGCCATCTGAGTTTGTCTGTCCTGTTCTGTGGTCCGTGGCTGGCTTGGAGGTGTTTGTTTCCGTGAAGGTGTCCCAGAGCTTATTGTTACCACTCTAATGCACCCAGTACTGGTGTTACCTGAGGGCGAGTTAGTCTCCATAACATTTCATTCCTATCTGGGTAAATTTACCATGCTCCAGTGTCAGTGGTAAACACACTGACAAGCTTGCAAGTGTCCTATTGGAGTCTGGTTTTCTTGCCAAATTTCCCTTTAACTTCAAATTGGCTGTGTTCGCAGAATATATTTTTTGTGCGCATACAAAATTAATTTTTGCTCTCCATACCACAGCACTTACATTCCAGAAGATTTTTGTGTGTGCACCACTTTAGTGTGCACACGGCCTGTGTGTGCGCAGGCCTGTAGAGTTGTGTGCGCGCGGGGCACAAGTACACAGGTTAGAGGGAACATGGTTGCTGCGTGCATGTTATCCTCTGAGTCAAGGGACTACCTACCTTACTTGGTTCAAGTACCACCTTAAACAGCCTTTATACGTTTTCTTCAGACTCTGGGTGATGGCACCAATGTTTTGGCATGAGCTTGGCTCAGGAGATCCTGGTGGTGGATGTTCTTGTCTGGTTGGTGACAACCCTCTTTCCTGTTCATTTGTTTCTTGGAGGTGGGGCCATTGTGGAGCATCCAGAGGCCGCTCCTGAAGAGAGGGGAAATGTGAGGATTTCCTTCTGTGCCGAATGTTACCTCTGGGTGTCGCTGTTCTGTGTTCCTGCTGTTCCAGATGTTACCCCTGGATGTCACTAATCTTTATTCCTGCTATTCCGAACTTGTCCACTAGCTGTCACTGTTTCTTTGTACCATCTGCTATATAATACACCTGCAGCAGCGTTTCACCCTCATCACATTCAACTGTTACAGTCTCACTATTTAAGGACTCCACCCACCCTATTCCTTGCCAGATCGTTGCTTATTGTTGCTGCTCTCTATTCATCCTCACCTTGCTCCTGTTTCCATTTCCAGACCTGCATTGACTTATTCAGACCTTGTCTTGATTCTATCTATCTTTTCCTGTTCATAGTCTTTAGTCATTTTTATATAGTCCTAGTCATCCGTATTTAGTCTAGTCATTAAATATACTTAATCTTTTCATTAGTCTTATTGATTATTGTATTCTTGTCTTTTTTCACTGTGTTTGGTGTGTACAATAAACTGGTTAACCTTGATCTCTGCTGCACTTCAGTCCTTCCTTGTTTCACAGCTGCTTTGCAGCAGCGCTCATCCAGGGAGCGTGACAAAAACTCCACGTATTGTGTGTCTGGGCACAATACCTCTAGGGAACATACTTAGTCATCTTGTATTTGTTTTACATGTAAATACAAGAGGAGTCAGTCTCAAATCACCATTATATACACATTAAACCAATCTTTTTGGTTTTCTAAAGATTTAAGTATTAAGTAAAGTTTGTTTATTTTCTTTTTCTGGTGCATATACCAATATGCTTGGTATCTACAAACAAAATCCATTAAACTATGGAAAATATACCAACAGGCTTGGTACCCATACACAAAAGCCATTATACTATGGGAAATATACCAACAGGCTTGGTAGCCACACACAAAAGCCATTATACTATGGGAAATATACCAACAGGCTTGGTAGCCACACACAAAAGCCATTAACTATGGGAAATATACCAACAGGCTGGTAGCCACACACAAAAGCCATTAAACTACAGGATATATACCAACAGCCACACAAAATCCATTAAACTATGGAATATACCAACAGGCTTGGTACCCATACACAAAAGCCATTATACTATGGGAAATATACCAACAGCTTGGTAGCCACACACAAAAGCCATTATCCTATGGGAAATATACCAACAGGCTTGGTAGCCACACACAAAAGCCATTAAATTATGGGAAATATACCAACAGGCTTGGTAGCCACACCAAAGCCATAAACTACAGGATATATACCAACAGCCACACAAAAATCCATTAAACTATGGAAAATATACCAACAGGATTGGTACCCATACACAAAAGCCATTATAACTATGAGAAATATACCAACAGGCTTTGTAGCCCAACACAAAGCCATTAAACTATGGGAAATATACCAACAGGCTTGGTAGCCACACAAAAGCCATTAAACTATGGGAAATATAACAACAGGTTTGGTAGCCCATACAAAAGATATTAAACTATATGAAATATATCAACAGCTTGGTAGCCACACACAAAAGCCATAAACTACAGGAATATACTAACAGGCTTGGTAGCCACACACAAAAGCCATTAACTATGGGAAATATACTAACGGCTTGGTAGCCACACACAAAGCCATTAAACTACAGGAATATACTACCAGGCTTGGTAGCCACACACAAAGCCATTAAACTATGGAAATATAACAGGCTTGGTAGCCACACACAAAGCCATTAACTTGGAAATATACCACAGGCTTGGTAGCCACACACAAAAGCTATTACACGGAAATATACCAAGGGGGTATAATCAGGGTTTCCACAAATTCACTGCATCGCCCTTATTCCCATGAAAAAAAACATGTGTTCAATTTTCTCCTTTATGTGTTTAATTGTGCCATTAAAGGCCACAGAGTGGTGATAAAGTTGAGCAAATCAGTTTTACAAATCAAACCCATGACCCACAATGTGTTTTAAGCCACTTTGTATTTAGTTGTTCATAACTCCTGGATGGTTGTGGTTATTGACGGGCATTTATCATGACCTGGAATGTGCAAATGAACCCCCCCAATGAGTTTTAAGAGAAATATCTCTCCTGCTTGGCTGTCCGTAAATGGAGAACTTATACAGTAGAAAATGGGCCTCGTGGCCATAGCCTTGCTAGTATTTCCCAAAAAATCCTAGCCAAATCCGAGAATGACGAGTTCCTACCCAAATAGCACCAAAGTCTTTTAATTTTTTATTTTTATTAATTTTTTGGCATTAGTTTTGACAGAGGGTCCTTATTTCCATTTGAAAGGGTAGAATAGAATTTCAATATATTCTAGCCTTCTCCATTAGATTAAGGTTTCATCTGACGCTCGTGCCCAGTACAAACAACTCCTTGATTCCTATTCCACGCACGGCGCAAAATATGCGATTACCTGCACATAATTTAGTCTGATGCAGGCAACTCCCCATTGGAAGGCTGACTCTATAATCTTTGATCTGCTGCCGTGTATATTATCTTTATCCGCAGACCTTGCGGTGTGAATAATACACAATACCACTAAATTAAACAATTTTAGTTACATTTATTGGATGGATCAGTAGATAAAATTGTTTTGGCAGTTTCATATTGAGCGTGATTGAGTGCTCTGGGTTCTGTTATTGATTTTATAAAAGCTTTCCTTGTTTCCGAGAGCGAAGCTTAGTGTTGCTTTGCCACAAAGACGAGAAGAATCCAAGAGCAGATTGTTGTTTCTAGTTTCAAACATTGTCAAATCTCGACTCCGCTCGCAGATTTAACTGGGAACGGGCGGGGGAAACCCCAAGGCCCCATCAGTTTTAGTTTAATTATCTTTCAACTTGAATAGTCTCATCCCACACCCGTTTGATTGCTGGATCTCTTTTGACGACTGAAAAGGTTTTTTTTTATATGTTAAACAATTAAAAAAAAAAAAGGCTTTATGCATTAATAAAAACAACTGTGCCAAGGATAACATTTTTATAGATAAGCATTCCGTATTACACAAAAAGCTTTATTTTAAAAAGGAATTAAAATTAAATAATAATTTTATATAGAGTATAGTAGTACTATAGTAAGTATAGTATAGTATTTGAATAAAGACATACTCTATCTAGTCCAACCTTCTCAGCAATACATAGGTTCTTTACCTCCTATTCTTCAATCAATGCATTAAAGAAATACAGTAGTTAACTTTTCATTAGCTATTCCTTTAAAGGACAATTATACTTACCCCCCCTCGCTCTTCTTCTTTCCCTTAGTAGTACCCAGGGTGAGTACCTAAACTCTAAGTTCTCACCTATGGGTATTTACCTAACTGCTGATATACTTACTCAAAGTCTCCCCATGCTTCATCCGCTTCTCCCCACTGACCTGTCAGTGACAGTCCGCGATATAGCCAATGTGAAGACAACGCCTCCTTGCAGAGCATGTCTTCCCATTGGCTACAGCGCAAACTGCGTAAGAGACTGGAGCACAGAGGGAAAGTTATTGTAAGTATATCAGTTTGGTAGATTTCCCAGAGGTGAGGATTAGCGTTTAAGGTCCTCACCCTGGGTACTACTAGGGAAGGAAAATAGAGAGCGAGGGTGGAGGTTAGTATAATTGTCCTTTAAAGAATAGTTTCCTGAAAAAGTGAATTATTTCTTTAATGCATTGATTGAAGAATACGAGAAAATTAACCTATGCCTCCCCTTGATTACTATGCAGCAGTAAATCTTGCGTAGGTGAGTATAATTGTCCTTAAACCAGTTTTAGTTCTTATTCCACAATAGGAAAGGGGGAAAAAACGATAAACGGCAAAAACGGATGTATAATATATATATATATATATATATATATGTGTATATATATATGTTTAGTTTGATATTCCAATAAATGGGTTCCAGGGAGTCCTACTTCCAGTGTGGGGTATTGGGTATTTTTGTTTTCTTTTCAGGACAAGAGAATTCCTTTAAATAACTGGAAAATAAAGGATCCATTTCCTTGTCTTCAAAGGAATGAGACAAAAATTGCTGAAAATAACAAACAGCCTATTCTATAATATCCAGCCCGGCCATAATTCAGACCCTTTAACCGTAGTGACAGGTTTGTGTGTCTTCCAGAAATCGTTATTTCTTTTTCGAGCTCATCAGAAATGAGCGAGGTGAATCAAGATGCAACGATGCAGAACTCACCCCACAATCTTCCCTGACTTCTAGCCGATGGACGCGTCTGACCATCATCAATCTGGAACGTTGACTACATGACATAAAATCAGTATGTACACATTATGTTAGCAGGCCTACAAACATGACACATGATGTTTCCTTAAGATCGTTTAACGCTCTGACCTTTTCTTGCCGTTATTATTAACACGGAGACACGGAGGCCCATTCTTCATATTCAAAGTTTCTGAAAGATTCCTATTGACGCATTATGGATCTTAATTGAGACAATCTCTTGCACCACATGGGAAATATACCAACAGGCTTGGTAGCCACACACAAAAGCCATTATACTATGGGAAATATACCAACAGGCTTGGTAGCCACACACAAAAGCCAGGACCTCCTGTTCCCCAGGACAGATCAATGTGGACCTCCTGTTCCCCTGGACAGATCAATGTGGACCCCCTGTTCCCCAGGACAGATCAATGTGGACCCCCTGTTCCTCAGGACAGATCAATGTGGACCCCCTGTTCCTCAGGACAGATCAATGTGGACCCCCTGTTATTCAATGATATACAGCATAGTACCCAATAATATACAGCATAGTATACAATAATATACAGCATAGTATTCAATAATATACAGCATAGTATCCAATGATATACAGCATAGTATCTAATGATATACAATGTAGTATCCAATGATATACAGCATAGTATCTAATGATATACAATGTATTATCCAATGATATACAGCATAGTATCCAATGATATACAGCATAGTATCTAATGATATACAATGTAGTATCCAATGATATACAGCATAGTATCCAATGATATACAGCATAGTATCCAATGATATACAGCAAAGTATCTAATAATATACAATGTAGTATCCAATGATATACAACTTAGCATCTAATGATATACAATACAGAATCTAATGATATACAATGTAGTATCCAATAATATACAATTTAGTATCTAATTATATACAATATAGTATCTAATTATTATTATTATTATTATTATTATTATTATTATTATTTGGATTTATATAGCACCAACGTCTTCCATACTTTACAATTAGATGTATACATTCACATCAGGCCCTGCCCTGAAGAGCTTACAATCTAAGCACATTTATTTGGCACATACAACCTCAGTATGTCTTTTTGATTGTGGGGAAAACCAGAGTGGCCAGAGGAAACCCACACAAGCACGGGGAGAACATACAAACTCCTTGCAGATGTGTCCAAGGGTGGAATAGAATTCAGGACTTCAGTGCTGCAATGCATCAGTGCTAACCACTGAGCCACCATGCTGATAATGATATACAATGTAGTATCTAATGATATACAATGTAGTATACAATGATATACAATGTAGTATCTAATGATATACATTATAGTAGCTAATCACAATAACCAAAGGATTGGAGCACTCCTGGGATTCTTCAGCTCAAACAATATTTATTAAATAACACGTGTGTCGACGCGTTTCAACCCAGCTTCGGGTCGTTCTCAAGACATGGGTGTTGTAACACAGCAAAACTTTAAATAGCCCAATAACAGTGCCCGCCCCTCCCCATCCATCTCCGTCCCCCTCCTATTTTTCTGACAAGATCCTATTTGGTTCCCGGATAGGTCCTCTTCGTAGGTGTGTCCATCCTACCAGTGACCTCACTGACACTCCCACCCGTAGTTGGCAGTCCATGTGGGAAGTGCATACATCGCTCTGCTTTACCGAGACCTGGAGGAGAACCGGATACCTTCAGTGTCCCACCATCACCTTCCATAAAGTGCAAGTGCTCCGTGTAAGTAAGTCCCAAGTGCATTTAGACTGCAAAATGGATATAAAATGGTGAAGTAAATATTAAAACAATAAAATCAATGGGTGTCAATCTATGATACTAAAAACAATGCGTCTATGATAAAATTCCTACCCGGACTATATAAAACATATATAAATAGAGAACATAAACATGATTAGTACTATGGTTCATCCTACTGCTCGACTGTATGTGGCTACTGGTATTCTACACATTTTTATCCCTGGGTTTCAGAGGGGGGGGGGAAATCGGACAATATCATAACGGACCCACTATAGGACCATTTCAGGCCCCTTTTAGATGAAGCATGCCAGTGAGCATGTTTCGTTCAGGCCCTTAGGGGATACAGTGTTCAATTTTTGAATCCACCATGCCTCGCATTATAGGAGGGCTCTGTTCCTATCACGTGCCTCTGCTTTGGTGACCTGATCTATAGCCATCCATTTAAAGTTAGCCAAGGTATGTTTGGCCTCCTTATAGTGTCTGGCGACCGGTTGTTCCCCATATCTAGTACGGCTGTCCATTCCCATGTCACACTGGTCTACAGCCAATGCGGTCCTAATCGCCCTTCTATGATTGGCCATTCTTTCTCTCACTGTGGTTGTGGTTTTACCCACATAGTATAAACCACAGGGGCAGGTTATAATGTAAACAATGTATTTACAGAGGCATGACAGTCTGTGTCTAATTTGTAGGCGTTTGCCACTGTGAGGGTGTGGAAAATCTGTGCCCTTGATGATGTATCTGCATGTTTGGCACCCAATACAGCTGTAGCACCCCATTCTAGTCACATTCAGCCAACTCGCTTTAGTGGGGCCAACTGTGATGTCCGTCCTGACCAGTAGGTTCTTTAAATTGTTCCCTCTGCGGTAAGCAAACATGGGGCGAGTGTCTTTAAAGGGTAGGGACTCATCACTCTGTATGATATTCCAATTTTGTTTGACACTCTCCTTGATTTGTTCATTGCCTGGTGCAAAGTCCAGACTGAATATGATAGGTTGGGTATTCCTCTTATTCCCAGGTTGGCTATTCTGGCCAGTCATGGATTGTGTTAACAAAGGTGGAGCGGCACTCCTCGTCCTCCTTTCGCAACCACCCGGGTGCCTCCGTAAACGTATAGAATATCACAATAACCAAGGGATTGGAGCACTCCTGGGATTCTTCAGCTCAAACAATATTTATTAAATAACACGTGTGTCGACGCGTTTCAACCCAGCTTCGGGTCGTTCTTAAGACATGGGTGTTGTAACACAGCAAAACTTTAAATAGTCCAATAACAGTGCCCACCCCTCCCCATCCATCTCCGTCCCCCTCCTATTTTTCTGACAAGATCCTATTTGGTTCCCGGATAGGTCCTCTTCATAGGTGTGTCCATCCTACCAGTGACCTCACTGACACTCCCACCCGTAGTTGGCAGTCCATGTGGGAGGTGCATAAATCGCACTGCTTTACCGAGACCTGGAGGAGAACCGGATCCCTTCAGTGTCCCACCATCACCTTCCATAAAGTGCAAGTGCTCCGTGTATGATTAAGTAAGTCCCAAGTGCATTATAGTAGCTAATGATATACAATGTAGTATCTAATGATTTTCAATGTAGTATCCAATGATGTACAATATAGAATCTAATGATATACAATGTAGTATTTAATGATGTACAAAGTAGAATCTAATGCTTTTCAATATAGTATCTAATGATTTTCAATGTAGTATCTAATGATATACAATATAGAATCTAATGATATACAATGTAGTGTCTAATGATATACAATGTAGTATCTAATGATATCCAATGTATACAATGTAGTATCTAATTATATATAATATAGTATCTAATGATAATAATATACAATTTAGTATCTAATGATTTACAATGTAGTATCTAATGACATACAATGTAGTATCTAATGATTTTCAATGCAGTATCTAATGATTTTCAATGTAGTATCTAATGATTTTCAATGTAGTATCTAATGATGTACAATATACAATCTAATTATATACAATGTAGTATCTAATGATTTTTAATGTATTCTCTAATGATGTACAATATAGAATCTAATGATATACAATGTAGTATCTAATGATATACAATGCAGTATCTAATGTTTTTTAATGTAGTATCTAATGTTTTTTAATGTAGTATCTAATGATTTTTAATGTAGTATCTAATGATATACAATGTAGTATCTAATGATATACACTTTAGTATCTAATGATATACAATGTAGCATCTAATAATTTTCAATGCAGTATCTAATGATTTTCAATGAAGTATCTAATGATGTACAATATAGAATCTAATGATATACAATGTAGTATCTAATGATATACACTATAGTATCTAATGTTTTTAATGTAGTATCTAATGTTTTTTAATGTAGTATCTAATGATTTTTAATGTATACTCTAATGATGTACAATATAGAATCTAATGATATACAATGTAGTATCTAATGATATACAATGTAGTATCTAATGTTTTTAATGTAGTATCTAATGTTTTTTAATGTAGTATCTAATGATTTTTAATGTAGTATCTAATGATGTGCAATTTAGTATCTAATGATATACAATGTAGTATCTAATGATATACAATGTAGTTTCTAATGATATGCAATGTAGTATCTAATGATATATAATGCAGTATCTAATAATATGCAATGTAGTATCTACTGATATACAATGTAGTATATAATGATATACAATGTAGTATCTAATGATGTGTAATATAATATCTATTAATATACAATGTAGAATAGAGTTTTAACTTGAAGTTGCAAGTGAAACACATGGTCAAGACAATGAAAGAAATAAAAACTCCTATGATGCGGCCACACATGATGTCACACAATGACTTCATCACAGCAGACAGTGCTGTCCGTAACAAACCTGGGTCTCTGGTGTATCTATAAATTTACTTACTAAATTTATAGATATTAGAATTATAGATAGCCAGACTGGCTATGGCTAAAACAAATACACAGACAAGGTTATTCAATAAATTTTCTTGTCATTAAAAATTGGGATAATTTTGCCCCAACCAATCAGATGTTAGATTTGAAGTGTTAAATAAGATCTGATTGGTTGGTGAAAAATTAGCTCCATTTTAAATTATAAGAACTTTTATTGAATCTCCCTGATTGTATGCTGCCTTAACCTAAGCCAAAATTGTGAGGATTTCCTGCTGTGCTGAATGTTACCTCTGGGTGTCGCTGTTCTGTATTCCTGCTATTCCGAACTTGTACACTGGTTGTTGCTGTTTCTTTGTATCATCTGCTATATCATGAACTACCACTTCCCACCTGCAGCAGGCTGTTTCACCTTTTGGACATTATCTCTCATCACATTCACCTGTTATCAGTCTTCAGCTAATTAAGGACTCCACCCACCCCTATTCCTCGCCAGATCGTTGCTTATTGTTTCTGCAGACCCTTTGCCTAACAACTTTTAGATCTTATTCCTGTACATCCACAGTCTACAAATTCTCTGCCAATGACTTCTCCTGTCCAGTCCAGTATCCAGTCTGCTGAGATGACTTCTCCTCTCCTGTCCAGTGTCCAGTCTGCCGAGATGACTTCTCCTCTCCTGTCCAGTGTCCAGTATGCCAAGAGGCCTTCAATTGCTTAGCCTGCCCAGTGTCCTGAGATGACTTCAGATGCTCAGCCTGCCCAGTGTCCTGAGATGACTTCATTTGCTCAGCCTGCTCAGTGTCCTGTGATGACTTCACCTGTGCAGCCCAGTATCCAGTCTGCTGTGATGACCACAACTGTCCAGCCCAGTTTCCAGTCCGCTGTGATGACCACAACTGTCCAGCCCGGTTTCCAGTCTGCTGTGACGACAATTGTTCCCAGAGACTCTTTGTTACCTATACCCGGGTGGTTTCCAGTCTTTCAAGCGCTCCTGTTGCTGGGGTCTTCCGTGCCACCCTTATTGCCATTTCTGCCGGTAGAGCCATCTGAGTTGTCTGTCCTGGTTCTGTGGTCCGTGGCTGGCTTGGAGGTGTGTTTCCGTGAAGGTGTCCCAGAGGCTTATTGTTACCACTCTAATGCACCCAGTACTGGTGGTTACCTGAGGGCGAGTATAGTCTCCATAACATTTCATTCCTATCTGGGTAAATTTACCATGCTCCAGGTCAGTGGTAAACACACTGACAAGCTTGCAAGTGTCCTATTGGAGTCTGGGTTCTTGCCAAAGTTCCCTTTAACTTCAAATTGGCTGTGTTCGCAGAAATATATTTTTTGTGCGCATACAAAATTAAATTTTGTGCTCTCCATACCACAGCACTTACATTCCAGAAGATTTTTGTGTGTGCACCACTTTAGTGTGCACACAGGCCTGTGTGTGCGCAGGCCTGTAGAGTTGTGTGCGCGCGGGCACAAGTACACAGGTTAGAGGGAACAATGGTTGCTGCGTGCATGTTATCCTCTGAGTCAAGGGACTACCTACCTTACTTGGTTCAAAGTACCACCTTAAACAGCCTTTATACGTTTCTTCAGACTCTGGGTGATGGCACCAATGTTTTGGCATGAGCTTGGCTCAGGAGATCCTGGTGGTGGATGTTCTTGTCTGGTTGGTGACAACCCTCTTTCCTGTTCAATTGGTTCTTGGAGGGGTGGGCCATTGTGGAGCATCCAGAGGCCGCTCCTGAAGAGAGGGGAAATGTGAGGATTTCCTTCTGTGCCGAATGTTACCTCTGGGTGTCGCTGTTCTGTGTTCCTGCTGTTCCAGATGTTACCCCTGGATGTCACTAATCTTTATTCCTGCTATTCCGAACTTGTCCACTAGCTGTCACTGTTTCTTTGTACCATCTGCTATATAATACACCTGCAGCAGGCTGTTTCACCTCATCACATTCAACTGTTATCAGTCTTCAGCTATTTAAGGACTCCACCCACCCCTATTCCTTGCCAGATCGTTGCTTATTGTTGCTGCTCTCATTATTCCTCACCTTGCTCCTGTTTCCATTTCCAGACCTTGCATTGACTTATTCCAGACCTTGTCTTGATTCTATCTATCTTTTCCTGTTCATAGTCTTTAGTCATTTTTATATAGTCCTAGTCATCCGTATTTAGTCTTAGTCATTAAATATAGCTTAATCTTTTCATTAGTCTTATTGATTATTGTATTCTTGTCTTTTTTCACTGTGTTTGGTGTGTACAATAAACTGGTTAACCTTGATCTCTGCTGCACTTCAGTCCTTCCTTGTTTCACAGCTGCTTTGCAGCAGCGCTCATCCAGGGAGCGTGACAAAAACTTCACGTATTGTGTGTCTGGGCACAATAACCTCTAGGGAACATACTTAGTCATCTATGTATTTGTTTTACATGTAAATACAAGAGGAGTCAAGTCTCAAATCACCATTATATACACCATTAAACCAATCTTTTTGGTTTTCTAAAGATTTAAGTATTAAGTAAAGTTTGTTTATTTTCTTTTTCTGGTGCAATATACCAATATGCTTGGTATCTACAAACAAAATCCATTAAACTATGGAAAATATACCAACAGGCTTGGTACCCATACACAAAAGCCATTATACTATGGGAAATATACCAACAGGCTTGGTAGCCACACACAAAAGCCATTAACTATGGGAAATATACCAACAGGCTTGGTAGCCACACACAAAAGCCATTAAACTACAGGATATATACCAACAGCCACACACAAAATCCATTAAACTATGGAAAATATACCAACAGGCTTGGTACCCATACACAAAAGCCATTATACTATGGGAAATATACCAACAGGCTTGGTAGCCACACACAAAAGCCATTTTTTAAATTATGGGAAATATACCAACAGGCTTGGTAGCCACACACAAAAGTCCATTAAACTACAGGATATATACCAACAGCCACACACAAAATCCATTAAACTATGGAAAATATACCAACAGGATTGGTACCCATACACAAAAGCCATTATACTATGAGAAATATACCAACAGGCTTTGTAGCCACACACAAAAGCCATTAAACTATGGGAAAAATATTTACCACAGGTGTAGCCACACACAAAAGCCATTAACTATGGGAAATATAACAACAGGTTTGGTAGCCGCATACAAAAGATATTAAACTATATGAAATATATCAACAGGCTTGGTAGCCACACACAAAAGCCATTAAACTACAGGAAATATACTAACAGGCTTGGTAGCCACACACAAAAGCCATTAAACTATGGGAAATATAACAACAGGTTTGGTAGCCGCATACAAAAGATATTAAACTATATGAAATATATCAACAGGCTTGGTAGCCACACACAAAAGCCATTAAACTACAGGAAATATACAAGAATTACTACAGGCTTGGTAGCCACACACAAAAGCCATTAAACTATGGAAATATACTAACAGGCTTGGTAGCACACCCACAAAAGCCATTAAACTACAGGAAATATACTAACAGGCTTGGTAGCCACACACAAAAGCCATTAAACTATGGGAAATATACTAACAGGCTTGGTAGCCACACACAAAAGCCATTAAACTATGGGAAATATACCAACAGGCTTGGTAGCCACACACAAAAGCTATTACACAGGAAATATACCAAGGGGGTATAATCAGGGTTTCCACAAATTCACTGCATCGCCCTTATAGTCCCATGAAAAAAAAACATTGTGTTCAAATTTTCTCCTTTAATGTGTTTAATGTGCCATTAAAGGCCACAGAGTGGTGATAAAAGTTGAGCAAATCAGTTTTACAAATCAAAACCCATGACCCACAATGTGTTTTAAGCCACTTTGTATTTAGTTGTTCATAACTCCTGGATGGTTGGGTTATTGACGGGCAATTTATCATGACCTGGAATGTGCAAATGAACCCCCCAATGAGTTTTAAGAGAAATATCTCTCCTGCTTGGCTGTCCGTAAATGGAGAACTTATACAGTAGAAAATGGGCCTCGTGGCCATAGCCTTGCTAGTATTTCCCAAAAAATCCTAGCCAAATACGAGAATGACGAGTTCCTACCCAAATAGCACCAAAGTCTTTTAATTTTTTATTTTATTAATTTTTTGGCATTAGTTTTGACAGAGGGTCCTTATTTCCATTTGAAAGGGTAAGAATAGAATTTCAATATATTCTAGCCTTCTCCATTAGATTAAGGTTTCATCTGACGCTCGTGCCCAGTATCAAAACAAACTCCTTGATTCCTATTCCACGCACGGCGCAAAATATGCGATTACCTGCACATAATTTAGTCTGATGCAGGCAACTCCCCATTGGAAGGCTGACTCTAATAATCTTTTGATCTGTCTGCCGTGTATATTATCTGTTATCCGCAGACCTTGCGGTGGTGAATAAATACACAATACCAGCTAAATTAAACAATTTTAGGTTACATTTATTGGATGGATCAGTAGATAAAATTGTTTTGGCAGTTTCATATTGAGCGTGATTGAGTGCTCTGGGTTCTGTTATTGATTTTATAAAAAGCTTTCCTTGTTTCCGAGAGCGAAGCTTAGTGTTGCTTTGCCACAAAGACAGAGAGAAATCCAAGAGCAGATTGTTGTTTCTAGTTTCAAACATTGTCAAATCTCGACTCCGCTCGCAGATTTAACTGGGAACGGGCGGGGGAAACCCCAAGGCCCCATCAGTTTTAGTTTAATTATCTTTCAACTTGAATAGTCTCATCCCACACCCGTTTGATTGCTGGATCTCTTTTGACGACTGAAAAGGATTTTTTTTTATATGTTAAACAATTAAAAAAAAAAAAAGGCTTTATGCATTAATAAATACAAAACAACTGTGCCAAGGATTACATTTTTATAGATAAGCATTCCGTATTACACAAAAAAGCTTTATTTTAAAAAAGGAATTAAAATTAAATAATAAAATTTAATAATAAGAGTATAGTAGTACTATAGTAAGTATAGTATAGTATTTGAATAAAGACATACATCTATCTAGTCCAACCTTCTCAGCAATACATAGGTTCTTTACCTCCTATTCTTCAATCAATGCATTAAAGAAATACAGTAGTTAACTTTTTCAGTAAGCTATTCCTTTAAAGGACAATTATACTTACCTCCCCCTCGCTCTTCTTCTTTCCCTTAGTAGTACCCAGGGTGAGTACCTAAAACTCTAAGTTCTCACCTATGGGTATTTTACCTAACTGCTGATATACTTACTCAAAGTCTCCCACAATGCTTCAGTCCGCTTCTCCCCACTGACACTGTCAGTGACAGTCCGCGATATAGCCAATGTGAAGACACGCCTCCTTGCAGAGCATGTCTTCCCATTGGCTACAGCGCAAACTGCGTAAGAGGACTGGAGCACAGAGGGAAAGTTATTGTAAGTATATCAGTTTGGTAGATTTCCCAGAGGTGAGGATTTAGCGTTTAAGGTCCTCACCCTGGGTACTACTAAGGGAAGGAAAATAGAGGAGCGAGGGTGGAGGTTAGTATAATTGTCCTTTAAAAGAATAGTTTCCTGAAAAAGTGAATTATTTCTTTAATGCATTGATTGAAGAATACGAGAAAATTAACCTATGCCTCCCCTTGATTACTATGCAGCAGTAAATCTTGGCGTAGGTGAGTATAATTGTCCTTAAAACCAGTTTTAGTTCTTATTCCACAATAGGAAAGGGGGAAAAAACGATAAACGGCAAAAACGGATGTATATATATATATATATATATATATATATATGTGTATATATATATGTTAAGTGTTGATATTCCAATAAATGGGTTCCAGGGAGTCCTACTTCCAGGTGTGGGGTATTGGGTATTTTTGTTTTCTTTTCAGGACAAGAGAATTCCTTTAAATAACTGGAAAATAAAGGATCCATTTCCTTGTCTTCAAAAGGAATGAGACAAAATTGCTGAAAATAACAAACAGCCTATTCTATAAATATCCAGCCCGGCCATAATTCAGACCCTTTAAACCGTGACAGGTTTGTGTGTCTTCCAGAAATCGTTATTTCTTTTTCGAGCTGCATCGAGAAATGAGCGAGGTGAATCAAGATGCAACGATGCAGAACTCACCCCAATCTTCCCTGACTTCTAGCCGATGGGACGCGTCTGACCATCATCAATCTGGAAACGTTGACTAGCATGACATAAAATCAGTATGTACACATTATGTTAGCAGGCCTACAAACATGACACATGATGTTTCCTTAAGATCGTTTTACGCTCTGACCTTTTCTTGCCGTTATTATTAACACGGGAGGCCCATTCTTCATATTCAAAGTTTCTGAAAGATTCCTATTGACGCATTATGGATCTTAATTGAGACAAATCTCTTGCACCACTAATGGAATCGTGAGTTTTGGTGTGCACCAGTGTCATGTATTACACTGTACAGGACTATAACAAGCTTCAGCGGAGACACTGTAGGCCTAAAAGGGAAAATTATACTCACCTCACCCTCGTTCCTCTTCCTCCATTCCTGCAAAGGACCTACATCTCTAATTCCTCATCTCTGGGTTCTTTATGGAAGTCCTGCAGTACTTACTTGAAGACTCCCTCGGCACTGCAGTCCCATCCTCCTCTCTGCCACTGTGAGGCAGCCAATTAGAAGACACGCTCTGAAAGGAGACCAAATCCCACAAAGCTCCTTTTCTAGTAGGCATTAGTAGGCACATCATGTAGTAAATTTAGAAACCCATCGCCCTTCACTATATTGGTAATTCCACGTTTAATGTCAGGGTAATTAATTAGAACATGCTCCAAACGTGCACCACTTTCCATCTGCATATGAAGCAGTACTGACAGTTATCCCTTTATTTACATTTGGCTTTAACTCTTGTTTAACATAAACACATACTCCTTGCCTTTTCATATTTTCGCTATCATAAAAAAGGAGTATCCTTCTAAATTTACAGCTCAGTCATGAGCATTATTTAACTATGTTTCAACTATACTTTCAGTCAAAGCCATTATCTCTAATTCTCCTATTTTAACAGCCAGTCTTCTTTGCATTTGTAAACATACATGTTAGACTATGATCCTGTAATTTATTTACATACTTTAATACACATTTCCCTATCCTCTATGCTAGCCCCTCCTCCCTTTCCTCCCACTACTGTCCCATCTATACATAGCTTACCCCTGTGACAGTACCCTCCACCCCCCAATCTATTTTTTGTGTGTGGGATTTTCTAACCTGGCCTGTTAAAGGAATATTTTACTCCCAAAGTGAACTATTCCTTTAATGTATTGATTGATTGAAACCCGGGAAGTTAAGGAGCTGACAGGTCCCGGCTGCTTCTTGGATTTGTACAGCTATAGCGTGCATGCACGATAATGCGCGCTGTAGTTAGATAAAACAAGGAAAGTTGGGGAATTCACTGTGGCTGCGGTGGATCAGGCAAAAGGTAAGTTTCTTGAATCTTCGTTCCTGGGTCCTAAGCTATTGATTGAATATTGGGAGGTAAGGCATAGTTCCTTAACCCCCGGGCTTCAATCAATACATTAAATAAATAGTTTACTTTGAGAGTGAACTATTCCTTTAAATGTGTAAAGGTGTCTACAATGTATGCCTAATCCACATAATTTACCATTATCTCTTAGCAGGAAATAACCTTAAAGAAACACTATTCATATATAAGCAGAGAAAAGGGAACATTACCTGCAAACAACATGTTTCTTTCAAAATGTTATCTTTACGACAGTTAATCTAGTGTTATAGTCTATGCGGCTTTTCCATCATTGTAAAACTAACCAATATAATTTTTTATGTGAGAAAAATGCGCTGTTTAAATTGTAATAAAATGGGAGAGTAAGTCTTACTTTGTATGGATCACTCTTTAAAAAATGGAATTTGTGTTTAATTGATCAGCAGTCTCTAGAAACAAAGTAGCCAAGTCTCAGTTCAAGAGCACCAGGGATAGTTAGAAGAATATTAGTTCAAAATGTAATCACTGTTTTAGAGCATCCATTGTATTTGTCCATTTAACGGGTATTGTTGATAGTTCAAACCAGATCCCTTGAATCAACTATTGATTTGTAAAATTTTGTAATTTCGGGTCAAACCTTTTTTCAATTGGGATTGCCATCATAAGGAAAGTGAAGTGCATCTACAGAGCTGTCTAAAATGAGCATCTACCTCTTTACATTTTCTGGTTCAGGAGGTACCAGCAGGGAAAACTGAGTTTATAAGCAAGCTCTGGAAAGCCTTTTACCGCATTTATATGTCTAAAGCTAGGTACACACACTAGCCATAAAGCCCCGATACTGTCGAATCTGACGGTATTGGGGCTTTATCGCTAGTGTGTGTAGCGGTTTTCCTGAATGAGTGAGTGGCCGCCGACCGCTCCTGTTGGCCGATCGGTCGTTTGGGAAAAAACAAACGTTTCCCTCGGCCGCTGTAGACTCCCTATAGTCCGAATGTTCTCCTATAGGGAGACTGTGTGTATACAGATCTTGTCTGTCATCTTTCAAAAATCTGTAGTGTGTGTACTCAGCTTAACATGCTCAGAATTTAATTTCAGTTTTTACAGAATAGTAACTTTTAAGGGGAACTTAAGGTTCGTACACATGTGTGATCGTGGGTCCCAACCCGCGATGCACGATGTGTACAAACAAACGTTTTGGGCGATAATCGGCCTGTGTGTAGACACTTTATCGGCCGAATCTGATGTTTGGTCGGGGATTGTTGCCCGACCGTCTCTTTTTAAGAGTTCCCCTTAAAAGTTGCTATTTAATTGGGAACGTCCCTTCTCATCTAGCAGGCTGCCCCTTGGCAGTGAAAAAGACCTCTGTGATTATTAAAGGGCATGTCCACCCCAAAATTTAACTTTTGATATGTGGTAGGGCATGCTCCCCCAGCCCCAACCGCATTAATATAATTGTTAGAAAGTCCCCCGATTCTTACTTACCTGCCCTCTCTCCCCTGCTGCAGTGTTCAGGCCCCCTGCTTGCATGGAATTGAAAGCAGGGGGCGGGACCGACAGCCGCGTCCGTGATTGGCTGAGAGGCAGGGAGGGCTGCACTGAGCATGCCTCAACCTTGATGAGGTTGAGGAAGTCTCAGGCACAGCATGAGTCACACACTGCTCCAACACAGCAGTTTCCTGGACTTTGGAGGGGCACAGCAGGGGAACTATTTTGAGCAGGAATGTAAGGTAAGGATTGTTTTAAACTACTTGATGTGGCCAGTAAGGGGTTAAATTTTAGTTTTGGGGGTGGACATGCCCTTTAAGTAATCTGCAATCTAAGTAGATGAATGAGGTTGGGGCTGGTCTTATTAACATACTGTATCTTCCCTGCAGGTATCTCCTAAACCAGAGCGCACTGAGAAGTGGATATGGACCTTATTACTTGGTTGCATTATCTTTTTTTGGAGTAAATATTTCCTTAAAATTCAAGTTATAAATATAAATAAAATCAGAGTAGATTTGTGACTGTATGATATATGACTTTGGTAGAAACATTTGGCGCTTTTGATACGTTTGAAATCAATGGAAAGTGAGCGTTGTAGAATCTTCCCCCTGTAATCATCAGACAGTTTCTAAGCTTGTGTCAGCTTCAGTTGTAAATTCTGCATGGAGAGAGATGGAGGATTTCAACAAGCTCCATATCTGGCTGCAGACATTGCTCCCAGGGAATAAATCTTAAAGTCAGAATGAACAAAACCCTTAGTTAAAAGAAGAAAAAAGTCTCTCTAACGAGGCAACATGGGGGTCTTAGCAACAAGGGGGTCTTAGCAACTCTAAGCTCTTAGCAACAGGGGGTCTTAGCAACAAGGGGGTCTTAGCAACAGGGGGTCTTAGCAACAAGGGGTTCTTAGTAACACCAATCTCTTAGCAACAGGGGGTCTTAACAACAAGGGGGTCTTAGCAACAAAGGGGTCTTAGCACAGGGGCTCTTAGCAACAGGGGGGCTTAGCAACATGGGGGTCTTAGAAACAAAGGGGTCTTAGCAACACCAGGCTCTTAACAACAGAGGGTCTTAGCAACACCAAGCTCTTAGCAACAGGGGGTCTTAGCAAAAGGGGGTCTTAGCAACAAGGGGGTCTTAGCAACATGGGGGTCTTAGTAACACGGGGGTCTTAGCAACACCAGGCTCTTAGCAACAGAGGGTCTTAGCAACAGGGGGTCTTAGCAACAAGGGGGTCTTAGCAGCATGGGGGTCTTAGTAACACGGGGGTCTTAGCAACCCAGTCTCTTAGCAACAGGGGGTCTTAGCAACAGGGGGTCTTAACAACAAGGGGGTCTTAGCAACAAAGGGGTCTTAGCAACAGGGGCTCTTAGCAACAGGGGGGCTTAGCAACATGGGGGTCTTAGCAACACCAGGCTCTTAACAACAGGGGGTCTTAGCAACAGGGGGTCTTAGCAACAAGGGGGTCATACCAACACGGGGGTCTTGGCAAAAAGCAGGCATTAGAAACACAGGGGTTTTAGCAACAGAAGAAATGGATTATTTTCTGGAATAGGCGAACAGCACTGAAGCACTTGACACAATTAGGGGCCCTTCTCATTGGAATTCGGTTTCTCTAGGGCCATTGTTGTGGGAAAACAGCATCTTAATTATTACATAGCAGAATGTCATAATGATGGAGACCTGGTGGACCCCCTGCTCCCCAGGACAGTTCAATGTGGACCCCCTGCTCCCCAGGACAGTTCAATATGGACCCCCTGTTCCCCAGGACAGATCAATATGGACCCCCTGTTCCCCAGGACAGATCAATGTGGGCCCCCTGTTCCCCAGGACAGATCAATGTGGACCCCCTGTTCCTCATGACCGATCACATGTGGACCTCCTGTTCCCCAGGACAGATCAACGTGGACCCCCTGTTCATCAGGACAGATCAATGTGGACCTCCTGTTCCCCAGGACAGATCAATGTGGACCTCCTGTTCCCCTGGACAGATCAATGTGGACCCCCTGTTCCCCAGGACAGATCAATGTGGACCCCCTGTTCCTCAGGACAGATAAATGTGGACCCCCTGTTCCTCAGGACAGATCAATGTGGACCCCCTGTTCCTCAGGACAGATCAATGTGGACCTCCTGTTCCCCAGGACAGATCAATGTGGACCCCCTGTTCCTCAGGACAGATCAATGGAACAACAATTGGATCGAAAATGTAAATAATTCCAATCTAATTGGGTTCTAAAGGCCTTTTTATAACTTCAACAGGTTCTGCAGAACTGCTTCCAAATGGAAACTCGCCAGTTTTGTTCATCTGTACCTACTACCTACACAGCTACAACATTCTACTCCATGTCTACCCCATTGCACTCTTATCCCAAGACAGCATGCCCTGTTCAGCATTGCATTTTATGGACTGATACTTTGCAGCAGGGAATTTTCACCGAAGTTCAGTTTTAGGTGGTAAGTGTCCATACTGCAATACATACTGTGTATATGATCTGGTCTACAAACGGCAGCCTGCAATTTCATTTCGATGTGCACCGCTCCTGTGGTCAAATTTCAGTCTTTTTTTTTATCTTCTGTAAAGATGTTAATAATGATCCTAAATGTAATTACAGGAAACTGGGTCTTTGCTGCAAGGGAGGATAATGATGTGAATCTGATCTCTGCACAGTATCGTGCCATGTATTTCTCAACAATGATACAGATTGAAATATCCAGAGAGTTGGGGTGAATTATTACAGCAGATTCACCTAATAACAGGCAATTCACGGTTCATCTTTTTAGATTTCCACCCTTAAAACATAAATTACTGGTGACTTATCTAGTTATCTGCCCGCAATCCCAAATGCTATTTTTACCAGCTTATTACATGTATTTGTAACCAGATATTAAATTAAAGGTTCTATTTCGATTTGGAAAAGGTATCTGCCTCCTTCCTCTGCTCAATGAGCTTTTTATAAGCTTGAGCATGTATAGTGGAGACAGCAGGTGAAAGAGCTGTCACTCATTGTAATGTCAGTAATCCCAGCCTTGATTGACTACACAAAGGGAGGAGCCAGCTAATTCTGCCAGAATGAAGACAATGACTACATCTACTGTATTAATGTGCCGAATACACTGTATCAGTTGGGGTTGGGGGAAGGTAACAAAAATGTTGTACGTTTTTTGTTGTAAGGGTGGACATGCCCTTAAAGTTTTATTTGATGATTAAATTCAGACATGGAATGTTTTTGAAAACTTACAGTACATTATCTTCCTAGAAATCCAGGCAAATTGTATTTTCGTTGAACTATCATGAGGAAGACTTCATAATAGTATTTTTATCATTTGTTTTAATTGTATTCTTATAAGAACTTTCTGGAGTGAATTCTTCCGTGCTTGAACAGGTGAAGTTGCAGGAGCATTAAAATGAAGCAAGGTGTTTCATCAAGTCTATCTACGTTAATCAAAACTGAATAGATTATTTTCACCTTCCAGTCGAGCTTTAAAAATACGAAGATTTGCTCTTCTGATCACACAAATGTTTTTGCCAAATGAAAGCAAAATTAAAAGTAAGGATTCTCAAGGAATACTGATGAGGCCTTATTGTACTTTCTGTTATAAGGGGGAAAGTGATCTATTCAGATAAGTCAATAAATCTCTTAAGCAAGTAAATCCTTAACTTATCCACACAGCCCCAGACTGGTCAAACCTCAAGACATGATACTTACTAGACTCTTGGATGTTCCTGAAGATGTTCATGCTGATGTTTGTTGTACACTTCTTCCCGTCTTCTTATGGAGCTGTACGAGCTTGCACGTGCTTAGAGGAGATCAACTGGGCAGTAGCTATCATTCATTACCCATGGTATCAGCCATCACAGCCATGATTAGCTTTTGTGCCTGAAATTAAAACATAGGACTGGAAAAACAGCTCCAGTGCATTATCCTAACTTTCAACTGAGGGAAGATAGGAGGCTAACTGGCCCCCTGTGTCTAACCTACATTGCTGTATTGTTCTAGAGACCCCTCTACAGGTAGGATGGAATATAAACAGTTGCACTTTAATTCCTTTTCTGCTGAACAAACTATTCTTACATATTTCCATGTATTCAAGTAATTACTGGAGTCCCACCAACATACTTTAGTAGAAACAATGGATCATGGTCTTTACCAGGAAAGGGGTCTAGAACACTCTTTACCGTTTCAAAACTTTTGTCATAGTGTAATATATTATTTACTTTTGCAAAGAGATTTCATTTTTGTGTGTTTATTTTCTTACACATTTCACTGGGCTCTTAATACATATAGTGGCGTAACTACTAAATCCCCGCTACCACAGGGGAGCCCGGGAATAAAGCGGAATCTGTATACAGGGAATTCAAAGGGCAGTGGATAAGGGGCCAATCAAAAGTTCTGTTTATTATTTATAAGAGACAGTTATGGCAACTACTCCCTTTTTCCATTTGGTGAGTCACATTAACACAATGTCAAAAATCCCTTTTGGATTTTGATTCCTAAAATCATTTTATTTTTTTTCTTTGGGGCTTTTTAAAATATCACCCCAAGTAACTGGCTTGGGAACATCTCTGCGCACCATTAAGTTTAAGAAGAGCATTTAATTAAAAAAAAATGCTGCCAAGGTAGTACATTTCTTTGATCACATAATTTCTTCTCCGCATGCAGAGAGAGAAAGGTCTGTGTCAGGCAATAACAACATTTAAATATCTCCGGAGGAGGCCACTTAAAAAATACGCACACACAGCAGCTCCTAAGGGTTAAACGATGTTAAATGGTAATAGAGAACCAGTTAAAGGTTCCTCAAAGTGATACCTGACCTACATTCACTGGAACGTGACTGTTAAATAGGCAGGTTAAGGAAAATATTAAAAGGGCAACTAAACCTAGAA
This sequence comes from Hymenochirus boettgeri, assembly GCA_019447015.1. Classification (NCBI taxonomy): domain Eukaryota; kingdom Metazoa; phylum Chordata; class Amphibia; order Anura; family Pipidae; genus Hymenochirus; species Hymenochirus boettgeri. Next base: position 12,718,756 of record CM033472.1, read on the forward strand.
TATTAACTTTTATATGGTCACCCATAAAATAACTTTATTAAATCGACACCCTTGTGGAAGATGACTGTAGAAGAAGTAATACTCTAGGCCCATAATGTAAACTATCTAATGCTATTTTTGTGCACTATGGCTCTTCGAATAATATATGGTTGTTACAATCCGTCAACGAGGAAAGATCTCACCGTGCATGACCTTTTACTATGACTTTTTCTTGAAGATGAGAGCAAGTGATGAATGGAGACATTTTCCACTAGTCGCTGCTATGTGCAGGTCTCCATTTATAATCCTCTAAAATACCATCTTGCACAACGTGGCACATTAGATGTGATGAAATACTGTAGGTGTGCGAGATCTGTCCAGTGATTGCTTAAAATTTGCAAAACAAATCAAACCTTTTATAAGGTTATCAAGGAGGCAATGAAACTGAATATCCATGACCATCTTCTGCCAACATTCTTGACCTTGGCCATTAACAAGACAATAAGACATGTCCTTTCCTTTATTGTAGGTCCACCCTACAAATACTCACAAATGAATTTTAAAACAAAGTAGCTGTTATGTGACAAAGGACCAGTTTCTTTTGTGGACTTCTTAGCGATACAGCAAATGGTCGACTAATTAGGCTTAGAAATATTACCCTGAAAGACGTGTGCATGCAAAAAAAAAGCTGCAGCCAACCAGACTGTCTTGTTAATTCTTCATGATCAGGTCTCAGCCATATGTTTTGTGCTGTAAACAGACCATGCCGACTTCTCATTAGGGAGCCCTGTGAGGAGTTCCAGGAGCCCATAGAAAATAAATATTGGTTATGATTTTACACTTATAATATGATTTTATTGTTTCCTATCTTTATTAATGTATTTGTCTTTTATTTTATGTTCCCTTTTCGAGCCTTAATAAAATATATTGATTGGATAATAAATCTAATGTTTTTCAGCTGCAAAAAAAAAAAAGGTGCAAAACTTTGCCCACGCTAACGATATTCCGCACTTCTAATTCCATTGCAAACTTACTATTGAGCAAAAGTCAGTTGTGCTGTTTGATATTTTGTCCCGATTGACTGACATTTTGGTTGATAAGGTTGATATTTGTCCCCCTGTGTTAACAACAAGCTCCAGAAACCAATTAGATGCTATCTAAATACAGAAAACCAGTAAAAAGCATCTGATTTCAAATGTGCCTACATATCTCTAACAGTGATGCCTAACCCACCATCTGCAGGCTGCCAGCAGGGGCACTTCTAGGGTTTTTGCTGCCTGAGGCAAACTTTAGAATGGCGCCTTTGACCGTCTCCGGGCGGCGCATGCAGCGCGCCGCCGCCGCATTAAAGTAGGCGTGGCTTTGTTGGTGGGCGTGGCATGATAAGACCCAGTCCCCAGGGAGGGAGACCCCCCCATGATAAGACCCCAGGGAGGTTAGGTTACATTACAGGCTATGAGGCCACTGAATCCAGCCGCCCCCCCACACACACACACCCATGATAAGACCCCAGGGAGGGAGACCCCCCATGATAAGACCCCAGGGACTCAGGGAGCGGAGGTTACATTACAGGCCATGAGGCCACTGAATCCAGCCAGCCCCCCTTATGATAAGACCCAGTCCCCAGGGAGGGAGACCCCCCCATGATAAGACCCCAGGGAGGTTAGGTCACATTACAGGCCATGAGGCCACTGAATCCAGCCGCCCCCCCCCCACACACACACACCCATGATAAGACCCCAGGGAGGGAGACCCCCCCATGATAAGACCCCAGGGGCTCAGGGAGTGGAGGTTACATTACAGGCCATGAGGCCACTGAATCCAGCCAGCCCCCCCCCATGATAAGACCCAGTCCCCAGGGAGGGAGACCCCTGCCATGATAAGACCCCAGGGAGATTATGTTACATTACAGGCCATGAGGCCACTAAATTCAGCCAGCCCCCCCACCCCCATGATAAGACCCCGGGAGGGAGACCCCCCATGATAAGACCCCAGGGACTCAGGGAGGTTAAATTACAGGCCATGAGGCCGCTGAATCCAGCTAGCCCCCCCCCCCCAAGCTTATACAGTGAGACAGACAGACAGTACTACTTACACAGTTGCAGGCAGCTTAACTCATGTGGTGGTCTGCGACAGATGACAGTGCGACTGCTCGGTCTGCTCCAAGTAAGTTCCTTCCAAGTTTTGCAGTGCTGGGCTGGCCACTGTCTCCACTGTCTCCACACAGACACTAAGGAAAGTCCGGACTCCGGTCTCCGGAACTTGCACTGGCCTGTGTGACCGGGTCCGGACCTGTCCTGACCTCATCATCAAGTGCCGCCGGGTCGGGAGCGATCTGCTGCCAGCCAGTGCAGTGCGGCCAGTGCCTATCACTATCAGCCACCATAGCCTTGCGCTTGCGGCTCGCGTCGCACCGCAGCGAGGCCAGCAGGCAGCAGCAGTGTGTCCCAGTAAATTGGAAGGTGCGCTTCCTTCCCGACCCTTCCCACAAAGATAAGCAGGCCTTCTTGCTCCGGTCGCGCATGCCAGTGAGCGGTTATGTACAAATGAAATTTTTTTTTTTGTGCTATCAATTTTCCGCCTTTGGCAGGATGCCGCCTGAGTCACATGACTCAGTGAGCCTCATTACAGATGCGGCCCTGGCTGCCAGCATCCCACTTAGGATTTTTTGCGGCCTGTGCTGACCTGTGGGTGAAGGGGTGGGGCTTGGGCATTCCAGAGCGGTACTTCAGGGGACGGAACTTCTCCCACAGCCGGGTCACTGCTTTGGGGGCCATTAGTGTGCACCCCTGCTCTAGAACAAGCTCCTGTTGGCAAACTTCCTCTAGAGTTAAACATTTTTCAGTTCCAATCCATTGCAGGCCATAAGGTGCCAGTTTTAGAATTAACTTTTCTCTGATTTATAATGACACATTTTTAATTAACTGCACATTTCAGGACATAATATCCATTCATTGTGATGTGACCTCATTGAATTTATTCCTTATACTTTTCCACAAGATTCTGATATCTGGATTTGGCATCTGGTTTAGTTTTTTTTCCTGCTTGATAGAAATATATTTTATATGCCAAATCCAGCCCGACTACTGTGAGCAGCATTGCCAAGCACTACTGAATACTGACTACTGTCATTCAGCAACTTAATTCTTACCTAAACTATACTAACAGCTTGGTAACGGATTAGGAATGAGCCGAATTTAGTATATTATTAGACCAGTTCTAAATTAGGTAAAACATGTTTGATTCTGCTCTACAGGATTTGTTATGATTGGAGAATTCTCTCTCGTTCCCTGGGAAAGTCACATGTTACACGTCTAATGTCACTGGTAGTTTTACATGTGACATATATACAAAATTATATAAATAGTCAGGTCCACCCCCAACCCCCCCACACACACATACCTCAAGACTGTAAAACATACTCCCATACATCTGGTGTTTGCTGCAGGAAGCGCACATCTCCTGGGTCCTCTGGGTAGAACTGTCATTCATGCCTATGACAAATGATGTCATAGCCAATAACAGCATTGTCTACCCAGGGATTCCTCCTCTAAGCATGTCCAAGCTCTTTGAGCTCTGCACAGCTCTCAGAGGAGGAGAAGGGAGCCCCAAACTACAGAGCTAATAACTTCTGTTAGCTACACTTAAGGGATGTGTGAGTATTACGGTCTTGGGGTTGGAGGGGGGGGGGTGTGTTACTTAAAATCATGTCCACCCTTAAAAAATTAATTGTCAGTTGTCTGCCCGCAACCCAACTGCTATTTTTCCCAGTTTATTACAAGCATTGAAACCAGATATTTAATAATAGGGTCTCTTCTATTTTCACAAAGGAATCTGCCTCCTTCCTTTGCTCAATGAGCTTTTTATACACTGCATGAGCAAAGGAGGCAGTAAATCATTGGTTGTGATGTCAGCAGTCACTGCCTTGATTGATTGACTGCATGGAGGGTGGAGCCAGCTTACTCTGCCAGAATGGGGACAATAATTATCCTTTAATATCTGGTTAGTAATGCAGGTAATAAAGTGGAATATATCAGTTGGGGGCAGGTAACTGACATAGAAAATAGTTTTTTATGTTAAGGGTGGAGATGCCCTTTAAGTAAGTACTAGTGGCTGTTTACTGAAAATATACAAATAGGAATATAGGCCATTACTTTAGAAAATAGTTTAAATGATCAAATATAACTTTGTACGTTATGATAAACATTAATATTTAATAAAAGCTGATTATTGTAAATCAACAATTCTGTCCTATTTTTTTTTAACAATGATCGTCCACCCGCTGTTCAAAACCACACGAGATGAGGATCATTTTACGTTACAATTTGCAGCTTCCCTCGTTCAACACACACTTTCGTTTTTCAATTAAGACAAAGGAACAGAAAACCTGAGATACGTTTGAAAAACTTGCCCCAAAGGCAAAAGGAATGAAATAACTCTTTGATACATTCATTACTATTAACACGCTTCCCAGAGTTTTGCTTAAATTGGTAAACGTGCCGGTAATTAAGAATTTCATTTTTTTGGGGACTCTAAAGCAAGATTACATTTTATTACGTTAGCGTAAAGGTTTTACCTCTCAATCTTGGATTTAGTTTGTGGATTTAGCTCGATCTAAGGATTTCATCATATGTATAAAGGGCAAGTTCACCCCCTGCATAGAAAATTGTAGAAAAATAATCCCCCTCATGTCTTTGCCTCCCTGTCCATGTGAGAGAAGTTCGTTTTCGAAAGTCTGAAATTCCGAAGAAGTTTGAAAATCCAAAAATTGACTCCTTGAAGTTAATGGGAGAAAACAATTCAACAAAAGTTCCGATTAAATTAAAGGTATAAATAGCGATAGTATAAGAAATGGTCTGAGAAACACGTAAACTAAAACTTATCAACTTCTAGATATTGTGGTGTATTCAACGGTTACCAAAATTGAGTTGCATAATATATATAATTATTAATTATTGAATTTTCTAAAACAAATTCTGAAAGTCTGAAAATTTTGAATTCAAAAAGTTTTGCCGAAGCCTCAGGCCCGATTTGAAACCGAGTTCTATTCGAACTCACACTACATCTCTATCCATGGCCAACTTACTGCTGTTTCCCCAGCTGTCCCCTCTGCACATGTGCAAGATTGTACAGCTGCAAGAGGAGGTGGCAACCTTTTCAGAGAGAGCAGACTGTATTTATAAAGGAAACATATTGGTAATTACCATCCAACATTTTACCATCTGCAGCATCATGTTGCAGACGTAAAGTAATGTAGTGGTATCCCTTTATCCCTTTACAATTATCAACAATATGGTATATTGTTCTTTTTAAACCGGCAGTTCCAAATATAAACCGGATTTATCTTGAAACTGGGACTTCTCACTAATACATAGACTTGCATCTTGATGTCTCAAAAATTACAAACACGTACTTTACACACACATACATAGACTACACACAAATTCATATATAAACAGGTGTAATCTCGTACTCACAGGTGATTCCTGTTCCAGCAGGTTGCGGGTATCTTACTGATCCATTGTGTTTGTGTTTAGCAGTAATGGGTTTCTCTATGGTGGAATAAAATGAGCCATAGAGAAAAACCACATTCAATCAAGATCTAAAACAGAACTGGTGAGGCAGAGAGAAAGAGAGAAACAGAAACAGACAGAGAGACAGACATACAAGAGACAAGAAGAATGACATAAAGAGAAATAGAGAGTTTTCCCTAAATGTTGTTCTTTTCCCTTAAGTCTACACTCTAACTGCATCTAATACTTCTTAGTACATTTAGTGATAGATACATTTGTTGATTTATCTTTAAATGTAAGAAGAGAAAATCTAGCATTGAATTTACAGTAGGAAATGGGGACAAACCCACTTATCTCCTTTGCCTAATATTTTTTAATTATTTATGGACCAGGGAACATCTGGTGGTAATGAACATGTCCTGTGCCCTGTAGGCTTGGATGTTATTGGAAGAAGGGTGGATGTCATTGGAAGATGGGTGGATGTCATTGGTAGATGGGTGGATGTTGGATGTTATTGGAAGAAGGGTGGATGTCATTGGAAGGTGGGTGGATGTTGGATGTTATTGGAAGAAGGGTGGAGGTCATTGGAAGATGGGTGGATGTCATTGGAAGATGGATGGATGTCATTGGAAGATGGATGGATGTCATTGGAAGAAGGGTAGATGTCATTGGAAGAAGGGTGGAAGTCATTGGAAGATGGATGGATATCATTGGAAGAAGGGTGGATGTCATTGGAAGAAGGATGGATGTCATTGGAAGAAGGGTGGATGTTACAGGATCTTCCAATTTATCAAGTTGATTGAATATCATTTGTTGTTTTTGCTGTGTTCATTATAAGTCTTTCCATAGTGGGCAGTTGGCCGAGTTTTTCAATAGGTTTACCCAATCTTTCCATCCAATTTAGGGCTCAGGGACGTAGGAAATGGTTTGGGGAGCATGTGTCAATGCCCAAAATCTAAAAAAAAAAAAATGTGTAAATCTGCAAAGTCAGAGTAGCTGGTGATCCATGAAATCCGCTTTGGAATCGGGTTCAGGAACAGGTCCATCTCTAATAATTGCGCTGCTGTAAAGGGATCATTGGAAAATGTTCTGACTTGTCTGATCATCTTCAGTTCGATAAATTGCTTGCGATTTTGTTCAGACAGCGGTTCAGCAGAACCTATAATAGTTCAAAAAATTAGACTCTGTCAGATTCGTGGGTCTAGAATAATTAGAATTGAAACCAGGTAAATCAAGTTGGAAATTGTCCACAAGCAAGGAATTAACTATCAATATGGCCACAATGTAATAACTATCAATATGGCCATCAATGTAATAACTATCAATAAGGCCATCAATGTATAACTATCAATACGGCCATCAATGTAATAACTATCATATGGCCATCATGTATAACTATCAATACGGCCATCAATGTAATAACTATCAATATGGCCATCAATGTAATACCTATCAATACGGCCATCAATGTAATAACTATCAATATTGGCCATCAATGTAACATATCAATAAGGCCATCAATGTAATAACTATCAATATGGCCATCAATGTAATAACTATCAATATGGCCATCATGTAATAACTATCAATATGGCCATACATGTATAACTATCAATACGGCCATCAATGTATAACACAATATGGCCATCAATGTAATAACTATCAATATGGCCACAATGTAATAACTACAATATGTCTATTAAAGCTATAAGCTATAATTATTAATATTCCCTCTAGTTTCCAATTGGCTTTGTGTATTGGTCTAAATATATTATCATTTGTACAGACAAATAAATTACATTTTGCTCGCTACATAGTGCATTATCTATATTATTCAGGTGTGCTCTTATTTATCCTGTGTGCACGACTCACTGAGGCTTGCCGTGCACACAGGGGGCACAGTTAAAGGGACATTGGCCTCTGTATAATGTGTATTTGTCTGTGTGAATTAAATACCTTCACATTTCCATCTCTTTTCCATCCCGATAAGAACCTTTCTGCAAATCTGTGTTTTATCTGCAAGCACTGGGGGCCCTCTACTGAGAGAACTTGGCATCACAGCTGGTGTTTCAGTTTGATTTATAGGTTAACAGGTTAACTTGCTATGCAAGTAAATCAAATTCAAACAATCCCTATGGTAAATGTTTTATCTCTACAAACCCAAAATATTTATCAAAATAAAATGAAGCCAGACTTGAAATTCTAAGCATTCTGAGGACAAGATGGAATAGGCTGACCATCCTCTTGTATAGGGGTTGAAATGTATCATGAACCTGGGGTAATAAATTTCTTTTTTGCGTTTACCAATTTGTGTTCAGAACACACTAAACCCACCCTAGTGAGCAGAGCTACTTGTAGGGCAGGATGGGGGCACATTAACCCTTGTAAAATATAAGAAATTAGTCACCACTGAGTTCCATGAATATATTAAACCGTGAGATGACAGTTCGAGTTACACGGGCAGGGAACTCCAAGGGGACTTTAGCTGAGTAACTCAGGGCCCCCACAGATTGGTGGCCGCCCCCTGACACCCCCCCCTCCTTCCCCAACATACTGCAGCATGATCAACTGTTTTTAAACAGCTGATTGCACATATGCAGAAAAGATATGCAGGTTCAGCTGTTTAAAAGTAGTATGCAGTTTCTTTACTGCATTTGGGAGATCAGCTACCTGTGGCCTGGCAGTAAACGCACCTGCTAACTTTTAATAGCTTTCATTTTTAAAGTAAGAGGTATAGAATTTTCTGTACTACATAGGTTTCAGTGGTGTGACAATGATGTCATAAAAGCTAAGCACCGATTATAGCTAGTATAAAGCTAAGCACTGATTAATATACTGATGATAGCTAAACATTGATTATAACAACACTGATAATATCTGATGACATAGCTAAACACTGATTATAAACTGATGACATAGCTAAACACTGATTATAACAGATGACATTGCTAAACACAGATTATAACTGATAACATGCTAAACAGTGATTATAACTGATGACACAGCTAAACACTGATTATAACAGATGACATAGCTAAATGCTGATTATAACTGATGACATAGCTAAACGCTGATTATAACTGATGACATGCTTAACGCTGTTATAACTGATGACATAGCTTAACGCTGATTAAACTGATGACATAGCTAAACACTGATTATAACTGATGACATAGCTAAACACTGAGTATAACTGATGACAAGCTCAGGTACAAGAAACTCCGACTATGTTAAAAGTACTAAATATATCTCAGGACCCACTACATTTTTGTATTTTAAAAAATAAAGCAGCCCCCACTTTATTGTGTTTTCTCACAAAATGCCCTTATGCCAAACAATGTATCATTCCACTGTATAATAATGACATGTCCGGTGTATATGTTTCCAGTCATTGAAATCGATCCATTATCACTAGGTTAAAAAAACTTCACTGAATTGTCATTAAGGGTTAACAAGCAACTTTAGAGACACAAGAGCTTACAATCTAATATTATTATTATGTTGTTTTCTGGAGATGTAATCTGAGCTGTTAATGGGTTAATAGACACTCATTTAATCATCAGTCCAGTCAAAAAACAGCAGCCTTGTTAAGTGAGCGCTAAGATCCTAATATGGAAATAACATTGTAGCCATCTGTGGTCCAGCTCGGTACATCTGATTGTGCTTTGTAAATCTCCCTCCCCGTTTATGTTTCGCTTATTCTTGCTTTGTGGCGACTCAGATCCCTGATGGTTTTTTTTTGTTTGTCTTGATAGAAAAAATTCTGTTTAACGTGCAATCTGCAGAACAAAGAAGACGTTAACTTTTAAAGGTAAAATAGACCCGAGAGAAAAGAACAGGGCAGCAGTTAGTGCACTGCAGGTGTTACAGAAACCAAACAACGTGCAGCTTGCGACAGCTGAGAGTTGCAGTTTGCCAATGTCAAAATAAAAGGTTTGTCGACTATTCTAGTGGATTATTCCCCAACATATGGAAATTATTACACTGTGGGGGGTGATTATAGAGTTTATTACATACTTTTGTAACCCGATATTTAATGATAACTTCTATTACTTTCTGACAAGGAATCTGCCTCCTCCCTCTGCTCAAAGAGCTTTTTATAAGCTTGGGCTTGTGCAGAGGGGCAGCAGGTGACGCAGTCAGTCATTGGTGTGATGTCAGTATCACAGCCTTGATTGACTGCATAGAGGGAGGGGCAAGCTTACTCTGCCAATGGGGATAATAATAATCCATAAATATCTGGTTAGTAATGCAGGTAATGAAGTGCAAAATGCATCGGTGGAGGGGAAGGTAAAGACAATTGATGAGTTTTAAGTGTGAACATCCCTTCAAATGTGAAATCTGCCCATAAACAAAATTGTCCCTGGCCTGAAACTGCTAAATTAAAATCATAGCTTGTCTTTCTATATAACAAGCCAGGCAAGTAGCCAACCATAATATCAGCAGGCCAGTGACATATTGACTGTTTGTTACCAACCTCTGTCTATCTTTTCTTTAATAAGTTCCATCCCATCCCGTTCCTCCTGTATTTTCTCAGCTTTAATTAGGATTTTTCTAGTGTTGTAGGAGGGTTGACACCTATTTTGGCACAAAGATGGTACCAGTCGGGCACCTGGATTTAGAGATCGTTACAGCTAGATTCAATTTCCTCTGATTCTTCAGCAGCTGCATGTTAATAATGTACCAGCTGCTTTGCGTCTCTCCTAGACTATAATATATAATTCTACCAATCCTGTATATCGCTGGTTCGACTGGAACCCAGAACAGTATTTTGAAGTACAATTAATTAAACCGAATGGGTACGATTCCAAATGCACAAAACTCATCCCCGCAAGAAACTGGGTGGAAAAAATGTGTTTCATTTTATTGATAACACAGTTATTATATAGTAATTAGAACGCCACCGTATTAATGCAGCATAATTATACGGCAAAAAAATAAGTAACAAACGCCTGGAATCTGTAAAAAAATATATTTTACACACGTGTGATTCTACCCATTGAGATTTTAACGTGTTAACATCAAAGACAGATTGATAAATAACTTGCCACTTAACCATTTGTGTGACTGAATGAACAATAAATACTTTTCATGGTCCAAATCTACCAACTATCCCATACCCTCCAGACCCCCAGTTTAAACCTGTGATATTCTTCATACGGTTTGACTTGTGAAAGGAAATTTCCACCCCTAGAATTAAAACTTATTCTTACCTTCCCCATTCCCCCAACCCGGAGATTGTTATAGTTACTTCCACACAGTCCCCGAAAGGGCTTAATACTAAATTTCTCCACCGCAAGCAAGCTTTCTTCCAGATTGCAGGACTAGTCCCTGCCACAACGATGACATCCGGCCAATGACTGACTCTGCATTCAAAAGCGCCTCTCTGGCGAGGAACAGGGAGGAGAAAGTAAGAGAAAGTTAAGGACTATGAGCATTAGGGACCAAAGGGAGGTGTTTGGGGGGTGGGAACGTAAGTGTTGATTCAGGGTACTCCAGCTTTACAATAACCAGTATATGATAATGGATAATGTACTAGGCAGAGGAGAGATATCAAACATAAAGCATTGACTAGTGACGTGTGAAGTGTGAGCTTGGTGCACTCATGCCGACCTCTGTCTAGCTGGAAGTTTATTGGTTTCATGAAAATGATTCAACCTAGAAATTTAATTTGTAAAACCAAAAAATCTCAGTGGCAATATTGCAATGGCAGTGAAAATTCTGCTCAAGTCATTTGATTGAAAGTTTAAACCCAAATAAAAAAAATGAAAAAATCACTACCTCTGCAAGGCCCAGTAGACATAGGCAGTTTTGACCTGATATTTTTGCTGGGTATCTGATCGTAGTCTCTATGGAATAAAAGCAGCACCACTGATATTCAGTGCAATCAATCCAATGGCCTATTAAAAATTTACCAACTTGGACATTTTTGTTGTTGTTTTTTTTTTTAAATCAGATTTGGTAAAAAAAAGCAACAATGGTCGCATTGTAAACCAATCAAAATATAGCATTGGGCAGTTAGAGGGTCTACCTAGCCAGTGGTGGCGAACCTATGCACGGGTACCAGAGGTGCCACTCAGCCCCTCTCTGTGGGCACTCATGCACAGCAGAATTGTTTTTTTTAACTCTGTCTGCTCCCCCTTTTACAATCCACCTTTGAGAAAGTGATGCGGCTGTCCATAGCAGAGAAAGTTCAAGTGAACATCAATATCTCTCTCTCTTTATGCACATCCCAGCACAAGGATGGGGAGCTCTCTGCCCTTCTCTGCCCCGTGGCTGCCACAGCATGCTAAGGAGGTAGGATTGTCAATTTACTCAGTTTACTGTACTGATGTATCCATCTGCTCTACATAGTTTGAAGGGAACTGGGGGCATTCTCTAATATATCTACCCTATCTGCCTGTTACATCTGACTGAGTTGTTTCAATCAAATCTCTGCATTCAGGTTAAATCGTCGTGTTGGCACTATGCAATAAGAAAAGAAAAATTGCGCACACCAACTTGGTGCAACTGATCTTTAGTTATACATTAAAACACTGTCTAACGTTTCAGTGCACAAGAACCTTCCTCAGAAGTTATGTGTCTGAGGAAGGGCTTGTGCACCGAAACGTTACACTGGAGTTGTGAGTGTGCTGGATCCCTTCATTCTTTGTTTGGCACTATGCAATAAGTAAGTGGGTTTTGGGTTGCAGTTTGGGCACTCAGTCCTAAAAGGTTTGCCTTCACTGACCTAGCCTAATAGCATCTCTCCCTGTTGTTTACAATGATTGTGATTTAACATTCGGATCTCCCTGTGGGTCCCCACCGTCTGTTGGGATCAGACCTTTGTATCCCCCTTTTTGCAATTCAGAAATATAAATCGTGTTCCATTCATTCTCTCCTGTTTTAGCCTTGCACTGATTAATGGGAGTAATTCTAAAACTTGGAGATATTTTATTATTATTTTGTAATTCAGAATTGACTGACTGTTTGATAAAGATCCTTTCAGTGCGGCTGCTTGCTGTTGATGGAATGTCCCTGTGAAACATTTGTAACAGCTACAGAAATCCCAGAGCTGAAAGAGAATAAATATCAAAATGGGAAGGAGAGAGGTAAAGAAATAAACAGGCAGAACTGGACAAAAGACGTTGATAAGGCAGTGGACTGACTGCAAGTGCTATTTCTACCCCTACATTATAAACACTCAGCAAGTGATGTATCAATTGTAACTGATGCTTAGTGATGTCACCCCTCACAGATCACTATTTTAAGAAACAGGACAAGGTGAAAAGTTACTGGCAAAACAAATTTAAGTCAAAAAGAGAAACATGGAGCTGTTAAGTGCTGGTACCTACCTAATGTTGCAAAGGGAAGCCCTTTTGACATTTAATGACTTCAGGGGCGGCATCCCTCTAAAATTGACTCTGGACCCAACCCTCCAATGGGTTGTTGACTTTTATTTTTTATTTTATTTTACAATAAGGGATATAGATTTTACATCTATAATACACATGTCCTGCAAATTATGTACTTTTAAAATTGTGATTTTGTAAAGTGATTACTGTAATGTTATCAATTATAATCAGTGTTTAGCTATGTCATCAGTTTATAATCAATGTTTAGCTATGTCATCAATTATAATCAGTGTTTAACTATGTCATCAGTTTAAAATCAGTGTTTAGCTATGTCATCAGTTATAATCATTGTGAGCTATGTCATCAATTATAATCAGTGTTTAGCTTTGTCATCAGTTATAATCAGTTGTTAGTTATTTCATCAGTTAATCAGTGTTTAGCTATGTTATTAGTTATAATCAGTGTCTGGCTATGTCATCAGTTAATCAGTGTTAGCTATGTCATCAGTTATAATCAGTGTTTAGCTATGTCATCAGTTATAATCGTGTTTAGGCGTGGTCATCAGTTATAATCAGTGTTTAGCTATGTCATCAGTTTTAATCAGTGTTTAGCTGTGTCATCAGTAATAATCAGTATTTAGCTATGTCATCAGTTATAATCATGTTCAGCTATGTCATCTGTTTTAATCAGTGTTTAGCTGTGTCATCAGTAATAATCAGTATTTAGCTATGAAATCAGCCCAGCCTTTGGTGGATGTTTTTATGGAAATACCACTACTTTAAAATATAAGGATATTAAAAGTCACCTTGGATATCCCTATATAATTCATCCCGTGATTTGATACACTTATTTTTTCCAGAACTTCTCAATAACCTATAATATCCTCCTTATATTACAGTAGCAGTAGATAATCATGGCTAACATAAACCTGAAATTAATAATACCAGTAAGTGTCCTATATAATACCTTGCTGTAAACTCTCCATCCATTCATTATGGGTTGTATATGGATGTGGCTCCCGAATAGCTATATTTTCCAATACAAATGAAAATGCCCTTTGCTGTCAGTTATAATATCCTTGTGTGATGCTGTGGTCCCATCTTTATGAATAGCTGGTTAAATCATTTACATTGCAGCAAGAGAAAGAAAGAAATAAAGGCTCAGGATGAAATTCCATTTAATGCCAATCACTGAATAATGTCAAAATCTTAAAAAAAAAACGCTTTAACCTCCATTTGTGATATCACTTAAGAAGGGAATGATGTATTCCCGGCAGAGCTAGAAGACTAGGTGCCAATGAACATATTTAAAAGAGCGTTAAAGAAATACACAGCTGCGCTAGAACATTTACCAGTATGACAGCTCCATATTATCCTACGTGTTATACACCTCACGCTTAGTACATCAATAACTCGTAACAAACTGGCGTGTCTTTCTCCCCCCCTCTCGTCACAGACAGTAAAGCTACTGTACCTATTCCTACTTCCTAGCTAAAGTCATTGATAAAGAGCGACAATATACTATTAAAGGGGAATCAAATCCCAATTAGAAATGTAATTCTGGTGGCTCCCTGGTGTTAGGAGATACTGAACTGAACCATAATTTATTAGTTATTTATAATTATTTATTATTTAAAAATTTTAGTGTTAATTTCTCTTAAAAAACGCATGGAAAAGTTAAAAGTGCAGAAAATGTTTAGTTCCTTGTTCCCAGTGAGGCGGGCATGCTCAGTCTAGGGAAATTATCCAATTAGCTATATTGTATCTCCCATTTCTAATTGGAGGGGTGGGTGGAAAGCAAGGAGAACACGCCATGGATATTTTGAGAAAAGAACAAGAAAAACTCATTTTAACTTTTCTGTGTTTTGGACTCCAACGCCTCCTTGTAAACTGTAAAAGGATTTTTAGAAAAAGGTAAAAGACACTAAACCCATAAAATAATATGTCCCCTTGAATCTATAATTGTATGGTAGATAGGAGCTGTCATTAAAAAGTTCATCGGTTTAATGATGTATACAGTATGTAATAATCCGATCATACACTATTTGTAAGAATTACGTCCATTGTGTTTCGCTAACAAACTAATGGGACCCATACGTTAACCAATCCCAATCACACAACTGATCAATCGTAGGATTAGCCAATCGTACAATAAAAAACTAATGGGACCCATACGTTAACCAATCCCAATCACACAACTGATCAATCGTACGATTAGCCAATCGTACAATAAAAAACTAATGGGACCCATACGTTAACCAATCCCAATCACACAACTGATCAATCGTACATTAGCCAATCGTACAATAAAAAACTAATGGGACCCATACGTTAACCAATCCCAATCACACAACTGTCAATCTCGATAAGCCAATCGTACAATAAAAAACTAATGAGACCCATACGTTAACCAATCCCAATCACACAACTGATCAATCTTACGATTAGCCAATCATCATAAAAAACTAATGGGACCCATACGTTAACCAATCCCAATCACACAACTAGATCAATCGTACGATTAGCCAATCGTACAATAAAAAGTTTTGTTGACCCGATATGGGAAAAAAATGTACAACGAATATATGATTGACCAGATCCTGGATCTTAGGCCTTGCTGTTTGGTTACAGTGAAAGACCTGCACAGGACCTGGTGGGCTGGAGCCAGTCAGAGTCAGATAAATAGTAGTGGTAAGACAATCTGAAGGCCCAACTGGAGCCCACTACTCACAACATCCCTGAACGATAGTGGCTCTGGGTAAATCTCCCAAATGTGTTCTGTTTCTCTAATGGTGATTTCCATAGATAATCACATTTAAAGAGCATGTCCAGCATTTAAACAAAAAACTGGTTATCTGTCCAAACCACTATTTTTACTAATTAGGACAAGTATTTGTAACAAGATTTTATTATATGTCCTCTCTCTTTCTGGCATCTGCCTCCTCACTATGCTCAATGAGCTTTTTATAAGCTTGAGCATGTGTAGAAGAGGCAGCAGAAGAAGTGCAGTCCATAACTGGGTGTGATGTCAGCAGTCACAGCCTTGTGACTTGTGTGCAGAATAATCAGTTGGGGTTGGGGGCAGGGGTTGGGGTGCACTTCAATATATTCAATATTCAGAAACCCCCCACACACACACACACACACATTCAAGACCATATATATGCGCATGTGTTAGATCTTATAATACAACTCTTGGGATGGATAGAGTAGACCACAATCCTTGTCAGTCATAGGCATTGTTGAATATGTATTGGGGTGTACTTATCTGTCCAATTCAGATCTAATGTGCACGTCATATACAACAAACAGAGTTTTGAGAGTCATTATGGCTGTTGGTAGGAAGTGGAAATTCCCTCTCCCAGTGCTGCCTCACAGTTAATATGGAGCATGCTTGATTTCACAGAAATCGGTTGATGGAAGGGGAGTGGTTAAAAAGAGGGGGGATACTGAGCAAAAACAAGTACTGGACTGAATGCTTGCAGCAACACACAGACCTCAGAGTATGTGCTACTTTTTTCAGTATAGTTCCCATTCAAAAAGAAAGTATAAGTGTTGCTAAGATAAATATCTTCTCAGCAATTCTTTTATACACATTGGATTCTGATCTGATGATAATTTATTTCCAAACCCATGTCTTTCTGACATTCAATAGTTTGTATTCTGATCCATCCTGTTCATTCTGCACTGCAATCCAACCCATATATCAGGTTATAGTCATTTCACACCATTTATTGGGTTCAGGTTGGCACAATCTAAGTTGTCAAGGTTCTTGTCTATGTGGTGCAATGATAATCCCCCCCTGTTCAAATCTCCGATATTTAGACCAAATTCAAGTTATTTCACCCAATGGGGATTTGGAGCAATTCCAACAAGGAAAATTAATATTAGCACATTAACACTTCATACCTGTATTACTAGCCAGACATTTAAGGCAAATATTGTCCCATCTGGCATTGTCCCCAACTAACATCACATCCAAAATTGACTGCTGTTTTACCTGCTGCCTCCTCTGCACATGCTCAAGCTAATAAAAAGCTCATTGAGCAGAGGGGAGGAGGCAAATATCTTTGCCAGAAAGTAATAGAACTAGCATTAAATATATGGAACAAATGCATGTAATAAACTGGTAAAAATAGCAGGATTACAGGCAATAACTGACAATGACCAGTTTGTTGCTTTAAAGGGCCTCAATGAAAATTATATACAGGTAAATCACCCCCAAAACCCTAAACTGTAATAGTTTGAAATCTGAAATATATAAGTCTAACCTGAAATCCTGCACAATGTCCTGTTGCCCCTTTTTCTGCTTCTGAGGTCTTCTATTTAGCAACTATCAGTTCTAGATTTGACAGTTATACACAGCTAATGCTGAATGTTAATCCCCTGTCTGCCTCTTCTGAGCATGCTCAGGCTCAATACAGGCTCACTAAATTTCTCAGTTTCCACGAGACATCCGAAGCATAGCAGCAACAGTAATGAATTCATAGATAAGTAGGATATATCAACATATTTTTAGGGGCCATCTTTTCTAAAAGATGTTTTTATGAGGGTAAGTTGTCCTTAAGAGTTTAATGCTCTGGAGTCCCTAAGTATCCCTTCAGCACAGATCCCCAATCTATAACAAATAGGTAAAACACCAGCACATCAGTCTTAAACACCCATGTTTTAATGCTTCATACACAGGTACACAGTGTAACATTTCGGTACACAAGCTTACCTTCATCAGACAACAAGTTACAAATAAAGTACAAATCACACCTTATATAGACACAGGAAGTAGATCATTAGTACCATCTAGTGGGGAGAAGAGAAGGAAAAGGAATAACAGAACAGTAAATACAAGCAAAAAACATAGAATCAAATATACAAAGTCATCGTTTGGCAAGAAGCATGATAGTCCAATGTTACTGTTAAAAAGCCCTTCAGATGGAGTGCATCCAAAGTGAAAATCCAAAAAATTCCCTACAGAGTAGTAGGTTATGCCTATCACCTCATCTGGGTAAGGTAGGTACATCAGCCATGCCCTTAAGATCAGATATGAGGTGTGTTTTACGGTTTTACCCTTATATAGATGGTGAAATGTGGGTCCCAATAGAAAGAGATACTGCAATTGAACAACCGGAAGCAACCTTTTTGTGGGAGAAGAACACTGGGATTTTGTATTTAGAGATTGGGTCAGCTTGGACTAGCTGTGTATAGAGGACGTCCCTTTTTGTATTGATACTGACCACCAACCATGGTCTACCATTGCACTCAGCAAGGATCTACCTGTATACTTCTATAGGAGTGGGCAGGATTACCCTTGTTGCCAATCTATAACAAAAACCAATCAGAAAACAGGCAAATAGGAATTTGAATGTGCTGCTAAATCCAGTGCTGCTAGAGAGAGCGGAGAGAAAAGGAAAGGTGATTACTGACAGATTTCCCAGCTCAGCACACAATATACACTGCATAACTTCACACAGAGTCAGACTGGGCCTGCGTTGGACTAGGGTGTTGTAAGACTGGATGATCAAAAATGAAATAAATTTGAACAAGAGAAAACGCTCATCACGCAGACTTGCCGTTACTCAATGTTTTTTAATGCTATTATCCTGGTAAATGGATTTCCTAACAAAGGTTTATGCCCCTCAAGGGCTAAACAAATAAATAAATACAAGCTCAGCCACCAGCTCCTGAGCGCCCCCAGACGTTTTGAATTTTGGCACGAAGACGATTTACATCAGGGATGATCTCTTCAGCCTAATTGCATTTTCTGCTGCGCGTATCAATGTTTTAATGACAGTTCAATTTACTAGAGCCGGCAAAGGTGGCAATCAGCCGTCTTGATAAATACCTCTTCAGCCCAAATCTACCATGTTTCAACACATCAGCCGTAAAGGAGATGAAGGGAGATGCTCCCAGGATTTGTAATGAGTGCAACGTTCGCTCGCGCCAGAAACAAATTGTTAAATTGATATCATTACTTTCCCTAAGGCAGAACGCGCCGTGTGGACGTTGAACGGAGATGTTTAAGAGAATAAAATATGTATCTATGTTAATATAGCACCAAGGTAAACGGGGGGTTAATTAGCTCTTATTAGAACGTCAATCAAACAGTTGAATGATTTTAAGAACACGCACATTGCAATCTTAGCTGTGCAATAAGATGGGCCCATACCGTGTGAATAAATGAATACAGATTGCTGAGATGGGGCCTCATATGACACTATTGTGATGACATTTCATTAAAAAAAAATGTCCAACGAAATGAGCTTATCTGTTAGGCTGAATTGGACCAATGGCGATCGGGGCTGTTGGTAAACCATGGCGCGATCATGCAGTTTCCTATGGCAGCTCACTATTGGTCGTGCAAACTGTCGGCCCAGGGCCACTTTAGCCGCAACCGACAGACATTTACCCGCCAAACACACGCTAGTAGCGAACACTCGGTTCCCAGCCTAGTGTATGCTCACCTTAAATCTTCCCCAACTGAAGCTTATACCGTTCAATACGCTCAGTAAGAGCCAATCTGATTTGATCAATATACCCTAATAATAATTCACCATCTGCTCAGGCAGAGAGCCAGAGTCCTTGTGAGAAACTAACCGACCCCACTTCTAGTTGGATAGACAAGATGGTCAACATTTAATTTCACATCCATGTTGTTGGAAAATATTTCATTTTTATTATCTCAATTTTTTTAAAGAAACTGTCCAAAAACATCCTGTCTGAATGCTCACTAATAGCGAACACTTGGTCGAGATAAAAACTCGGCTGGTGTGTACCCGCCTAAGTGTATGGTCACCTTAAATCTTCTCCAAACTGAGTTTAATACCGTTCAATACTGCTCAGTAGATCATGTTGCACTTATTAGCTCTAATAACACAGATAGACCCATCTTCTGATATTTTCAGTATATCCTAATAATAATTCACCATCTGCTCAGGCAGTGCAAGAACCAAGATCCTGTGAGAAACATAACCCCACTTCTAGTTGGATAGACAAGATGGTGAAAGTTTAATTTCATACCCACGTTGTTGGAAAATATTTATTTTTACTATCACAATTTTTTAAAGAAACTGTTTGCGTTGAATATTTAAGACCCTTTGAATTCTATTGTGTAGATTGTGAATATACATTGTATTATGTTTCATTTTTTGTTGCTACTTGCCGGGAGGAACTTGATGATCCTTCGGGCAAGCAGAAAAGAAAGTACTTCCTTCTAAATATTGCAGGAGGTAGACACAGAGAATTAAACGTCTTTATTTTCTTTCTTTATGCTTTTCTTTCTTTCTTCCTCCTTTCTTCTTTTTTTTTTCTTTGCTTTCTTTCTTCTCTTCTTTTCTTTCTTTCTTCTCTTCTCTTTTCTTTCTTTCTTTATCACTTCTTTAAAAATCATTCTTTAGCGAAATAAAGTCTCATGGTAAAGAAAACTCCTTAGTATAAACAATGACCTTGAGGAATCCCTTAACCAAAGCTTACCAGTAATGGTAGGGGGCCTCAAATATAAAAAAAAAATAATATTATTTCTATAAATATTTAATTTTCCTCTTAAAGAAAACATCTTGGTTATTTAGGAATTTTCAAAGCTCCCAATCTCTAGAGTAATACAGAGTAGGGGTTTTATTTCTGGCAGTATACCACAGTATTCAATAGCAGTTTTCCGATATTTTGCAATTATTTTTGTAACTAGTTTTGAAAATTTAGAAAAACTGTCAGATCCAAACTGAATACAGTCCAAGGAACACTCCGCACATCGTTGTTGGCTTGTAGGCCAGACAAGTAGATAGGTGCAGTTCCCCTCACCCCCACTCCAAGAGCCAGAAAGTTCTCTAGCACTAGAAAGATATGGGGGAGCACACTAATCAGGTGAATTCACACTATTATATTGTAACACACATACAAACTTTTCGGGACGCTCGGTCCCTTCCTCATACTGACATCCCAAAACTTTTATGTGTGTTACAATAATAGTTGTGAATTCACCTGATAGTGTGCTCCCCCATACAGTATCTTTCTTGTGCTACAGTCCAAACTGAAACCAGGTTAGTTTCAAACCTAATGTAGAGAATAAGGAGTAGAGTTGACTGAAACCGGTAAGATCTGTTCTCTTTTGATTTACAGATCTCTCGAAAATCCGAGGATCTAAAATCGAACACGGAAACGTACTTTTGGGACTTTGGATCACATTTTCAATGAATCGAACGTTCAGGCATTTTCGATAATCCTCTAAAGTAGCCTTGAACGTTCGATAATCCTTGAAAATACAATTGGAAACTACTCTCATTTCTAATAAGGACCTGCAATATGTTACAGTCTTTTTGAGAGATCTGTAATTAATGAATATAGTTTGCAATGGATGCTGGGATATTAATAGACTTATAGTTGGACGTTGTATGAATAGTAGACATGGCTGAACTTCATAAAGTTGGGTTTGTTTCCGAACTATAGAACTTCAGTAAAAGTTCTAAAGTTCTATAGTTTGAAAATAACCCATTTAAGTCAATGGGATGTCAAATAGTTTAATAAAATAGTAATGGTAAAATACGGTAAATGGCTCTGGGACCTGGAAAATGGTCTGGGGAACACGTCATATCACCAAAATGTGTTTTTTTATTACTAAAAGTAATAGTTTTAGAGCTGCATTCAGGTTATCAAACAATCCATTTGAGGGTTATCTCAGAACCCCTACATTTGAGGGCTATCGCTGAACCCCTACATCAAGGTTATTGGTAATTCGAGGGTTTACCGAACGATACATTTGACCAGTCGGATGACTACGAAACGTCTTTAAGAACTAAACTTCAAGTCCAGTTGACCTAATTGAATACAACCGATATACCTACATTCAAGGGTTTTCGCCAAACGCTACATTCAGGGTATCAGCAATTGTTGGGTTACTGAACAATACATTCAAGGTGTATGGCCACATTCGAGGGTTATCACTGATCGCTACATTCGAGGGTTAACGCCGAACCCACATTAGAGGATTATTGCACAACGATAATCACTGAAACGCTACATTACAGATTTAGCACCGAAATGCTACATTTCAGTTACAGCCAAATTCGAGGGTTCCGATGATACATTCAAGGGTTATTGATGAATTCGAGGGTTTACTGTTCAGTTCAAAGATGGAACGCAACTTTCAAACTGAGGTTCTAGCTAATGTTTTGGAGTAGACAGACTGAATGTTTAGTCTAGTAAAACACTGCCCTCTCCAATATTACCTGTCATGACGGCACAGGAAAATTGTATTAGAGATGGACTAAAAATGAACTCGAACCCGAGTTCCACCCGAACTTTCATAGTCCAGACAAACTTGGACTTTTAGAACTTCTTTTCCGTTTCATTAACAAATTTGCTTACCGTTCGCTATAGGGATGGCATAGAACTCAAACTCGAACCCGAGTTCGAGCCGAACTGTTCGAGTTTGAACGGACCCGGACTTCTTCGATCGGACGCGGACTTTTGATATTTCCCGACTTTCGATGATTTATCGAACGTTCGATGATCGAATCCGCGAGTAAAATGTACATGGTATCTAGGAGCGAACTCGAATCTGCGAGTAAAGTCTCCATTACAGCCTATATGCGAGTATCGAATCTGCGAGTAAATGTCCCGATTTTACTTAAGTCCTGGATATTGGAACATGCTCCCCAGACCATTTCCCAGGTCCCACACCATGTTACATTAAGTTACCATTAATATTTTAGTTGTATTTGACTCGAACTTTTTCGAACTATTTGCCTCCCATAGACTTTAATGGGTCTGTTTTCGAACTTTCGAACTTTTACAATAGTTCAAAAGTTCAAAAACGGACCGAACTTTCAATAGTTCGACCATCTCTATTCGCTAACCTCGATTTTGGCCATACCTCTTGAATTGCTGTGTTTCCGTATTAACCCTCTAATGTACCGTTTCAACTATTTTCCTCAATGTGT
Source organism: Hymenochirus boettgeri (assembly GCA_019447015.1). Taxonomy (NCBI): domain Eukaryota; kingdom Metazoa; phylum Chordata; class Amphibia; order Anura; family Pipidae; genus Hymenochirus; species Hymenochirus boettgeri. The sequence goes on from CM033472.1 coordinate 12,741,510, forward strand.
AGTACTGTTTTTTGGCGATAACCCTCGAAGTTTCCATTTGGTGATAACCCTCAAATTTACGTTCGATTTCATTAACCCTCGAATGTCCTGTTCAATTTCGATAACCCTCGATTGTATCGTTCAATTTGATAACCTCGAATGTATTTTTTGATTGCAGTAACCCTCACATTGGCGATGACCCTTAAATGTAGCATGCAGAAACCTACAATTGCGCGATAGTGGGGGGAGTAGTGTTTAAACAAGTTTTGGGTGATATGGACGTTTCCCAGACCATTTCCCAGGTCCCAGAGCCATTTACAGTAAGTTAACCATTGCTATTTTCATTGTATTAACTATAAACTTTTCAAACATTTTCTACTTTTGACTTTAATGGGTTTGTTTTGAACTATAGTTCTATCATTTGGAAACTAAACAAACTTCAGGAATTCGGCCATCTCTAATTGTTTCACTGACAACTCCATTTTGGGTGCATAATATAGGACATTAATTTATATGGGGATGTGTAAAAAAAGGATAAACACAGAGGAAAACAAGGTTTACGGATTTACCTTTTCTCAATAGATCCTTTATACGTGACAAATTACTCTTTTACTAGAATGGAACAAGATAAAATCTTCTTCAATGGACAAGTTCATTCAAACAAATTCTTTCCAACGTACTACACAGGTGTTATTCAAAAAAAGTTCTTATCCTTTAAAATGGTGCTAATTTTGCGCCAACCAATCAGATCGTATTTAACACTTACATCGGGGGCAAAATTAGCACCATTTTAAGGATAAACTTTTTTTAATCTCCCTGAATGTTTTCTTACCTAAATAACCATAACATACATAACATTTTTTTTTTAATTAGTAAGAACTCAACCTTTTCTCTATGATTGGTTCATTCTTAAAAACCACATGATCAAAACCATCTGCTATGGTGCCCAAAGCCAAGGGGAGCCCTTGGGCCTTCTCCCACAATCCTCCTCAGTATAAATGTCTTTCAATATGAGAAATATATTTTTCTTGATCCCTGACCCTGACAATATTCTTACCTCTCACCTTCCTCTCCAGCCTTTCAGAACCACTGTACATTGAACTTCCCACCAGTCTGGTTCCTACTTCTGTGAACGTATGTAAGGCAAGACAGAAAAGTTGCCAGAAAAAAAAAATCACCTGGGACTAGGAATCAAGAAGGGATATCAGACTGTGGGGGTCTTTTTTTCCTTTCTTGCACGCAAGGTACAAACTTTTCCGAATGGTCCCTGTTTGGCTGAATGAGTATAAACACGGTGGATGTTAAAGGTTTCTTATTTATTTTTTTTTAATTTTGGTGGGGGGTGAATATCAGTTTTCCTTTCCTGAACGACAGGAACCAGTGTTTTTTTCTTCATCTAAAAAAATCTCGCCCTAGTTTGACATCCTTTATCCGCTAGAGACTATAAAGCAATGTTTAGACTTCGGAAAGATGAATGATGATATGTCATACCTGGATTCCTTTATGTCCAGAAACCAATCAACGATTAAAAAGAAAATGTAATAATTCATAAGTCAGGGGCTGTCACACTCTCTAGGCTCCAACTTATTCAAAGTTGTCTCTTCTTTTCCCTTGGAAACCTGATGACAAGCAGCAAAACTGATCCCGTCTCTGTGCTTTTAGGCACCACGAGGTTATTTATGCTGACGTGAACATATGAAAAATTCAACTGCAGCAGCTCCAAGTGGGGATTTCATCACTGGTAGGAGTGTCGTTCTTCATCCTCGAAATGGAAAGACTCTAGACAAGAGACAGTTGGTGTGGTTTAAACGCTTTATGTAACACACACGGTTAAACTGAAATTTATGCACCTTTACAGAAATAATATAATAATGAGAAATCTAATGTCCATAAAAAGGGGAAATCTGGACAGCTCCCCACCTCTACGTGACTTGAATGCGCCTTGAAGCAGTTAGTAGCACCCAAAGCAAATGCTTAAAGGGCAAGTCCACCCCTCAAATGAAACATTCTGTATAGATAAATCCCACACACAAATACCGAACTTCCAAAATTGCAATAGTTACAAATCTGAGATGTCCCAAGCGCAACCTCTGCTCCGCAAATGATCTTCTCCTCTCATCCACCCTTGTCACCTCTTCCCCTTCCCGATTCAGACTTTACAAGTGCTGCCCCTCTGCTCTGGAACTCCTCCTCCTCCTCCATCTGTCCATCACTCACCGTCCCTTAATACTTCAAACGTAACCTTAAACCCACCTCTTTAGGCTAGCATATAACCTGGCCTAGACACTACCCCTCTTACTACCCAATAGATCCAACCAGCCTTTCACACTCCACTGCCAATCTATTTACAGCCTACCGATTCCCGTCACCTTATGTCCTCACCCCCATTCCTCTAGACTTTAAGCTCTTTGGGCAGGGTCCTTTCTCCTATTGTATCACATTATTGCTTTATGTAATACCTGTGTACTGTATATACTTGAATATAAGTCGATCTGAGTAGTTTGAGGTACCCATTTTTACCAGAAAAATTTGTAAATGTGATGACTCGAGTATAAGTCCAGGGTAGAAATTATGACCACTGCCATTGTTAATTATCAGTTTCTGGGCTACAGGATTTTGAAGTTCCCTCCCCTTTAAAATCCACAAAATAACAGACACCCAACCCTATAGTACTGAGCTTTTTAATTGTAGGTTTGTGCTTTTATGGTCCTGCAAAGGGGAATTGATGATCCAAGTTATTATTTAAGCAACAGAGAGGGAACAGGACCACAGACAGATATGAACCCAATAACTGCAACATACCTGACATCCATGGGTAGGGCTGCACCCTGTCAACAGTCCCCTCTGGGATAATCAGCCCCAGCCTCACCTGTAAACAGGGGCGCGTCACTTCCCAATGCTTCCGCATCCACTGTTGAGGAGGCTGAGGTCACTACTTGCGCGGGGTGAGAGCGGCGCCGAGTACTGACTTCAGCCACCAGCACAGTAGATGCGGAAGCACCGGGAACGAGCGGCAGCCTGTTTACAGTATAAGTCGAGGTTGGATTTTTAGGCTTTTTTTAAAGCTTAAAAACCTCAACTTATATGTATTACCCTGTATGTAATGTGACTGTGTAATTGTAAAGAGCCATGGAAGATGTTTGCGTTATATGAATCAATAATAATAAATAACCTGTGCTGTCTTGTGTTCTGTTACCCCTGTTTCTGCTCCTGTTCTCTTAGGTTAGCAGTCATGGATGTGTCAGTTAATATCGCAGCCAATTATTGAATTATAATCTCCCTAGCTGCCCTCCTCTGAGCCTCCAATCTACAATTGTTTATTTTCTAACAATTGTAGTCTTGGGGTTTGGGGGTGAACAGTGAACAAACTAAAGTTCTACACTTAGCTTACTGGAACCTGCTGCTTCAGTAGTCATGTCTCTTCCAATCACTGGCATCTCTACTCTCTACTGGTCTGGTCCCTTTTTGCTGCTGCTAGTGCACGGGCAAGGAACAAGTAGTTTGTATGCAGCCTCAAGAGCATTTTTAACCTAGTGAGGTCTAGGTTTTGGGGGTAATAAGGAAAGGTAAAATTTTAGTTTGGTGGTAGAAATGCCCCTTAATTATATTTGGACCATTGGTTAGCTTCAGAACAGCCAGACCGACAGTTCTGGATTATGACCCCTCACCACAGACCACTGAGCAAGAGCTTAAGCCAACATAATCCATTAAATGGAGCTCAAGTTTCACAGCAGGATGAGGCAACAGGTATTTTGCTTAATATTACAAATAAAATAAAATCCTTTTTGCTTTTTTCTAACACCTTTAAAACAGGGATATTGAAATGCACAATAAGGAATAAATCAGGACACACAACCCAAGATGTATTTGTAGCACTTAAGAACAAATAACGACAAGTAAGTGAGGATTTAATGTTATTACACATTAATTTCCCTTTAAAGTTTTGTTTCAAGTGTGAATTGTGTCACGCGAGGTGAGAGATTTTCCATTCCATAATCTAATTTTTACTTTTAAATTTCTTTTTGTCGTCTCTTAACTTTCTATCTAATACAAGCTCAGCAGGATTTCTCCATAGAAACGCAACGTATCGTTTAGTACTATAAAGCAAACACGCCTACTCGTATTTACTCATTAAATGTAATCACTTCTGAATTTCCATTTTCGTTACCATCTAGTTTCCTTTGTACTAACAGGGATGCTTTCAACCTGAAGAACATTTTTCATACAGCTCATACAAGCAATAAATGTAGCACTAGAACCCATTTATTTTAAAATTAGCAGCATCTTTTTTTTTTTTTTTTTTAGCACAGTATGGCATTGGTCAGGCTTAAAGGACAACTAAAGCTTTAGAACAACACTGAATTAGAATTCAGAACACCTTGACTTAAAACCAGTAATCTGTGTCTCCTCTCATTTTAATGTTGGTATGGGAATATTCCTTTCTAAGATGAGGTTTATGCTTTATTTTCCAGCATCCTTATATCACACAGCTTGGTCAATGACCATTATCTTCTGCACATACTCAGTCCTAAGCGGCAGCAGAAACTTGTTAAAGTTGGTCACACCCACTAGTAGACTCTAGCCATATCCTTTTACAGGACAGATAATCGAGGGAACATGTGGCCTGAAATATGACCAGACTCTGCACATAGTTACTTCATCTAGAGGCTTGCGTTTACTATAATGCCATTTACCGGGGTTGGTATTTTAACAGTTTATTGTGTTTTTTGGGGGGACTTTTTCAGATTCTGGAGTATAAATATTTGGGTTTAGTTTTCCTTTCATTTTACTTGCTAATACCTGGAAGGGTTAACAGGTAATTTATCAACAATTACAGTATCTCTTTAATGGGTTTTAATGGAACTGTTATGTTTTAAATAATATTACATTGGTGAATGTTGTGAAAACTTACCGATAATTGTCATTCCATATAATATAAAATGAATGTTAAGTGTAGGATATGTCAATGTTGTCTTTAAATGTCAAGAAGATTATTCAGCTTATAAATAACTTGTACATTCTTCATTGATGCACATTACGGGGCAATCAACCTTGTCATTCCATCTGGAGACTCTAATTTTGAGAGGAAAATGCAAATCTACTGGCTTAAACTTACTCCCTACGTCTGAGTCTAACATTGTTCAGAGCTGTGTCTGATGGAGTTTTTAATATCAAAAATATAACACATTTTACTCTTCTGAAGATGCAACATGAAGGATTCCGAACTTGTTATTAACTTTAAATGGCTAGCATCAGTAAAATATTGGATATTTGGAACACACATACTCTTATTTGAATGATGTGCTAGAATAGGATTGCCTTTTGATGACAGGGTCTACTGTCTGCTCTAAGTCTTAATCAATTGCATCAAGTCAGCTCCTTACCTTCCTGGTCAAGGAAGTTGTAGATCACAGACAATCATGACTAGCAGAAGACTCACAAGTAGACATTATGTTTATGAAAGCTTCACATAATAAGACCTGGTTAATAATGACTTTATTCACCTTTACAAGCAATTTTGCAATTCAATTATGATAGATTCACCCCTCCAATGCTTTCAAATATTCTGGTTCAATCGATAGAATACTTTTTCCTTTCTTTATTTTCCTTTGTGCTATTCATTTTTCAAAGTTGGTTGTAGGCTAAAACACAGATCAATATTCTCTTTGTTTCCAATGTTTCCAAGAACATATAAAGCTTGTGTTTGTGTCACTTTTTAATGAGGTCTTGAGAAATTCTTTAGCGGTGTCTGCTTTTTCATGTTGCTGCTATTGCTTAACAGATATTAGTTAGAAGAACACGTTGACAGAACAGACAGGTCCAGGACATGTTCAGGCTGAACGCTATTTTCTTGTCTTTAAACTTCACCTTTTTTCTCTTGTACATAGAAGATTAAGAAAGCCAAACATGCCTGAAAGATTAAAGTGGGTCAACTTGTGGTTACTTAAGCTCATTCCTTTAGATCTCCGGTATAATATGACATATTTACTTCAACTAAAGGAAGAGAATGAAGCATTAGACTGCTCTACTAAGATGCTGTGAATCCATGAAACCTTAGTGCACTTTCTTGTGAAGGTTCTCATTCATCCAGGTCATCTGATATCTGATGTATTCAGTTAGATTAACTGGACTTTGATGTTTAGTTCTTGAAGAGCTCTCACTATTTTCAGGAGTACAAACTGGTTCTTAGAAGTTACAGGAAGTTTTGATAAACATTCTTATTGTTAAAAATGGTGCTTATTTGGTCCAAACCAATCAGATGTTAGCTTTCAAATGTTAAAAAGATCTGATTGGTTGGGGCAAAATTAGCACCATTTTTAACGAAAAAAACTTTTATTGAATCTCCCTGTTAGTGTTTTATACAAACTGCACGTGTAGACAAGAAGATAGCTTGGGGAAACAAGTCACCGAAGGGGTCATTGTAAAGCTGCTGTAAAGTAATCCTAGGAGGCCGACTTGGGTATGATCATGGTGGAGAACATCTATAATGCATAACTGCAGTGGATTACACTTTAGCAATGGACATTGATGTATTTGCTTTTAGCATTTGTCTTGTGTGGCGATATTTATTTCGACCGTGGATATCAACTAGCATTAAATGATTCCGGAGAATGGTTTAAAGGACCGAGACAAGCCCCCTGGCCTTAAAAATGACATTTCCATATACCAACCAATTAAGTGTCTCTCTCTGCTATTCAGTTAGATCAACTGGACCTAAAGTTTAGTTCATGAAGACATTTTGTTAAGGACCTTTTGAATGCAAGGCGTGATTGCATAGTGGCTAAAGGTGTTATAGGAACGCCCAGGTAATGTGTCAAAACAGCATTGTACATGGCAGACAGCCCTTAACACCTGGCTGTCATATGCTAATTGAGATTTTCCAGGGTACATAATTGCCACAGATTCTTGTACAAGTCATTCTGAATTGAGAAAGCCAGTCGGGTGACAAGCGAAACGTCTTCAAGAACTAAACTTTAAGTCCAGTTGATCTAATTGAATACAACAGATATACCATGACCTGGATGAATAAGAACCTCCACAAGCATAATTAAGCTGTCTTTTCTAGCAAATACACTGCTGCTTTCATTCATGAATTGATTAACTTATGAAACATGATTATAGAATATCCCCCCCTTTACAATATACCAGTAAAAGATCTCATAAATAGCATTTCAAAGGGGTTAGGTTCAGACTTACTCCATGTTGGGAGAGCATGAAAACTTATTCTACATTGCAATGTTTTATCACACAACAATTTTGTACATTTTATGTTATAGGATTTGGTCTACACATTTGACTTATGAAAAATAGCACATACTATATACCATCTATACAACACACACTCCCAACAGTCGTTTGAACTCGCTTTTGATGCAAATGACCAATCACATTTTTAAATCATAGAACCAATCAAAATGAACCATCTTGCTGAAGAGTGGACAGTATTATGGGTTTGACAAAGATTCCAATTGTCTTTATTATTCTTCAATAAGTCACTCATATCAATTTAAAAAAAAAAATAAATGTTGAAGTGACCCTTGATTTTTTGACCAATTTGACCAAATTCCAACGAAAATATGCTTTAGACATCACATTCAAGTATGTTTTCCACTAACCATCAGGGAGATTCAATAAAAGTTCTTATTGTTTAAAATGTGGCAATTTTGCCCAACCCATCAGATGTTAGCTTACTATTGTTTTTTTTAAATTCCCTTCTCTAGGAGGAATTTTATTGGTGATACAGTGAAAAAAAATTTGTCAGTTACACAGCATAAATAAAGAAAATATATATAAAAGTAGATATAGGTAACAAGCAGGATGGTCGGTTCGCGGATCCGAACCCGATCCGCCGCGGACTTATCCCGTTCCGCGAATGGCGTATTTTTCCGGATTTTCCGTCCCTTCCGAACTTCCTCAGATTTCTCGTATTTTTCGAAAATACATATTTTTAAATTTTAATCGGTCTGCTCGCGGATTTTTCGAATTTTCACGAAAATTCGCGGGTCCTCGAGCGGACCGGATTTTGCAAAGTTCGGACATCTCTAGTAACAAGTTGTACTTACCGTATATACTCGAGTATAAGCCGAGGTTTTTAGGTTAAAAATTAACCTAAAAACCTTGACTCGGCTTATACTCGAGTCAGAAGAAACTTACCTTGAATCCAGAGGCAGCCGCGAGTCCGGCCGGCAGTTCCCAGTAGTTCCTCGCGTCATTTCGAAAATATGTATTTTAAAATACAAGTAATCCTCGTAATTTTGAATATTTTCGAAAATACGTATGCAAGGAATTAGAGAATCCCAGTATTTTCGAAAATTTTCGAAATTACGAGTTTCACACGTATTTTCGAAATTCGAAAATACGGGAAAACATGTATTTTCGAAAATTTTCGAAAATACTAGGATTTCTCTTAATTCCTTACATACGTATTTTCGAAAATATTCAAAATTACGAGGATTACTTGTATTTTCGAAAATACATATTTTCGAAAATACATGAAAACTCGTAATTTAAAAATTTTCGAAAATACGAAAAATCCGCGAATCGGAAGTTCGGAAGGCGGAAAATCCGGAAAATCCGGAAAAATCCGCCGTTTGCGAACGGGATAATCCGCGGCGGATCCGGGTACGGATCCGCGAACCGGCCATCCCTACTGAAAGCATATTATTGGTAAATTAAATTCCTGCTTCAGTTGATCGAAGGTTTAAAGTTTGCTATTGTTCGTGAGGTGGAGGATTCGGGTTTTTTTGTAGTTGGTCCATGTCTTTGTGTGAGGTATGGAGATAAATTCTGATAGTATGTGTTTATGCCAAAGTGGTGTATCTATTGATATTTGGAGTTTTCATTATTTTATTTGCCAGGTCCCAGTTTTCATCAGTACTTGAATCAGGAGGGGATGTGGTTGCTATTCAGGTATGTGCCTTTGTATCCTCTAGCGATGGATTCTAGAATGTTGGAGTTGGTGATTATGTTTGGTATATCTAACAGGTTTTGGACTCTGTTTCATTCCTCTAGTGACCAGTGACAATGTGAGATAGCTGTGCCGTAACATAGTAGGTTCTTAGATTAGGGACTGCCAGGCCGCCCAAATCAGAGGGTTTTTTAAGGGTATTCCAGTTTAGTTTATGGCGTCCTGTGCCCCATACAAAGGATTTGAGGATTGCCTTTAATATCTTAAAATATTTTAGGGGTAGGAAGATGGGAGAGTGCCAGAGTGTGTATAGGATCTTTGGGAGTAATATCATTTTGATTAGGTTGGTTCGGCCCGTCACTCCCAGGGTAGTTTGGACCAAATCTGTCTTGTGTTTCACTAGCGCTAAAAGTGGTTCAACATTAAGGGCTATAAATCTGTTTGCTCGTCTCGAGATGTCCACTCCCATATATTTGATTGTGGTGGTTCTGGATAGGGGTAATGGGGTTAAACGGGGCTTCTGGGGGAAGCTATTGAGTGGGAGTATTTTCTGTAGTTTGTAATTACTCGTAATTACTTTGTAATGATGTTTGAAGAGATGTGGCCTGGTCGGCTAGATAGAGCAGCTTGTCATCTGCGTAAGACTTATTGTCTCTTTTAAATTAGCTTTTTTAAGGCTGAATGTTTGGGTGGGTGCGTAGTTGGGTCGCAAGGGATTCTACAACTATGGCGTAAAGGAGGGTGATAAAGGGCAGCCTTGGCGAGTGCCTCTGGTTAGTGAAAAGAGGGATCATACAGTATTATTTGCTGATATTTTAGCTTTGGGGTTTTGATATAGAATTTGGAGCCACTTTATAAAGTTTGGAGCTTACTATTGTTAAATAATATCTGATTGGTTGGGGCAAAATTAGCACCATTTTAATGATAAGAACTTTTATATCGAATACCTCTGCATGTGTCTAACTACACTGGATTTACCAACTGGAAAACATCTTGTGATTAGTAAAGTATAAGGAACTAATGATTTTTCTAAGTTTGGATCTGTAAGACCGAGCGACCACATTACTAGTCCAAAGCTACAGTATTCTATAGAATGAACCCATAAATACTTTATTGCATTTTATGGAACAAGAAATGCTCTTTGATCTCTCATCTGTCGACTCACTATTCCTAAGGAAATGTCTTTACAATCTCCTTCAACATGTCAATTTAAAAGTAACACTCATATTTCATCATGTGTCTCTTCTCCGGAGAGGAAATGTTACTTCTTTACTCCATAATTAAACTAACACGTCCCTTAATTGGTTATGTCCTTTTCTTTTTTATAACACAATCGGTGGGAAATATGTTTACACTGAATATGGTTCTAGATCAGTTTTTAAAGCCCCAATTATCAGGCCCTTGCAAAATAAACAATATAATGTTGCATAAAGTTGGTTTCAGACATATCTTAATTTGTCAATGTGATAACTAACCATGAGACAGTGGGGAAACCAAATGTCATGTTGTTTGAAGTGTTGGACTGGACCACAGGGTTATAGGGGAATCTCTTGGTCGGCCCACAGCCCATTCACCCAAAAAAACCAGAAAACTGCTAAAATAGAAATCAGAGCCAAAGGGACCGTTTCCTGGTGGGCCCCAACCGCTCAGTCCGACACTGCTTCTTCTGTGCACAGAAATGGTCATGACTTGCTTAACATTTTCAGACCTGCCAAAAAGCTTCCTTATATGTCTACCCTTAAAACAAAAACTGGCGGCTTGTTAGTTATTTGTCTGCATTCCAACTGGTATTTTTACCAGTATATTATATGCATTTAAAACCAGATATTTATATATTTCTGTCCCTTTCTGGGAAAGGTATCTGCCTCCCCCCTCTGCTCAATGAGCTTTTTATAAGTTTGAGCATGTGCAAAGGAGGCAAGGGGGAAATAGCAGTCAATCATTGGTTATACAGTCATGCATGGAGGAAGGGGCAAGCTTACTCTGAATGGGGACAGTACATTTCCTTAATATATGGTTATAAATACAACTAGTAATGAGCTAAATATATCAGTTCGAGTTGGGGGCAGGTGGGAGAAAAAAGAAATGATTTATAGCCAGCTTATAAGGATAGATTAATATTTTGATCTAGATCCCACCTACTGTGTTTATAGAAGTTTCAATTTGATATACGAAAACATCTCACAGTGCAGACATTGTTTTTAAGAGAAGGGCCAAAATGGAAAGTACCTGGGGCAGGGAGGTTGGATTGATTATTCCTTCCTCATTGTATTGTTTTTGTTGAGGAGATACAGCACGTACAGTTTTAATTTGCCAGTTAGTTCCTAGACTAGTCCTGTGGGGGGGGGGGGGGGGTTGGAATTACCAGTCCTATATCCCTGTCCTTAGTATTTTTCATGTTAACTGTTTAAAACAATTTTTTATTATAATTCTCCTTTTTAAAGGGTATGTCCACCCTAAAAATCAATTTTTGGATATAACATTCCACCTGTCCCCCCAGCCCCAACCGCTCTATTTATACTCTTAGAAAGTGCCCCAAACTTTACTTACCTCCCCTCTTTCCTCTGCCCGCGCGCTGCCAGGCCCTCTGCTTGCGAGAAAATGCAAGCAGAGGGCGGGACCGGCAGTCGCTTCTGTGATTGGCTGAGCGGCAGCCAATCACGGACGCGGCTGCCGGAGTTCATTGCGGCGGGGAAAAGAGGAGAGGTAAGTAAAGTTTGGGGCACTTTCTAAGAATAAAAACGGAGCGGTTGGGGCTGGGGGACAGGGGAATCCAATATATTAAGGTTTTACACTAGGGGGAGGGAATCCTGAGAGGGAGGGAGAGGGAGGGGGAGGGAGGGGCTGCAGTATGCATGCCAAACTTCTCCCGGAGGCCAGGTAGGAGGCAGAGTCCTATATGGACCTGCTATCCTCCTGGTGGGCAGTTTTTGGGACTTTGGGGGGGGACTACAGGAGAACCTTATGGAGCTGGGATGTGAAGTAAGGATTAACACACACTACATGATTTGGCCAGTAGTTGGGGGATTATAGTTTTGGGGTGGACATGCCCTTTAAGCAATAAAATGATAGTAGAGTAGACAAACCACTTTAAGGTTAACTGTAGTCTCCATACAAGAGTCCTCTATTTAAAGTATAAGTGCACTGTAATAGCATGTTAGTTAAATTGGAAGATTGGAAGCAGCAGCTGTTTCCTAGGTCCCTCCTGAGCCTACCATTGGTGATCTAAAGTTGCTGACACCAAAAAAAGAGGGATAGATTTTTAACAGCTGCTGCTACCAATTTAACTTAACATGCTATTACATGCACTTATCCTTTAAAAGAGCTCTTTCACCTTTCAAACAAGCTAGAGTGGTGTCTCTAGCTTCTATGGGCTTAAGTTATAGGCTTGTAAGACTGGGTACCCCAGCCAATATTTTCGTCCGACCGACCGATTCATGGCATTTTCGGTCGATCGGCCAAAAATATCGGCTGGTGTGGGGCGGGCAGCCATGACCGACATCGATCGTTCGTTCGTCTGGATAGCGAGCGCTCGGTCGGGACAAAAAGTCCCTCCGTGTGTACCCAGCCTAAAGTTACACTTTTTTGTCTGTCCTGATTGTCTGAGTCTGTGACAGTCACACGATGTATTGCATAAGAAGCCCCCCCCCAAGAAAATAATCTGAAGCTAGTTACAGACCTGCAACCATTGTTTTTCCTCTAGATATGGGACACCTTTGGGAGAAAAAAAAATATATTTTCAGGCTTGTGGTTAGCTTTAAAAATGATGGGCATGCTCAAAACCAATGGTTTATACACACATGCGATCACAGGGGCCGACCTGCGATACAGATGTTTATGAGTGCTGTGTACGTCACTTTGTCGAACTTTCGGTCAGGCCTCATTGATGATCCACCAGGTGAATGTGTCAATGTGGCTTGACCAAATGTCCATTTTGGCCAACAAAGTGCCCATACACAGCACGGTTGTCGGCCAAAATGGTGCTCATACACATCATGCTTCGTGGGTTAGCCCCTGCAATCGCACCTGTGTATGAAGGTTAAGACTTGGGAGCAGTGGTACTGATGATGTCACAGATCACAGTGCTAGCAGGAAACAATACCCTTTATACAGCTGTAACTTTGGATAGATTGCAGCTAGAAGCATAATCCTGGAGTCATTTTAAAGGTATGAGTGTGTTCTTTTTAATAAAGGCCACTTGCATGGAGACTATAGTTCCCCTTTAAGCAGGTTTATTGTGAAATCTTTCATGATGTGTTTGCATTTTTATTTAAATCCAGTGAAAGCTAGATAAAACAACGTCTAGAGTTAAAAAAAAATCCTAATTAATCTGCTCCTGTGCAAATTACAGCTGTTGGAATATTTTCTTCGTGTATGAGATTTCATTTTAAAATCTATTAGAGTTTTCACTTAATTAATCTACTTAGTATTTGACATTAAATTACTCAGAAAACAGGTGAGCTTCAAAAGGACCGGAAAACTCTATTTGGCAGTTTATTATCAAACAAATGAAGACTCAACTAGTCCATTAGGTATTTAGCACGGTTTATAAAGTGGTTGATCTGAAGCATGACCAGATAAAATGGTAATAAATTAATCAACACGGCTCCAAACTGGACACCAGTAATAGGCTGATCATTGGAATTAATTACCAAATAAAAATAGTATTGCAAAGTGTTTCTTGAACAAAGGCATGATTATTTGAGAAATAAAAATTATTATGAGATGATAAAGATAACAGATAATATGTGAAGAAACACTGACCTATTTCACATTGTAGCCTTCTGACACGTTAGATAAATGATGTAATGAAATCAGGCCCCATGCTAGTGGTTATGCAATGGAATGAACCATTCATGTCCATTGAATTAGAGTAACTGTGGTCTCCATACAAGTGGTATTTTTTAAAAAGAGCACATTTCTACCTTTAAAACAATTCTATGATCATGCTTCTAGCTGCAATCTATGCAAATTATAAAGTGTGGCGTTTCCAGCTAGCACTGTGAGCAGTGGCATCACCTGCACCATTGCTCCGCCCCCATGCCTTTGGCACGAACATGCCCAGTTACAGCCTACTACTGTAATTGTCTTTAAATAGCTTCAGAAAAGGGTGGGGCTTCTTACACAGCACACCATGTGAATGTCACCGTGGTTTATCCTGACTGTCTGAGTGTAGCTTTATAAGCTTATAACTTAAGAACCAGAGAAGAAGGAGACATCATCCTAGGCTTGTTTGAAATGTATGGATACCACAGTTGACATTTTAAGAGGAATTAATAGGTAAACTTTAATCTCTAGGCTGTTAAAAAATGGTGGTGTGCTTTGTCCTTACTTCACCTTCATCTGTCCTTGATCCAGAAAATGGTTGCCTCTGAAACATTCACACCAATTGAGTTCTTGTGGCAGTGAGTGGAGTGAGCAATGGGCTAAACGGTGTACATGATACAGAGAGAGCCAACCAAGGAAATTTTCTGATCAGTCTCTACGTCACTGATGCTTGGACTTAGAGAGTTGCACCAAAGATCCACATTGCTAATTTCAGAAGCTGGAAAAGTTTTCCTTTTGCCCCTAGTTCTCTGTATAGCCAGGAAAATCAGTGATGTGGATAATTAATAATACGGTGAAGTTTTGATTAGAAACATCTACTGCATGAGGTTTTAACCCAGGAGGAGAGGCCACAGTAGTTCTTCATGTAGCACATTCAATAGTTGTCCCAGGAGGCTCATGAAAATTAAAGGGTATGTTTACTGCCAATAACAAATTTTGAACCCCACAATCTGCACAACGCTCACCCCAAACCTATTTTCGCAATACTTTCCTTAATCTCCCACTACATTCCAGGGTTACTGAACAATACATTCGAGGGTTACCAAAATTGAATGCCACATTTAAGGGTCACCGAAATTGAACGCCACATTAAAGGGTCACAGAAATTGAATGCCACATTAAAGGGTTACCAAAATCTAAGGCTACATTCGAAGTTTACTGAATTCGAATGCTACATTCGAGGGTTACCGATTCGAAAATTCAATAATTATCGAACTTTTGATAATTATCAAAAATAAGTCAGAGAGTTCAAAATAAAGAATTAATTTGAATAGTTTGGATAATTTGGAGTTCGTACAAACTCATAAAGTTCCACCTGAACTCGAGTTCGTGTTCGAGTTCAGATTCATCACTAGTCACCATCACAGCCTTGACTGACGACTTACATCCAGAAGATCGTCAAAGGGTTGACAGACAATAAGATAAATATCTTATTTTAGGAGTTTCAGAGAGAATGGTTAGCATTGTTAGTATTGGGGGGTAACAACAATTAATGTTTGCATGTGAGAAACGCATGGCTGACTAATACAATGTGGGGAGCATTTTGATTACCTTTATTTTCCAATCGCATGGACTCCAATAACGGAATATTTGTGCATTTCACACAAATTACTAGGCGTTAGAGTCTGGCCACCAGCTGAATCAGATTCACTGCAAATCCGATAATATGTTAAAAAGTAAAACATTGGCCACTTTAGATTTGTTATTAATATAAATTGTTTAATGTTACTTTCAGATTTGTCAGGTAATTACATTCTACTATATTCTTATTTGATCTTTGAATCGTGGCAATAAGTCCTGAGACATAGGGTAAGCCCCACATTAAAGGACCCTATTTACAGAGGCGCGGTACTGCGCCTTTAAAGAAGAGTGGTCATTTTATGAGTGAGCATACATTTATGATCACAGTCGTAAAATTACTATCATGGTTATAAAATCATGAACGCGATCATACAATTTTTATTGCAATTGTACATTTATGATTCCAATCGTAGTTATACAATCGTCCATACAATACCATAGCTCTACTACCCCTTGGTATTGTATACCATGCGGTCATAGATGTATGAATTTCATGAATTCCGTGCTGTGAATTCTCTCTGTGATACCGCAAGTGTTAAAATGGGTCCTTAGATAGAAACCTAAATGCCATGCTAACTTCTGGGCTTTCAACACATTACATGAGCTTAGTAAAGAGCTGGCAGACACTGAACTTAGTGGCAGCAAATGCAACTGAAAGTAGACCTGAAGGGGGGAGAAAACTGAGTTGGGGGAAGTAAGTGGGGGGAGGGATAGGAATAAATGACAGAGGGTTATTCCTATCCCTTCCCCCCATACCTGCACAGGGGCCAGGATTGTTCTCAATGGAGGGGGTGAATTATACTAAATAATGCACCCCCTACATAAAATTATTCGGATATTAGATGTCACCTCGGAGATCCGCAACCAGTGTAAAAGGCACTCGGCCTGCAGCCTCATACTTTTATATGGTCACGGAACTCCTCTGTGACTTCTAATATTCTTATAATTTACAGTAGGTGGTGCATTATCTAATATAAACAATGACTACCAAGGTTACCACAACCAACCCACACATAGAAAGCAGACAGGTCGGAGGAAACCATATTGTACAGAGAATAGAAAGCTTCATGAAAATGAGATACAATGAGAGTTTGATGCTACTGAGATTTCTACTCTTCCATTTAATGGTCAGCCTATAGGGGTCTAGGATAAAGAGAAAAGTTCTTAACATTAAAAATGGTGCTAATTTTGCCCCAACCAATCAGATATTATTTAACATTTGAAAGCTAACATCTGATTGGTTGGGGCAAAATTAGCACCATTTTTAAAAATAAGAACTTTTATTGTATAACACTGCAATTGGTAGACTTTAAGACCTTTCAAGCCAGGCAACTGAATGATAAATGAAAAAATGTGGTTCTCCGATGATGTTAAAAAAAAAAACTGCCTCCATTGCTACAGAGTTTAAAGGAGAACTATAGTGTGTATAAAGTTTTGTAAAAAAACAAACAAAAAAAAACTAGTTAAAATGAAAGGGACAGGGATATAGAATTGGTAACTCCTACCTCCCAATATTGTTTCTATGAGGAGCACCAGTCCAAAGAAAACTGATTCTGCCAATCCTCCTCCTGGCTTCAGCACTATCTTTAATACAGGAATAGCCCAGTACTAACCTGGCAAATGTAGCTCCTTAATGAAACAATATTGTGAGGTAGGAATAATCAATCGTTTAAAGTGCTAACATCTAGTTTTAAATAAAGGAACCCAAGACTCCAGTTATGGAGAGCAGACTTTGTGTCTTCACAATGAAAGTCCTTAGCTGGAATATGGTCCAAACGTGAATTAGTCTTGGAAAACCCTAAAACCAAGGAACCAGCTTGTGGGACCTTTTCTAAGCTTAAGAAATTGTGCCACAAAAGGCCAGGAACAGGCTATATCTGTCATAGGAAAAATAAGAACATGGGCCCCCTTGGCTCCTGTAACCCCCTTGGTAGTTACGCAACTGGCATGGCAAAGTCTCCACCACTTGAGGGCCATCTTGACTTCCTAAATATTGCCCTGTGCTTGATTTATGGTAAAGGAATGCGTTTGCTCTCATGCTTTTTTCCTGCAATCTCTTGTATAAAAACATTTGTTAAAAATGGCAAATGCACCAGCATCACTTTGACTATAGACTACTACAGTATTTTATTGTTATTATTATTATTCATGTTTTGTCTAAGCTTCTCCCAGCCCGAACAGGTTAATTGTATTTATCTTGAAATGTGCTAAAATATTAGCTGCTTTGTATAAAGAGGTAATATCCAAGTATATTTAGATCTCAGCGGCATTCGTTGTCTTGTTTTTTCTGGTGGAAATTACCAACAAATCTGCCCCACAAGGCAACATATAAACTGAATGTGTCGGAGGGAACTGAGGGGGCCTGTTGGCCAGACAGGGATTTGGCCAATAAATTTATCACCTTCTACAACAAAAAAGATACAGTATGTGCAACTTTTTACCTTTGTTCTTTTTTTGTCAGTGTAAAATCACAGGGAATTATTGGAATGGAAGAGCAAGATAAGTCTATCTGTCTGTACCCAGGTGCCATCTGGCATAACAGGTATTTCCACCGTTCACAACTCCCATGTGAACGGTGAGTTTAGTACAAACCAGTCATCAACATACACAAAGTTTCGAGGGTCTAAGCCCCCTTCATCACCTGATAAAGGGGGCTTAGACCCTCTAAATGTTTTGTATGTTGATGACTGGTTTGTAATAAAATCACCATTCACATTGGAGTGTGACTCTGCATTATACTTTGCTGATTTGACCTATTCCCTTGGAAGTAGGGAAACCAGACTTCTGCACCCAGGTAGGCAGTGTGCATATGGACTGCTTTTATTTTATTGGCCATTTCCTAACATGAGGTTCTATGTGTAGCCTCCCAACATCATAGTATAGTATAGTATTTGAGGTTGAATAAAGACATACGTCCATCCAGTCCAACCCATCTAGCAATATCCTCATTTCCTGCCTAACAATTTCATGCAATTGTTAAAGAGTATGTATACTGAACAAATTACTCGTAATAATCTATAATTAAATACATGCAAGCAAGCAGCACTTCCCATCATGCAATTCAGCCAAACTGTCACAATTCTAGTTATACCAAAAGTGTACAGAGCAGAAGATATTATGAATATCTGATTGAAAGCTGATGGTTAGAGATGACCGAACTTCATAAAGTTCGGTCCATTTTTGAACTTTCAAACTTCAGTAAAAGTTCGAAAGTCTGAATTCGGACCCATTAAAGTCAACGAGAGAGTGATAGTTTGAAAAGTCCGGGTGATTTACAGCTAAACTAACAATGGTAACTTACTGTAAATGGCTGTGGCACCTGGGAAATGGTCTGGGGAACATGTCACTATCACCAAAACTTGTTAAAACACTTCTTAAACACGAGCAGGCAATTGTTGGGATTTGCGCAAGCTACATTAGAGGGTTAAGACCAATTCGAGGGTTACCGAACGATACTTTCGAGGGTTACAGAAAATAGAACCATAAATTCGAGGGTTACTGAAATCGAATGATACTTTCCAGGGTTACTGAAAACTAAAACCATAAATTCTTGCGTTACCGAAATCAAACAATACTTTCGAGGGTTACCGAAAACAAATGATACTTTCGATGGTTACCGAAAATCGAAGGCTACATTCTAGGGTTAGCGAACGGTACATTCTAGGGTTAGTGAAAACGATCCGTACATTCGATGATTATCGAAAACAAACGATACATTCAAAGGCTAGTGAACAATACATTCTAGGGTTAGCGAACGGGCCGTAAATTTGATAATTATCGAAAATACAGCCACAAGTCCGGAAAAACGAACTAGTTTGAATAGTTCGGGTTCGTCCGAACTCATAAAGTTCGGCTGGAACTCAGGTTCGAGTTCGGTTTTGTGTCCATCTCTACTGATGATGGTTAAGATTGGATATCTAAAGAAATAGGGGACAGAGCAACAAAAAAAGCAGTACAGTGATAGTGATAAGAATTGTAGTTTCCAATAAAAGGTAATTTAAAAAAAGCAAATTTCCCAGTGTACATACCGTTCTGTTGACATTTTTTCATCCTCTGTGTCAAAAGGAGGACATCACCGAACTGCGGCTGCATTAATAATCCACATCTGAGACATTCCAAATAGATACATGGCTATGCTTGTAAGTTATCACGTTATAACAGGGCTGGACCATTCCCAGGAGCCAGATAGCCAATGCACCTAGAAATTGACTACAGACGATGATCTTTTAAGAGGGTTTCCTTTTGACGTGTACGAAATTGTCTCTGTGACAAAATCGATTGGCTACAAATGTCACAAATAACTTGTCTGATCATGGATGATAACTCGCTACAATCAAGTTCCATCAGCAGCAAGTAAAACAGTATTAAGAACAGTATGATCTTCGTCTCTCTGTTATGTGTCTTGTAATCTATTCTTTAAACGGCTTTATTTCCTCTTTTTATTAATTAAAGTGCTGCTCCAGCTTCAAATAACTTGCTGAGAAAATCTGTATTATGTACACATGAAATATAATTTATTCTGTTTTTTAATTAAGTACATTCTAACTATATATACACACATACGCACTGTCTAATTGCCTAACGCCCAGAAACTAATTAAAAAAGTAAATCAGTTTGGCCCCCTGTGTTATTCTTTCAGGCGTATTGTTCATTAAAACAAAAGTAATTTAACCCCAAATTGTATCCCACCACTAATTCATTCCAGGACAAACTTTTTGATTAGGGGCTTTTTGTAAAACTTGCTTTTCCTTAAAGAGGCCACACACCCAAAGATATTGTAAAACGTGTTTTAAAATAATTTCTGGAGATTGGACATATTTTTAAGGCCCATTAAAATCTTTCCCCCATCCTCTGATTTAAAGCACCAAGGGTGAGGACCTTAAACCGTTAGAATCACATTTCTTAAACACGAGCGGGCAATTGTCAGGTTTTGCGCAAGCTACATTCGAGGGTTACGGACAATTCGAGGGTTACCAAACGATACTTTCGAGGATTACCGAAAATAAAACCATAAATTCGAGGGTTACCGAAATGGAATGATACTTTGGAGGGTTAGAACTATAAAAGAGAACTGGACAGACATAGGAAACTTTCAGCAAGTAAAGCAGCTGATCAACACTGTAACCAGGGGCCCAATGGTTTAGGTCCTCATACTAATAGCATTATGACCTCCAAAGATAATGATGTTCCATTTTCTTCTTTAGATTTAGCCTGGGATGGTTCCTTAATCTGCAAAACATGAAGCGATGGAAACAAAGAGATGTTGGTATCATCTACTTGCTTTGCATGAAATGTTTCAGAAATTAAAGTTTTGACCCTTCTCAAAAATGACTTTACCAAGCCAGAAATTTTTCATATTCTACTTTTATGTTGACCCTTGAGAGATATTGGACTGATCTAATGGGAGGGTAGGGGCAACTGCTGCAATTGACTGTGGACACAGGGGTGTCTCTCTAATGAGGCAACATGAGCAAAATGCTCAGGGCAGCACCCCTGCTAAATATCAGAGAGGCGGCAGACAGAGCTCACTTTATTTTTTTTATTTTTTTTAGGAAAGTGGCAGGCAGAGCAGAAGGAAAATAAACATAGCACTAATAGTACACAGGGGCGCCATTCAAAAGTTTGGCTCAGGTGGCAAAACCCCTAGAGACACCCCTGTGTGGACATTAATGTTGTACCTTACATTAAATCCTTCTAGTGTTTTTTCCAAAACGTTGACCACTGTCAGGAGACAAGTAGAATAATAACCATTCACTAAAACCACCAAAGACATAAGTAAAAATTCCTTTCATATAAATTAGTCCTCAGCTATTTCTAGTAGAAACAACTTTCATTACAGAGTGTTCAGTGGCCTTTATTTTCTCCCCATGTTTCCAGATCACTGATTACAAAGTGAAGACGTAAAAAACTCCTCATCCTTTCCACCGAGCTGATTAATTTAACACACCGCTGTTTTGGGCTTAGCGTACAGCCTGAAGAATATATGTATCAGGGCAAAAAGTTAATCAATAAATAATTATATCAAAGTACAAAGTCACATTGACATTTTTGTGCGCGCGTGAGATTTATTTTCTGCATAAATGGCGTACCCTTCACCCCCTACTAGAATGCTCCATTTTTGCCTAAAACAAGTTGTACACGAGAACATTCTGACATCTCTGGGCAGAAAATAACTTTCATGGATGAATAAATTAGCAACAGTTGACAACCTTTACTTCTTGTCTGATTCTGGTTCTCGTGTATATTTCTTTCTAAGTGCACTTTTTTTGCAGTGATTTAATTTTTTTTACGGATCTATATCTATACCTACTGTATACCTCTCTATAAATAGTTGTCTTTATTTAATCTAGTAAATGCATTCATGTGTGGTAAGCAAATGTGTAAGGAGATTCAATCAATACAGCAAGCAATGTCGTCAGGGCATTAGAAAGACCTTGTAAACAGAGAAGGACTTTAATATATTATTATAATACACAAGAGCTTTAAATAGCAGCTACTTTATATTGTTATAAACAGTGCTTAGCTATGTCATCAGTTATAATCGGCACCACTGTCATGTGATTGATTGCTAATTGTTAGCCCTTTTAAGCACTTTGTATCCACCCCCCACTTGTATCTGTATGTTGTCCCTCCCATTTAGATTGTAAGCTCTTCGGGCAGGGATCTCATTCCTAATATGTCGAGGCTTGTTGCACTTATATCAATTTATACATAATTTGTATATATGCTTTCTTAACCGATGTATGAAATTGTATTTCATTTAATTTTTATCTATCTGTATAATTGCACTTATCTCCTTGTTTGTATACTCTGTATTTTATAATGTACAGCGCTGCGTACCCAAGGGGCGCTTTATAAATAAAATTATACATACATAATAAATGGTGCAAGGGGGCATGTCCACCCTTAAAAAAAAACTGGTCACATGTCCACATTCAGAGTAAGCTGGTCCCTCCCTCCATGCAGTCAATTAAATCTGTGACAGCTGGCTAGAGATGACCAAACTTCCTAAAGTTTGGTTCGACTTTTGAAAAAGGACCAATGAAAGTTAGTGGAGACAATGGTAACTTACTGTAAATGGCTCTGGGACCTAGGAAATGATCTGGGGAACACGTACATATCACCAAAACTTGTTTAAATACTAACTTGCATTGAATTCTTCTATGGTTGCCGAAATTGAACGACGCAGTCGAGGGTTATTGTCATTTTTGTGGGTTATGGCCGAATTCGAGGGTTAGTGAATGCTACATGTAAAGTTATCACCGAATTGGCAACACAAGTTGTTTGAGAAAGGGATGTAATATCTGTTTCTAGTCATGTACATTATTGCTAATTGACTGTCTGAGGAACTGTTTAAATACCTGTGCTTACCTCTCCTCTTTCCTCTGCCGAAGTGAGCGGCCGGCAGCCGCGTCCGTGATTGCCTGCCGCTCAGCCAATCACAGACGCGGCTGCCCGTCCCGCCCCTCTGCTTGCATTTTCTCGCAAGCAGAGGGCCGGGAGCGCGGCGGAGGAAAGAGGGGAGGTAAGTAAGAGTTTGGGGAGCTTTCTTAAAATAAAAATTATGCGGTTGGGGCTGGGGGACCAGGAGGAAGGCTATATTAAAAATTTGATTTAAGGGTGGACATACCCTTTAAGGGCATGATTGCATAGTGGCTAAGAAGTGTTACAGGAACGCCCAGGGTCAAAACAGCATTGTACATAGCAGACAGTTGGTGTCGAACCCCCCACCTCTATTTAGGCTGGGTTTCTTTATTTTCACATAAATAAAATTGTAATGTTAACATATTGGCTAAGGAACATGACTGGTTCAAGAGAGGTGTCAAGGAGGTCATTTATATGAAAATAAAGAAACCAAGCCTAAATAGAGGTGGGGGGGTTTGACACCAACTGTCTGCCATGTACAACAATGCTGTTTTGACACCTTACTCTGGGCATTCCTATAACACCTCTTAACCACTATGCAATCCCGCCCTTAACACTTGGCTATGACATGCTAATTGGGATTTTCCAGGGTACATAATTGCCACAGATTCTTGTACAAGTCATTCTGAATTGAGAAAGCCAGTCGGATGACTAGCGAAACGTCTTCAAGAACTAAACTTCAAGTCCAGTTGATCTAATTGAATACAACAGATATTCATGTTCATACCAACTCCAATATATGTCATGTTTAGTATCATTCTATTGTGTAAAATTAGTTAAGGACAACCAGGGCAATATTGGGAATGTGGCATGTATGGTACACGGATTATGGACTAGAGGGAAATTGGAGTTTGAAAGTTCCTTCCAAAAAATAGGTACCACTCTTTGGGGGCAGAAACAAGCCCCAGTTTCAGGAAAAGGGATAAATTGGGAGCATGGTCTCAGCTCAGGAGTTCGTCATACCATCTTAAGGAACATCTAGCCAATCGGATGGACCATATATTGGCTTCCATCAGGGACTTTGGACATTTGGACTTTGTCACTCTTTTTCCTACATTGGATTTACAAGTATCTTTGACTCGGCTCACGGACTTTTCAGACACCATATATATCTAAGTATTCATTCTTTTATCCCCTTCTACCCTCACCTTTGTGTTACCGTTAATGTTCAGTAAGTTAATTTAGTTTTTCTGTATATTTTTTATGCACTCTTTTGTCAACTTTTAATAAATGATATAAAATCATTTATAGGCTATATCCCAAAACGAACCTGTGTCTCTGAAGTTAGGCTACTATAGAAGAAGTATTGTTTAGATATATATAAAACTGTGTATAGAAGTAATAGGTGCGGATAACCCTTTTTCTTGCAGGATTGTGATAGTTTAAGGGGGTGCGGATAACCCAATAGATATATTTAGTAGGTCCTTCCCCTATTTTTAGGAAGGTGGTGGCAGCAAGTATATAGATGTTAAGAAATATTGTGTGATATATCAGTTTTGTTCACTAACCCCTCCTTGTCCGTTCTGTTTTATTCACCTGTCGGTTACTTAGAGTGTGTTTTCCGGTAACTGATAGGTGGGTAAGCGTCGCGGAGAGGAGGGTTTGCAACAGGCCCTTCATGTGATTGAGTTTGACACCCCTGATCTAGTCCAACCTACTCAGCAATACCGACATTTCCCAACAGTTCATCCAGAGGAAGGAAAAAAAAGTATGAAGGGGGAAAAATCATCCTGACATCCAACTTCATCTATCAACAATGATTTATACCCAGTGACCATATTCCCACACAAGTGCCTTCTCCCTTAATTCCATACCCCTCTTTATACAAGGCAATATATTGCTGGCTCTAGGTGTTACTGCCTGGCACTGCTTGTTACATTCAACTTTCTTATCCACCAAAACTCCAGGATCCTTTCCCAACAGATTCACTAAACACAGAGCCATTCGGAGTATAAGCAGCACAAGATGCATCGCTTTACATTTATCAACCCCTTCTGTTAATTATATAGTGGATAATGCACCCCTTCTGTAAATTATATAGTGGATAATGCACCCCTTCTGTAAATTATATAGTGGATAATGCACCCCTTCTGTAAATTATATAGTGGATAATGCACCCCTTCTGTTAATTATATAGTGGATAATGCACCCCTTCTGTAAATGATATAGTGGATAATGCACCCCTTCTGTAAATGATATAGCGGATAATGCACCCCTTCTGTAAATTATATAGTGGATAATGCACCCCTTCTGTAAATGATATAGTGGATAATGCACCCCTTCTGTTAATTATAAAGTGGATAATGCACCCCTTCTGTAAATTATATAGTGGATAATGCACCCCTTCTGTAAATGATATAGTGGATAATGCACCCCTTCTGTAAATTATAAGGTTCATAGAAATATCTGAGTTGTGTACATATAAAGGTACAAGGATACAGGCCAACAGATTGGAAAACTCAGAGTGGCATTCATGTGTTTTAAGGAGATACGTATCCCCTACCATAAATTATAAGGATATTAAAGTCACAGTAGGAGTTCCATATAAAGGTACAAGGACAGAGGCTGATTAATAAAGGTCAGGAAACCCTTAATACCACTCATGTATAATAAGGGATAAACAGCCTCACTCACCCAACGTCGGGGGGCTAAAATCCTGTCTTAAAGACACGTTCACCCTATTAATATAGGTCGACAGTTTCATACACACAGATACAGATCCCTTGTATATAATTCATTTACAGAAGGGTGCATTATCCGCTATATAATTAACAGAAGGGTGCATTATCGCTATATAATTAACAGAAGGGGTGCATTATCCGCTATATCATTTACGAGTGCATTACACTATATAATTTACAGAAGGGTGCATTATCCACTATATAATTTACAGAAGGGGTGCATTATCCACTATATAATTTACAGAAGGGGTGCATTATCCGCTATATATTAACAGAGGGGTGCATTATCCGCTATATAATTACAGAAGGGGTGCATTATCCCTATATAATTTACAGAAGGGTGCTATTATCCCTATAAATTACAGAAGGGGGCATTATCCACATATATATTTACAGAAGGGGTCCATTATCCACTATATAATTTACAGAAGGGGTGCATTATCCACTATATAATTAACAGAAGGGGTTGATAAATGTAAAGCGATGCATCTTGTGCTGCTTATACTCCGAATGGCTCTGTGTTCAGTGAATCTGTTGGTGGATAAGAAAGTTGAATGTAACAAGCAGTGCCAGGCAGTAACACCTAGAGCCAGCATATATTGCCTTGTATAAAGAGGGGTATGGAATTAAGGGAGAAGGCAGTGTGTGGAATATGGTCACTGGGTATAAATCATTGTTGATAGATGAAGTTGGATGTCAGGATGATTTTTCCCCCTTCATACTTTTTTTTCCCTTCCTCTGGATGAACTGTTGGAAATGTCGGTATTGCTGAGTAGGTTGGACTAGATCAGGGGTGTCAAACTCAATCACATGAAGGCCGTGTCTCAAACCCTCCTCTCCGCGAGCTTACCCCCCTATCAGTTACCGGAAAACGCACTCCAAGTAACCGACAGGAAATAAAACAGAACGGACAAGAGGGGTTAGTGAACAACCTGATATATCACACAATATTTCTTACATCTATATACTTGCTGCCACCACCTTCCTAAAAATAGGGAAGGACCTACTAAATATATCTATTGGGTTATCCGCACCCCCTTAACTATCACAATCCTGCAAGAAAAAGGGTTATCCGCACCTATTACTTCTATACACAGTTTTTATATATATATACTAAACAATACTTCTTCTATAGTAGCCTAACTTCAGAGACACAGTTCGTTTTGGGATATGCCTATAAATGTTTTATATCATTTATTAAAAGTTGACAAAAGAGTGCATAAAAAATATACAGAAAAACTAATTAACTTACTGAACATTAACGGTAACCACAGGTGAGGGTAGAAGGGGATAAAAGAATGAATACTTAGATATATATGGTGTCTGAAAAGTCCGTGAGCAGTCAAGATATTTGTAAATCCAATGTGGAAAAAGAGTGACAATGTCCAAAGTCCCTGATGGAAGCCAATTATGGTCCATCCGATTGGCTAGATGTTCCTTAAGATGGTATGACGAACTCCTGAGCTGAGACCATGCTCCCAATGTATCCCTTTTCTTGAAACGGGGCTTTTTCTGCCCCAAAAGAGTGGTACCTATTTTTGGAGGAACTTTGAAACTCCAATTTCCCTCTAGTCCATAATCCGTGTACCATACATCCCACATTCCCATATTGCCCTGGTTGTCCTTAACTAATTTTACACAATGGAATGATACTAAACTGACATATATTGGAGTTGGTATGAACATGAATATCTGTTGTATTCAATTAGATCAACTGGACTTGAAGTTTAGTTCTTGAGACGTTCGCTAGTCATCCGACTGGCTTTCTCAATTCAGAATGACTTGTACAAGAATCTTTGGCAATTATGTACCCTGAAAATCCCAATTAGCATTCATAGCCAGTGTTAAGGCGGGATTGCATAGTGGTTAAGAGGTGTTATGGAAGCCCAGAGTAAGGTGTCAAAACAGCATTGTTGTACATGGCAGACATTTGGTGTCGAACCCCCCCACCTCTATTTAGGCTTGGTTTCTTTATTTTCAATAAATGCATCCTTGACACCTCTCTTGAACCAGTCACGTTTCTTTGCCAATATGTTACATTACAATTTTATTTATGTGAAAATAAGAAACCCAGCCTAAATAAGAGGTGGGGGTTGGACACCAACTGTCTGCTATGTACAATGCTGTTTTGACACTTACCTGGGCTTCCTATAACACCTCTTAGCCACTATCCAATCATGCCCTTAAAGGGTATGTCCACCCTTAAATCAATTTTTTATATAGCCTTCCTCCTGGTCCCCCAGCCCAACCGCATAATTTTATTTTAAGAAAGCTCCCCAACTCTTACTTACCTCCCTCTTTCCTCCGCCGTGCTCCCGGCCCTCTGCTTGCGAGAAAATGCAAGCAAGGGGCGGGACGGCAGCCAGCGTCTGTGATTGGCTGAGCGGCACCAATCACAGACGCGGTGCCGGCGCTCACTTCGGCGGAGGAAAGAGGAGAGGTAAGTAAGAGTTTGGGGAGCTTTCTTAAAATAAAATTATGCGGTTGGGCTGGGGGACAGGGGGAAGGCTATATTAATGGGATTAATGTCGGGGGGGGGAATCCGGAGGAGAGGGAGGGGGGGGGAGGGGAAGGGCTGCAGTACGCATGCCAAACTTCTCCGGAGGCCGTAGGAGCAGAGTCCTATATGGACTCTGCTAGCCTCCTGGTGGGCAGTTTTTGGACTTTGGGGGGGGACTACTGGAGAACCCTATGGAGCTGGGATGTTAGGTAAGGATTAAACTACACTACATGGTGGACCAGTAGTTGGGGGATTAATTTTTGGGGGTGGCCATGCCCTTAACACTTGGCTGTGATATGCAAATTGGGATTTTCCAGGTACATATTGCCACAGATTCTTGTACTGGGGCACTTCTAGGGTTTTTGCTGCCTGGTCCAAACTTTTTATTTCTGCCCTTTCGCGTGCCGCCGCCACGATAAAGTGGCCGTGGCTTTGTGGATGGACATGACGATTTTAAACTTCCTTCACACACAGTTATTAAACAGTTCCTCAGACAGTCAATTAGCAATAATGTAAATCTACTAGAAACAGATTTTCATCCCTTTCTCAAACAACTTGTGTTGCCACTACCGTATTGCTCCTTTCAGGTTTCTGTTGCTCAAATCAACTTATTTTTAGCCTGTGCTATACATGTTGTACAACTGTTACAGTAAATTTGAAATGCCATACTTTCTGTAGTATAAAAGTTTTGGCCAAAAGATTTGCCTGCCACCACGTCAAGTAGACTCTTTCAGCAGGGCCTAACTAACCTAACTATTCTAACATAGCCTCACAAACTAATAAAGCTAAACAAACCACTGTTGCCTGTCTGCCATTTTTCTTGTTCAGTGCAAGGGTGCCACCTGAGACAAGTGTCTCTCTGCCTAATGGTAGATGTGGCCCTGATTACCGCACCACTTTCAGAGGTAAGGAAATCCAGCGAACTTCAGTTATATTAAATTCTTCTTTATTATACACATATACACCTATGTGACAAGGAAATAGACCAACAAACAATGGCTATTACATTCTAATGTAATAATCATTGATTATAAGTTACTCGCGTATAGGTATATAGACATTTTACTCGCGGATTCGATACTCACGTATAGGTATAATACATTTTACTTGCGGATTCGTATTTACTTTACGCGCGTATAGGTATAATAGACTTTTACTCGCAGATTCATACTCGTGTATAGGTATAATAGGACATTTTACACGCGTTGTTCGATACTCACGTATAGTATAATAGACATTTTACTCGCGGATTCGATACTCACGTATTGGTATAAATAGACATTTTACTCGCGGATTCGATACTCAGTATTGGTATAATAACATTTACCCGGTATTCGTACTCACGTATAGGTATAATAGACATTTTACTCGCGGATTCGATACTCACGTATTGGTATAATAGACATTTTACATGCGGATTCGATACTCACGTATAGTATAATAGACATTTTCACGCGATTCGATACTCACGTATAGGTATAATAGACATTTTACTCGCGGATTCGATACTCACGTATTGGTATAATAGACATTTTACTTTCGGATTTGAAATTTACTTACTCGCGTATTGGTATAATAGACATTTTACCTTACGGATTCAATATTTATTTGTATGTATAATAGACATTTTACTCGCGGATTCGATATTTACTTGCGTATAGTATATAGACATTTTACTCGCGATTCGCACACCTCGAGCGTTCGACCATTCGATAATTATCGAAGTCCGAAAATATCGAAAGTCCAAGAAATCCGGGTCCGGGATAGTTCGAGAAGTCTGAATCCGTTCGAACTCGAATAGTTTCCGCTTCTTTCCGCTGACCGACCACCATACCTTTACCTAAACAAGGCGTCCGAAATGGGATTCATACAACCATCATGACCACTCACAGGTTGGGCTGGCAGTCCGCACAAACCTTGTACAAACCTTGATGCAATAAAGCTATTAAGCTGTCGATTTTAAATTGTGTTTTCTTGATTAAACGGGTAAATAAATAGCAACTCAGTGTCTTGGAACCATAGAGAAAACATTACTGTCCTTGTTCCAGTCATGCAGGCTCTGTGAAGGAATAAATCTGATATTATTCATACAAGGCAATGTTCCCCTCTAATTGGAAATTGGATGTGTGCGCAGATAATAACCTTTCTGTGAGCATACAAAATGAAATTGTGTGCGCTACATACTGCAGAACTTAATTTCCAGCAGATTTTTTGTGCGCGCACCACTTAAACCTGTGTTTACGCCGCACACCTTAGAGGGAACACTGATACAAGGGTAAGTCAACTTGAATGGCTGGTGAGAGAAGTAGCACAGAGATTAATAAAACAACGTCTCATATATTAAATTGAATCTTGTGTGCTTTAGTTTCCTTTACACAAAGGAAATTTGAAGGTGGACAGGCATTAAAAAAAAGAGGAAGAAAAGGACAAAGAAAAATATCATAAACTGTCATTTATCCCACTAGTGAAAGTTGAATCGCAATGTATTCAGACCCTAGCCAAATGGATATACAAGGCCTTCTTTTCTCAGTTTCATTTTAAAAACTTGTAAGAAAAAAAATGTAAATTTTGTATATAGTATTTTCTTGTTACTCCTACTTCCCTTTAGCTCACAGCTCCTCCCAGTTACTTCACTTCATACACGCCCGTCTCAGCAATGTATTTCCCTATCTCCAACACTGGTACGTATGCACATAGGTTAGAGAGAGGAGAGAGGGGAGAAGGAGGAGGGCAATGGGAGAGACCCTCAAACTTGATCTTCCTCTTAAAGACAAGCTTGTAGGAAATAAGAAAATGTAGTCTTTGCATAAGCATTTATTTCCTGCAGTTTGCCACAAAACAGCTTTACATCTTTCTGCTTACTTTCAGATTGATTGTTTGGCCCATTAATTGCAAGCAGATGTCTCTTCTAGGTTGTTTGGGTTAATTAAATGACTCTTGAACATCACAGTATCCAAACACTATCACAGATTTTCAATTGGATTTTTTTACCCAACCAATTGTAGGACATTCCCTCTTGAACTCCCCCCAAAGTCTCTTTACTGCCCTTCTGAAAAGATTAATGTATGAACGCATTTATAGGGTGAGTTTAAAAAGATATAAGCTATATTAAATGTTTTAAAATTATCATTGTATTTGCCACCTCAGTCTTTGCCCCAAATGGCTTACAATCTAAAGCTAGCCATACACACCCAAACCATCGAAAATCATTCCCCACCTTGTGCCGCCGATCTTCCATAGATTTCAGTAAAAAACTGAAGTGGATAATGTTACGTCTTCTTTTTTTTGATACACCAATCGATAATCGCAGATTGGTCTATCGGGAAAAAGGAAACTGATTCCGATCAAAATCGCCGAATTAATCAGAATATCGATTCTATGTATCATGGAAAATAGCACAACGTCTACAAAAAAGGGTTTTTAAAAATTAACACATAACAAGAAGAGTGAACATATTGTATTTGTTATAAAACCACGCCTTCTGCTAACTATTAGGGTATAAACACCCTTTTAAGTGGAACTGTGGTCTCCACAACGTTGATTTTAAATAGAGGCCAGGTTCCTACCTTTAAAATGAGCCATCAACCACCTCTCTACGTGCTGCCCAGCCCAAGATTAAAAAAAATCACTGATCAGAAAGATTGGGGTGGAGGTTCTGGATCTGCTGTAATTAACTAGTTCCTCCTTCTAAATCTACGGTTGGCACATGCTCAATGCAGAAGAAACTAGGAAGAGATCGAGTTACAGTGACTGAAGTAGGAGAGGAGAAGGCCACAGGTTTTCAAAGGAACTACAAGGGAGGGGCAATGAGGAGGAGGAGACACAGGTAGAGGACAGTCGCAGAAGTGCAGGGCATCTGGTGATGCTGCTACCATTTAACACATAAACTGGAAAAATCTTCAAAACTATGTAAAAAGAAATATTGAAAGTAATTGCAAAATAATTAGGAAAGCAATTCCTTTCAATTTACCTAAAGTCATTTTTGACCACAGTTACCCTTAAAGCATTTATACACACGTTCGACGTCCGGCTGATAATCGTAACAATGTGTATGCTTTTCACTCAGATGAGGTTCTTCAATCAGCCGTGGTGGATCAATGCACAACATCCAAGCAAACACATACCCGCACTATTCGCACAGGGCGTATCTTTTGCTTAGGGGTGGGGGCGCAAGCCTCGTTCCGCAGGAGCTCTAAGTTTCGAGACCTCTAATTTCCTCTTTCAATAATGGCAGTAGGGGTAACTTACTGCTCTCTTATCTGTTATCAGTGATTATGTACCAGTGCATTCATGTGGTTCTGTTTAGACAAATGCAAGACACACACTGGATTGTAATCTCTATCTAACAAAATATCAAGTGTAATTGCGTAGACGCTACTCATACTGGGGCAAATATCCAAGGCTATATCTAGTATTTGACAAATGACAATGTGGGAGCATTGGAAATGCTGATCTTGCAGAGAACATTATTTATATATAGCGCAGGAAGACTAGACTGGATAAGATAATGGTGCGACCATATTTGAATCTATTGCTGTTGAGGCTTCTATTAAAAGTAATATTATAAACTATGACCTCTTGCTGAGTATTTCTATGTCAGTGATTTAACCCATTGTATATTAGAAATATATATACATATCCTATCTATCTATCTATCTATCTATCTATCTATCTATCTATCTATCTATTATCTATCTATTTATCTACATCTATCTATCTATCTATCTATATCTACCATCTCTATCTATCTCTATCTATCTATCTATCTATCTCATCATATATCTATTAAGTTTCAATCATATCCATGATTCAACTTTTCCCACACATTTATACACATTGCCATTCTTTCCAGTTCTTTCCAGAAAATCACCACAATTGTTTTTTGATTCTCATCTTATTAGATATATAATGAATATATAATTACTGATTGTATACATTAGCTGATGATCTCCTTATATACTGTACCACAGACAGCCCTAAACATGAATGTGTCCAGTCTGCACATATAACATATATTATACTGTATCACAGACAGCCCTAAACATGACTGTGTCCAGTCTGACATATATATATATATATACTGTACCACAGACAGCCCTAAACATGACTGTGTCCAGTCTGACTACTCACCCAGAGGCTGTAGGATCAGGTCCTGTGCTTGGCAGGGTCCTGTCCTTGGTGCTGACAGGTAGTTGCAGGACACCAGACAGACAGAGAAGAGGAAGTGTGGACCACAGACAGCCCTAAACATGACTGTGTCCAGTCTGCACATATATACATTATATATACTGTACCACAGACAGTCCCAAACATGACTGTGTCTAGTCTGCACATATATATATTACATATACTGTACCACAGACAGCCCCAAACATGACTGTGTCCAGTCTGCACATATATATATTATATATACTGTATCACAGACAGCCCTAAACATGACTGTGTCCAGTCTGCACATATATATAACATATATATATTATATATACTGTACCACAGACAGCCCTAAACATGAATGTGTCCAGTCTGCACATATATACATTATATATACTGTATCACAGACAGCCCTAAACATGACTGTGTCCAGTCTGCACATATATATATTATATATACTGTACCACAGACAGCCCTAAACATGACTGTGTCCAGTCTGACTACTCACCCAGAGGCTGTAGGATCAGGTCCTGTGCTTGGCAGGGTCACTGTCCTTGGTGCTGACAGGTAGTTGCAGGACACCAGACAGACAGAGAAGAGGACAGTGTGGGAAGAGGGGGATTCCCGCCTGGTGACTGTCCCCATCCTGCCCTTTGCTGTGCGGAAGGAGCTGATCTTTCAGGTGGCTCAAGGTACCAGCCACACTGCTGGGGCTGCTTAATCTTGGGCGGTAACAATTCAGTCACGGAGCAGCACAGGTTGGGAAAAAGAAAAAACCTGTTCCAGCACTTGGTTCTGTCCCTTGATTCTTCCCCACTGGATCATCCCGGGCCACGTCTCTTCTATCTCAATTTAGCCGGCAGTCCCTGCTCTGTGACATTCATCCCTTGTCTCCTGCTGCTTCTCTGGGACTTGCCGGTTTGGAGGCTCCTCCACAGGTGGGATTGGAGGTAGGAGAAGGTCGGGCTTTCCATTGCACTCTGACCTGAGGACCCTTTGCTGCTGCTGGGATGGTGGTGGTGCCATGCAGGGAGCAAAGGAGAAGGGGAAACATTGGGGGGTTTCAGATCAGCAGGAGCGCGGGGTCATGATAAGGTCCCTCCTGATTGCGATCGGGGG
Organism: Hymenochirus boettgeri; assembly: GCA_019447015.1. Lineage (NCBI taxonomy): Eukaryota > Metazoa > Chordata > Amphibia > Anura > Pipidae > Hymenochirus > Hymenochirus boettgeri. Next base: position 12,775,681 of record CM033472.1, read on the forward strand.
CGCATGTTGGGCATCACTGGTCCAGAGAAGAGGACAGTGTGAAACAGAGGGGGATTCCCCGCATGGTGACTGTCCCCATCCTGCCCTTTGCTGTGCGGAAGGATCTGATCTTCAGGTGGCTCAAGGTACCAGCGACCATGCTGGGGCTGCTTTAATCTTGGGCTGGTACAAATACAGTCACGGAGCAGCAGCAGGTTGGGAAAAAGAAAAAAACTTTTCCAGCACTTGGTTCTGTCCCTTGATTCTTCCCCACGGATCATCCCGGGACCGTCTCTTCTATCTCAATTATAGCCGGCAGTCCCTGCTCTGTGACGTTCATCCCTTGTCCTCCTGCTGCTTCTCTGGACTTGCCGGTTTGGAGGCTCCTCCACAGGTGGGATTGGAGGTAGGAGAAGGTCGGGCTTTCCATTGCACTCTGACCTGAGGACCCTTTGTGCTGCTGGGATGGTGGTGGATGCCATGCAGGGAAGCAACAGGAGAAGGGGAAACATTTGGGGGGTTTCAGATCAGCAGGAGCCGGGGTCATGATAAGGGTCCTCCTGATTGGATCGGGACGCATGTTGGGCATCATGGTCCAGAGAAGAGGACAGTGTGAAACAGAGGGGGATTCCCGCCTGGTGACTGTCCCATCCTGCCCTTGCTGTGTGGGAAGGAGCTGCTCTCAGGTGGCTCAAGGTACCAACGACACTGCTGGGGCTGCTTTAATCTCTGGGCGGGTAACAATACAGTCACGGAGCAGCACAGGTTGGGAAAAGAAAAAAAAACCTGTTCCAGCACTTGGTTCTGTCCCTTGATTTTTCCCACTGGATCATCCGGGCACCGTCTCTTCTATCTCAATTATAGCCGGCAGTCCCTGCTCTGTGACGTTCATCCCTTGTCCTCCTGCTGCTTTTCTGGGACTTGCCGGTTTGGAGGCTCCCCACAGGTGGGATTGGAGGTAGGAGAAGGTCGGGCTTTCCATTGCACTCTGACCTGAGGACCCTTTGCTGCTGCTGGGATGGTGGTGGTGCCATGCAGGGAAGCAACAGGAGAAGGGGGAACATTGGGGGGTTTCAGATCAGCAGGAGCCGCGGGTCATGATAAGGGTCCCTCTGATTGCGATCGGGCCGCATGTTGGGCATCACTGGTCCAGAGAAGGGACAGTGTGAAACAGAGGGGGATTCCCCACCTGGTGACTGTCCCCATCCTGCCCTTTGCTGTGCAGAAGGAGCTGCTCTTTCAGGTGGCTCAAGGTACCAACGACACTGCTGGGGCTGCTTTAATCTTGGGCGGTAACAATACAGTCACGGAGCAGCACAGGTTGGGAAAAAGAAAAAACCTGGTCCAGCACTTGGTTCTGTCCCTTGATTCTTCCCCCCTGGATCATCCCGGGCCCTTGTCCTCCTGCTGCTTCTCTGGGACTTGCCGATTTGGAGGATCCTCCACAGGTGGGATTGGAGGTAGGAGAAAGTCGGGTGTCCTTCACACTCTGACCTGAGGACCCTTTGCTGCTGCGGGATAGTGGTGGTGGTGGTGCCATGCGGGGAAGCAACAGGAGAAGGGGAAACACTTGGGGGTTTCAGATCAGCAGGAGCTGCAGGGATCAGCAGGGCCGCAGGTCAGGATAAGGGCCACTCCTGATTACGATCGGGCAGCATGCAGCCAGCAGGCTGGGCATCTCTGATACATGCGGGGCATTGTAGTGAAGAGTGCTGTCTCAGAAGAGCCAATTCCTAAAGAAAAAGACACACATTTAAAGACTGTAATGTAAATATATTAGAAAAAGATTACTGGTTTAAATGAGATGGAAATAAAACAATTATGTCAAAACAAAGAGACCTGAATAGATGTGCAACACCTTACATTCAGGAGGTCCCTGGCAGTTAATGCTGATTGGGACACATTCTCTGGTATTTATTGCCAACAGATTCTTGTACAAATCATTTTGAATGAGCGATCCAGGCGGATGACTAGCGAAACGTCTATAAGAACTAAACTTCAGGTCCGTTGATGTAACTTAATACCACAAATACTGTACACATGTCCTGTATGAATGAAAACCTTCACACACATAAGCATGTTGGGGACATGAGTGAAATTGACCACATAGTCCGTGACAGAGGCCACACAGGTACATAAATACTCTTTAGGGATGCCCTATTGTCTCAATAACATTTTATTAACCCCTTTAGTACTGTTTGTACCCACAGTACCAAGACTGTACTAGTACACAAAACTATGTAACAGCGAAAGGAACAAGGATTTATATGGCAAATTGTTTTTACTATAATGTAGTTTACACCTATAAAAAGGATAGGAAATGTTCGCCTTTGGACATACTATAGAAATCAATGCCTCATTGGCTTAAGAGGAAGTATAGGAATTTAGACTCCGGCAATGCAGTAGATATAGTTTACTTGGATTTTACTAAGGCTTTAGATACAGTCCCCCATAGGGACTAATGTATAAGCTAAGGGCGTTGGTCTGGGGAGTCACATTTGTACATGGATAGAAAAGTTTGATGAATAGGATGCAGAGAGTAGTTTATCAAAATGGACGTTAAAAGTGGACGTTAAAAGGAGACTCTAGTCTCCTTTCAGTTGCGGGAGTCTGTGGTGGTCTCGCGGGAGACCACCCCCAGAATAGGAAGACTCCCGGACAATCCGGGAGAGGTGGGATACCTGCGTCTATTTCTCCATGTGCAGTAAAGGAAGCAGGTAACCAGCAGTCAATCATGGGTTATGATGTCAGCCAACACAGCCTTGTTTGACTGCATTCTTCTGCCAGAATAGAGGCAATAATTATCCTTTAATATCCGGTTGATAATACATCTAATAATGTGATGACTGTACCAATTGGGGTTGGGGGCAGATAGCCAACGTGTGACCAGTTTTTTAAGGGTGGATATGCCCTTAAACAATAATATACAGTGCTGGTATCTGTAGGGTAATATTTTGATACCAGCACCTGTGATACAATCACACTCAGTAGATATAGGGATACAATTAAAGGGCAAGTGAAGACTTTGCTCTGAAATTAATAACTTCAATTGCAAAAGCAAACACATTTGACAGGGTTTTGACATAATGCTGAAGCAATGACAACAACCAACTAGAAAGGGAAAGATAAACTTTGAATTTGGCTTGAAAGACTGATTTGGAAGGGAATTTGTGTGTTTGGCTGCAGATTTTAAAACTCAATAATGTCAATGATGAGGACATTGTTGTTTTACTTACCCTTTAAATATGTCATATGCATTAAAAGTAGGTCAGTTGGTGTGTGTGTATTCATATCAGGTTGGGGGATAAAATACTAACTTTTTGATGATTGGTCAAAATGAGTTTTTTTACTTTAGTTACCCTTACGTATGGCTGCCACCGTAATGGATAAGTAGATCAGTAGGTGTGTGTACCGGGTCTGGTTGAGGGGTAGTGTCTTTTTATGTTTACAACCATAAAACTAACTTTTATTGAGAATAAATCAAATTAGTTTTTTTTACTTTAGTTACCCTTTAGGATGGCTGCCACAGTAATGGATAAGGATTAGTAGGTTTGTGTACTGGGTCTGGTTGAGGGGGTATGTCTATTTTGTGTTTATAACCATAAAACTATCTTTATTGAGGATAAATTAAATAGTATTTTTGACTTTAGTTACCCTTTAAATATGGTTCCATTGGAATGGAAAGGTAGGTCAGTAGGTGGGTATACCTGGGTCTGTGTGGGAGGGTTGGGGGTATCACCATGTGATTTATGACCATGAAAAAAAACTGTTTGAAAATCCACATTGAGGATTGGTACCATTATAGTCTATGGGAAAAAATGTCCGGAAAGTCGCCGATAACGCCGTAACGCTTCCGTGGATTCCTTAGCTAGAAGCACATTTCTCCTATATGCCCCGCAATCTGTATCGAATTTCATGTCTCTAGCTCAAAAACTGTGGGAGGAGATATGGTCCAAAAAAGCGGAAGAATAAACGGAAGAAGAAAAAGAAAGAAGAAGAAATAGAAAGAACAGTAATTGGCTTTTCAACGCAAAAAAATCGCACATGAAATCGCATGCTATGCGATTGCGTTTGCATTGCAGTGTGGCCTTGCCTTAACGTCACAGCTATCTGCTCAACTAAAGTTGGTTTTACAGTGTACATATCTTAGGCAGTAGGGTCATATTCCTTACCAAACCTTCCCTCACATTCAATTCCACCTACTGCCAGCTGTAATCCATGGAGTCTGAATGGAATAAACCTGCAGATCTTAGAACGGACCCAGTCAAATGTCCAGCTCACTCTAACCAGCACCCATGTGGGAACCAGAGATAGCAAATGAATTTATCAATACAGTCACACTTTCTGTCTAGCAAACAGAAGCTGGATTGTCTTATTAATTTCTATGGAGAGGGGAGGGGGGAGTAAATGTGAGAGTGTGGAGTTGTAATTGGCTAAGAAGTCACATGTTTTATACACAGCACCTAATTGGGTGTAATAAAGGAAATTCTTGTCTTGTCATGTACAAGTCTAAGAGAGTTTTTGATTTGCTAACAGTGTAAAGGCGCAAACAGACGTCCGATTTTGTCCACGACCCGTGGCCACAGAACTCATTGGATGTTAGAATCCCGCCCCCAAGTGGTGCTATATAAATGGAATAAACATACATACTATACACCCTTTGCTGATGGGCCAGCATAGGCACAAGAGAGACGAGTCCCGATCCTGAATATTCAGGAAACATTTATCCCGACACTTAGCCCGTCTTTGGATTTGGGCCCTGTGACAACAGGAGTGCAATGTAAACTCCCATAGACAATATCTGAAATTGCACTCTTAATTTTCAAATTATATCACTTTATCTGCATGTCAAGCAGTATGGCAATTCTACATTGTTAACTGGCAGGCAATCACAGGGTTAAATTCTGCCTGACCAGTTGGTAAAGAAGATAGGGTATTCAGTAAAAGGTTTTATCGTTAAATGGTACTAATTTAGCCCCAACCAATCAGATGTTAGCTTTTGAATGTTAAATAAGATCTGATTGGTTGGGGCAAAATTAGCACCATTTTAACGATAAGAACTTTATTGAATCTCATTCTGAATTGAGAGAAGCCAGTCAGGTGACTAGCGAAACGTCTTCAAAACTAAACTTCAAGTCCAGTTGATCTAATGAATAACACAGAAATCTCCATGTGAGTTTTCTTTTAGCTTAAACCAGCATGAGATCTGACTTCAAAGGGCACAGGTGTGAAGTCCTGTAATATACATACACTGTTACAGGTACTAGGCACCAGCACAGCAGGTGGCCTTCTAGGTTAGAACTGGGGGCACTTCAAAGGCCATTCATATTTCTTAATAATTCAGGGCATGGATATTTTATGTTTTAAGAATATTCGCAGTTTATAGTAGAATTTAATCTGTATTTTATAGAACGAGTAGGCGATGATCCGTAGGAACCTGAGATATTATACTTCTGTCATACACTGTTGAAGGTTCATTCTATCCAGGTCACGGTATTCTGTAAATCATTCACCCAGGTCATGGTATCTGTATATTCATTCATCCGGTTGGAGCACTCTTGTAAAGATTTTGTCAGTGCAGAAAGCAAATGTGGATCCACAGGGGTATATAGTAGTAAATCACCCCTTTTTTCCCTTTCCTCCCCCCTTCTTTTCCTTTTTCACTTCCCACATACCCAATTTTCATTCCCAACATATCAACTTTTTTTCTTTCATTTTTTTTTTTACCACCCCTCATTTCCTTTACTTTTCCTTTCCTCCTCATTCCAGAAAGCCCCTACCCCCCTCTGCTCCAAGTCCAGGGCCCCCCTCTGTCCCAAATCCAGACCTCCCTTTTGTCCCAAATCCAGGGTCCCCCCTCTGTCCCTGAGTCCCAAATACACCACCCCCTCTGTCCCAAATCCAAGGCCCCCCTCTGTCCCTCAGTCCCAAATACAGCCCCTCTGTCTCAAATCCAGCCCCCCCACTCTGTCCCAAATACAGGGTCCCCCACCTCTGTCCCAAATCCATGGTCACCCCCCTGTCCCAAATCCAGGGTCCCCCCTCTGCCCCAAGTCCAGGGCCCCCACTCTGTCCCAAATACAGGGTCCCCCACCTCTGTCCCAAATCCATGGTCACCCCCCTGTCCCAAATCCAGGGTCCCCCCTCTGCCCCAAGTCCAGGGCCCCCACTCTGTCCCAAATACAGGGTCCCCCACCTCTGTCCCAAATCCAGGATGCCCCTCTGTCCCACGTCCCAAATCCACCACCCCCCTCTGTCCCAAATCCAGGCCTCCCTCTGTCAAAAATCTAGCCCCCCTCTCTCCCAAATCCAGCCCCCCCACCCCCCCGTCCCAAATCCAGGCACCCCTCTGCTCCAAGTCCAGGGCCCCCCTCTGTCCCAAATCCAGACCTCCCTTTTGTCCCAAATCCAGGGTCCCCCCTCTGTCCCTGAGTCCCAAATCCACCACCCCCTCTGTCCCAAATCCAGGCCCCCTCTGTCAAAAAGCCAGCCCCCCTCTGTCCCAAATCCAGCCCCCCCCTCTGTCCCAAATCTAGACCCCCCCTCTGTCCTAAATCCAGCCCCCCTCTGTCCCAAATCCAGGGTCCCCCTTTGTCCCTCAGTCCCAAATCCACCCCTCCTTCTGTCCCAAATCCAGCTCCCCCCCTCTGTCCCAAATCCAGGGTCCCCCCCTCTGTCCCAAATCCAAGGTCCCCCATCTGTCCCAAATCCAGAGGCCCCCTTCTGTCACAAATCCCCTTTGTCCCAAATCCAAGATCACCCCTCTCTCCTAAATCCAGGTTCCCCTCTGTCCCAAGCAACTTTATCTGCGGTTGTGTTCTGCCTCCTGTGTGTTTCCTGTGTTTCTCCCTCTAGTAGTGAGTCCATAGGAACTGTAGTGACACACACACGCACACAGAATCACATAATTATTTCTGGGATTTTATATACATATATAGATACCAGAAACTCATCCAGACTTTTTTTTAACTATCCAATGAACCTGCCATCACCATGTCCAATGGCTCCATAGTTTAACCGTTCTCACAAGGAAAAACCCTTTCCAAACTTCAAGACTAAACATATTTTCCTCCAGTCTTAAAGGATGTCAACATGTCCTCTGACATGTTTTATTGGTGAACAATGCCCCAGATAGTTTATTGTATGGCACATTAATGTATTCATACACAGTAATCATATCTCCATGCAAGTGCCATTTCTCTAGTGTACATAATTGTAACTTACCCAATCTGTCTTGATATTCAAACTTTCTCAGTCCCCTTATTAATTTAGTTGCCCTTCTCTGAACCCTTTCCATTTCCAAGATATCCTTTTTGTAAACAAGATTGCAAAATTGTACCACACATTCCAAATAAGGCCTTACCAATGCTTTGTAAAGAGGGAGAATAATATTTTTCTCCAGAGAATCCATACCTCTCTTTATACAAGACAATACCATGCTGGCTCTACAAACTGTAGTTAACTTACTGTAATCCTGGATATTCTGTCTGTACAAGAAGACATCCAATCACATATACACCTATGGATACAGGTAACTAACTGTAACCCTGGATATTCTGTCTGTCCAAGAAGACATCCAATCACATATATACACCTATGGATATGGGTAACTAACTGTAACCCTGGATATTCTGTCTGTACAAGAAGACATCCAATCACATATATACACCTTGGATACAGGTACTAACTGTAACCCTGGATATTCTGTCTGTACAAGAAGACTCCAATCACATATATAAGAAGACATCCAATCACATATATACACCTATGGATACAGGTAACTAACTATAGCCCTGGATATTCTGTCTGTACAAGAAGACATCCAATCACATATAAACACAGGGACACTATCCAGGTACCTAATATATACTATCAATAGGGATAGGAGTGAAACACGGGGACACTTATCCAGCGACCTAATACATAATAACTAACGATCAATGAGGGGATAGGGATGAACGCATATCAGACATATACAAAAGTGTTAGGGAACCGACCACGTATCCATGTACCTAATATAGTACTATCATACTAGGGTGAACAAGGCACGATCAGCAAAAATACATGGGACTAAATGGTGAAACATGAACGTACAGCCCTAAATGATATACTAAAAGTAAAAATTTTGGAAATGGCATGATAGCATCGGGTATCATTGGGTTTTGTACAAATTAAGCACAAATCAAATTCCGATATAGCATCCGACCACAATGCCATAAGCAGCTATCGAGGAAAAAAGATCTTAGTATGATGATTCTACAATCACAATAATAATATTCCTAGTTGCATAAATAGATTTCCACCAAGAATTATTTTTTAACTCAGGGTAATATACCAGTTTAGATTCCATGGAAAAGCTAGAATTAGTGAATTTTTGCAGGTTTTCATGCACTGTCTGCAATTAAGTAGATGTTCTTCCTTCCAAAGAACTTTCCATTGATTGACGCTAATGAGTTCCAGCTATTGTATTTATGAGTGAGAAATAAGATAAATGGACCAGATCTTTGACGCGATACACAACTTGTCCTTAAAGGTATTTAATCAAAGATTGACTCTCAATATGAAGCCTGCGTCTGTACTATATAAAGTCTAATATTGACATTAATGTCCTCCATCACTGCAATACGCAAATGCCATAGAGGTTTCAATGCATAAAGGCTAGGTCGAAGTGGATCTTCACATGATTATTTTACTGAACTGTCTGTTTGAAGTGAAAGTTTGACCCTCACTCGCTTAAGTAAAAAGAAACAAACTCAACAAAAGTGAAAATTTCTTGTATTGTAAACTTTAGTGGTAGCTAAGTTAACCGCCGTCCAGGGTCTTGTCCATACTGCAATGGCATCAATCAAAACAGTGCAATTAAATCCTTCCATAGCTGTCGTTAAGTGTGCGTGGGGGCCGTGAAACAATACTGGTCGCCTGGCAAGCGTAGACAGATACTAGATGCACTGTTTGATATTGTACAGATATTTCATAAATTAAAAGTGTTGCGGAGGTGGAGGGAGAAGAGGGCGACCCATTGTAGAATGGATTATTAATTGTTTTTTGAGGTTGCACATACTAAGTGTGAGGCAGTTATTACTGTAGTAATGAAGCCACATTCGGAAATGTCTGGTGTTTGAGGCAGAATTGTGGGGTATCCCAACACAAACGTGTCGAGAACTTCAGTGTTTGAAAAGTGTGATAATGGGGTTTGAAAAGTGAGTAGAAATCTATGCCAAATTGTTGTGAGTGTGAAATTACTAAAAATACCACTCAATGTGGATTTGAAGGTGTGCAGAACTTCTACTTGAACCATATGGATGGAACAAAGACTCATCTCATCTTGCGAGTTTCTTAAAAATACCTACGTGTTAGTACACTGACACAAGGCAGCAATTGATAATATCCCAGCGATTACTTCCGTTTCATGTGGTTTAAATGGAAATGTCAGAACTAAAATAATTCTAATTCATCAATAGCAGTGCATATTTGACAATTATAAGCCGCCAGTAGATGGCACACAAGCATCGGGTAAACTGAAAATTATCAAGGAAACATTTTCATCTTCACTCCTTGGAAAGTCGCTAGTAAGTAGAGATGAAACAAAACGCTTTAAAATATCTTTTCCCCCAAAGTCTGTGGATTAGAGATTAGAAAGAAAAGGAAAACATTTAATGTTATAGATAATTCCTTTGAAACTGTCAAAAGCATTTAGTTCTAGTACGGTACGTGGTGTCACAGAAATGTTCAGTTATGTTAATTGGATTGCAAGTCAAACTTAAAATTCCTGGGGTCGCACGGTGTAGGAAAACGCAGAACTTCGAAAAACAGACTCATAAAAAATACAATGCAAGTGTCAAATAAAAAAGTCAACTACATAATATAATATCTACGTAATGGTGCACAGAGCAAAGGATGAAAAGGGAATTTTTTTGTCGTCGGTAGTATGGCCGCGAAGCATGGTCCCATGAACAACCCATCAATGGCATTATTTGTAGAGCGAGAATGAAAAGAAGAGCAGATAAGTTGGACCCTTTGCTGCATGTAATGTAAACGGTACTCTTCCTGCTGTTTGGCATGAAAGGGAGATGAACAAAAGTCCAGCATGACTTTGAATAACTTGAGTACAAGTCAAGAAAACGCGCTCATAAATATATAATTAAGTGTATAGATGGCCAAGGTATGGATCCTCTTGGATGGGTTTGGATAAAATGGAGGTTTTGGCACCAAATTTCATGAGAAATTTTGAAGGTTTTTCAGATGGCCAAATATTTGTCAATTGCTGTTATGAAAACTGTCCATCCATACTTTGACCTGGCAAGATGTTAGTAACAAAAACTGGTAGATGTGTCATCTAACTGGGTCCGGGTCAAAAACTACAGTGACATACTCTACTAAGTAACTTTACGTTCTTACTGACTTATACTTATCTGTATACCACAACATATACTTTGCATTGTTCTATTATAAACATTCTAGCCACCCTGACACTGATGAAGTTTTTATGAAAACCTCTCTTGGTCCAGGGTCATTCCATGTGACCAAGCTGTACACTTAGAAGTGGTATAATCTGACATTGGGTGACCTTGAGTTATGCACCTAACTTTATAGTCATATATTTCCTTCTCATTATAAAAAGGCAACTGAGGTCTTCAAATAAAGCCGTTCCATTGTACTTTTAAAATAAACCCTGGATCACATTCTATTTAAAACTTAGAGTTACAAGTATATTGCTGGACAAGTTTTAAGCAATTAACCGCCTGAATCTTCCTTCTTGGAGACACGTGACCAGTCGCCACTTAATTGGCCCCGCTCAAAGTAATTTTACTTTTATCTGTGTACAGGTACTTCCTGGCTTTCCCAGCATACTCTTAAGTGGGAAGCGCAGACCCAGGGACGGTGTTCAAGTGATGTCCACAAGACTACTGGAAGCAGTATACACAAATAATTTCTCACAGACTGCAGAGATGTATCCAGTGGATCATTTTAAGCACACAGATTTTATATAACCCAAACCTCCGAGACCACAGTTGAATTAAAATAGCAAATGATGAAGAATCTGAATGAAGACAAAAGTAAATATTGAACATTAAATGTGTTCTAAAGTCCAATGTTGAACCATATGACAAATAACTAAATTTAAAATTTAAAAAATGTAAGAAAGCGAGAAACTGTAGGGGCTTTGGGCCCCTCACAGTTTTTTTAAAGCCACTGCAAACACCCCTCTCTCACTCAATCTCCCACAATCATTGCATCTAAAGCGATCATCTGTTGGCTGATCCTGGTACATTGCCCCCTCCCCCCCCCCCCCCCCCCCCCCCCCGATGCAGGGTAGTTATGCTAAAGAGAAATAACAAGAAATTAATTTTTACCCAGCACTGATGAGAAGACAGATAAGCAAGGTTAAACAATGTTACCTTATGGAGAAGCCTGTCAAGTCTTTGTGGAATCTCAGAATTTAGTGCTGTGCAAGCTATGTCTTCATAAATGTTTAATAAAACTTCTTGATGGGGTCCAGCTACAACAGGTCAAGGAGAGAAAACAATGATATCTACTTGGAATATTGATCCAGACGTGATGATTCCACATTATGCATTGCTAATAGACTTACGAGGAGAGACAGTGAAGTTGTGTTCGGATAGAGACAATTCTCTAAATATACTAATAATTAAATCATAATTTGCTAAACAAGAGCTTTATAAGGGGCAGCTACAAATATCTTCCCACACACAAAATTGTAACTTGCTACTTTCATAAACAATATTCTTGAATTTTGTTCTACTACTGTAAATCCTGACACCAGAGATGCCCAATGACCGACCCTTGTTCATATCAACAAACATTGGTTAGGCACCGAACATTATTTAAAGGGCCTTCACCAAGCACCTAAACAATTATTTAAAGGGCCTTCAACAAAGTAACAGACAAAGTAACCCTGTAACATATTTATAAAGGATCTCACAAATGTAGCTTAATAGGCACACACAGTTAACACAACAACCTCTGGGGCTACAGATATCACAGCATGTACTGAAATTGAGTGTCATCTTACATCTTAAGGCCATACTGCCCTTAGCATGTATTCTGTAGTTAAAACCTCATATAAACAATACATTCATTGAAAGATGAGAGCAATAGTCATAACTGATAAAAGTTTTTAGATAGAAAACATCTGAGAAGTTCTAGTTATCTGGAAATTGTACTTCTTGTTTTATCTAAAACATGAAATGTCCCTGGGTTTGGGTCTTAAAAGGCAAAAAAATAAGACATTGGGCCCTCATTTACGCAGACTCGTGGGGGCAAATATATAGAGTTAAGTCAGACTAAACCGGTAGCGGCTCTATGTAATGAGCCTTGTTTGTCTCTTTTCTGTCTCTTTAATAAATTCCTCTGGCCACCAATGGACCTACCATGACTTTCGGCCTATTCACAAAGTGACTCTGTTTCCTTTGGTTTGCAGTCATGTGCGTTTTTCATTACTCTGAACATCTTTATTTTTACCACCACAGGGGACAATTGCCTGTATATTGTGTTTCATGTAACGTGATCGAGGTAATTAATTAGTTGCATCTAACACAAAAAATTATTTATTAAGTGAAGTGTCGGAACCATAAATATTGGTTTTCTCATTCTCAGGTTTCCTGTGGACTTTAATCTGACATATCTGTCTCCACAAATCCTCTCAGAGGACTGGAAAGAAAAAGATACATCTTCAATGACGGGAAACAGTTTATTGCGGTAGGTAGTCAGTAATTAATTGAATCTTGTTTCGCAAACTCGTTCAATTGGCTCCCGGAGCTTAAAATATTGATAGATATGTGTTGTTGAAGCCAACAAACGGAGGGATCCACATACTGAAATGCCACCTAGTCATAAATTTATAATTTAAAGTCACTTGCAATGATAACAGCTTTGAATTGTGACGAAACTCGAGTGTTATGGTGTTCACACCTTGTGGCAAGCAAGCAAATGCCCTCCAGCTTTTCTATCTTGAGCTTCTAGGTGCCAGCATCATCATCACCCTTATCTATCATGGCATGGAAATGCTGCGCTGGGTTAATTTCTTTTGACAGATTCTTTTGAAATGTCCATCTACTAAATGCAGATGTCCCAGCACAAACTAAAGACTCCAGCTGACTGCTATTTGGGATGACTGAGAGAGATTCATTATCATACTAAAAGTTTTAGATGCACGTCACAACTGATCCGTCAATATCTCTAGTGGAGGAACCCACTAGTACATCCTCTTACAAGACGTACAGTGTAAAAATAAAGTCTGTAAAGTCTGTTTTTCTATCATTATTCTTCTTTTTCTCGATCAACTGTATATGTAAAACGTCTTATTTACCTGAAGTATGTAGTTGAAATATTACTGCTACTGCTGCAAAAATATTTAATTAGAACAGTCAATGTTTGTGAATAGGTAAGCTGTGGTCTCTGAACAAGTTAGGGTAGAATAGAAGAAAGCCTACAGTCTTTCTTTTAAAATGAGCCCTGGATCACATCCTCTGGCTGCAGCCTGTGATAAATTATATTGCGGTGAATGAATTTCAAATGTCCTGCTTCCAGTAGATAGAGTGACATCTCTGCTCCTTCCCTGAGAAGCATGCTCATTAAGACTTAAAGGACAACTCCACCCCATATAATGACATCTTCAGCAAGAATGGCCCCATTAAAACATGTTGTATATCCTTGTCCTCTGGAATTATTAGCATATGCCTGCTCCTACATGCTTCATGGAAACTTAGGTTGGAATGTGTTAATGGATATTTTGTTCACGGCATCTTCGGCAATATAGTGAGCTGCTTTTGAGTGTGAGCATGTATAAGGAGGCAGTTAGGGGACTAGCATTCAGTCATTGGCTGGTAATCACTGACATTACTAACTGGAAAAACCAGGAAAGAAAGAAAACACGGGGCCACAAGACACTGTGACCACTTTTCAGGTTAGTCTTTGGTATATATTTCAGGTTTCTTGGGGTTTGGTGATGATTTACCAATCATATTTTTTCATTTGAGGCTGCACTTGCCTATTTATGCTGAGAAAAAAACAGGAAGAACCTGAACAGACATTAAAAAATTACATCGAGAAGAAGAGCATAAATGTAGGCAGAAGCTGGTCACATGCTGAAAACAGAAGTGTTCAAGCAAGTAATATTTCCACCAATAACTTCTCACCAAACTTTACCTAGAGATCTGATTATTAAGGTTTAATTTGAGGGACAAGGAAGGCTTTTTATATAACCCTAAAATGTTTGGGAAATTGGAGACCACAGTTACCCTTTAAGGAAAATGTAATGTCCTTGGAGAAAAACTTGTTTTCCAAAATGCTTAATTGTCAGAATGAACATTATGAAGATCAGACCTTCCTTTGAACCTACAGGAAAATCTGAAATATCTACAAAAAACAAAAATGTTCTTCTCACTCACCATAGAAAGTAACAATAATTTCCCCAAAGCCATGGGTCCAGCTAGGAAAAAAACCATTGCTGTGGTTTTAAGTAAAACCTTAAGTAAAACCTTAAAAATCACTGTTCCATTGTCAGGAAAGGCCTTAAGAAATCTAAAGCGGACTCAGTAGAAAATACAAATGCAATTTCTAGTAAAAAATAAAAATTCACCTACATAATATATAATATACCTAAACTTAATGGTCCACAGCAGCACAATATAAAGAAAGAATGTGTTCATGTCAAGCCAATTGGCCATTAATCTCACCAAGAGAAATGAACAGAGAATGGTCTTCCCATGAGTGTGTAAACTGGTCATTATCTTGCCATTGGTAGATTTGGAAGCCCATAGATATTTAGTGTTACTGTTTTTCAGGAATGCTATCCTGTTTTAGACTAGAAATGTTCGAATTTCGAAAAAATCTAAATTCCGAAAATCCAAAAGGAACACAGCGAAAGTCAATGGGAATAAAATCACCAAACGTTAATAAGACAAACATCCTGTACACAAGCTATTTTGAGGTTCCGCTGGCTACTTTCAAGGGTTCCCAACAATCAAGGCTATTTCCTAGGTTTACTGGAAGTAGCCCCTGTATATTCGGTACCCTCGACAAGTAGCTCCTTAAGTGCCAAAATATGGTAAGTTTCAAGATCCGAAAAGTTCAGAATCAAATGGGGTCTGAATAGGACCCAGATTCCATCCTATATTGACCAGTAAAGTGGGATTAAGGTTTTTATAGGGAGAGCTGTAAGAAAAAAAATCTGCATGGGAGTATCTAGAATGGTTTCTCATCCATGTACAGTATAATACTGATTACTTCCCCTGTGTGTGGGTAGGGTTACCCTGGTGTCTAACTTTATGCCAGTTCTCTTCAATAATAGACTTATAAGGTCCAGTTTGCAAATGGAGTTGAATGGCCTGAACTCTTTATACTGCACTGTAATTATAACTGTAATATTAACTTCTCCAGTTAGCAAAACAGCATATCAAGGAATAATCCATAAACTCTATTCAAAAACATGACTATGCTATTCAAAACATTTAAGACATTTTACAACATACACGTCAGTGCTTTATTGATTTAAATTGAAAAATATATTTTTTAATCTTCCTCCTAGAAAGATTCAGATTTAAGAATGTGTGGTATTTGATATATTGGAAGGCTTCTCTCTATCAAACAATGGGTTTTTGCAGAGAGAACAACATATTTTATCACGAACAAGTCAACAATGTGGCGATCGGCAGCTGTGCCTAAAGATTGAGATGAAATGAATACAAGAAAGAAAGTCATTCCTGGCTCCGAGGTAGAGAGAGAAAACTATTGTCTGTGATGTATGAGACAATGGGAAGGCTTAAGGTAGTGGATTTGCTCTAACTCAATTTCTCTTTTTATTTCGAAAATCTCAAAGCTATTATTTCTTTGCACTTTTTCTTTCAGAATCAGTCCTTTAAGACATTATTGGAGGCAAATTTTACCCTTCCCCCCTTATATCTATAAAATAGTTCTTGTTTTTCTTTCCTTTTGTTTTTATGACTGTAAAATTTAAGAGAATATAAAAAGACAATATTTATACCCGCTGGCAACAATTTCGAGGGGCTCAACTAGTGAATAAAGAGCTAAAGGTCTAAAACTGATTCAGACATATGAAAACTAGTTCTACTCTTCTAGAGTCAGTCTAATTTAGACCCGAAGTCTTTCAAATCAGCTGAGTTCCTTCATGGCAAAGTGATCGATGATGAATTTCCATAAAAAGATAAAAATGGTATTTGCACCATGTAGTAAATGTGGTATTGTTTGTCGAATCAAATGGAACAAAATCAGGTCACTAGCACTCAGGAGAATCAGAGATAGTTGCTCTATGTTTTTGTGGCCTTGTGTTATTAGGTCAATGCGTCACAATGTTATTTTTCTAGCTCCCGTAACTTGGTTGGCTACGTTTTTTAACTATCACCCTTCTTTAATTATACTGGTTTTTTCACTCCTGTTGCCCCTAGTGGCAAAGCCTTACCTTAACCTTCCATGGCTACATACCTTTTGAAAGATCAAAATTTGAAAAGCACCCCATGGTTTTTTGATAAGTCTATCGAATTTCCGATCAATTCAATTGAATTTGCTGAATTGATCGTAGTAAAGTGTATGGAATTGTCAGATAAGATTGATAGTACAGGAGAATTTCCACATATGCACAAGGCCAAAACTCCACAACAAGGCACTGTCTGTGGAGTCTCACCCAAATACCAGAGGTCCAACTGTAACTCAACAACACCTACATATTAGAAGGACATCTCTCTGATTAATTCCAGTCTGATCATGATTCTTAAAGGACAAAGTATCGATCTGTTTAATATCTTCCCAGCATACTTTTAATTATAAAAACGCTGTTGATTAAACTCTTTAGTATGTACAAAGCAAACCTTGTTAATGTATATCCCTGAATGATCTTCGTTTTCATGTAATATAAAGTGAAACTAGAATATACAGTCTTGAAGAATTGCTAAACAAGGTCTATGAGAAAACTGGTATTCACTTTTCTGTTCAGTTCAGAAGGTAGTTGGGATGTTTTTACATGCAGAAGAGAGGGTTGGGCCTCATGAGCGAGGACAAACTAAAAACCCAGGTACTTAGCAAACACTTTGTATACCTTTTTTTTTCAAATTAACATTGATCTTTATTGACTTTAATTAACAGTTTGATCGATACAGAAATGGACAAGGTGTGTGTGTGTATTAATGCTTTTTTATTTTTTTTTTAAGGCTTTCACATGGCTACAAGTGATAAAAGAGGAAGTGGTTCAGAGATACCCAAGTGCATAGAGATGTGATTCGGTTCTTTTAAAGGTACAACTGAAAGGTTAATTTAACTTGTTTGGAGGCCATAATTTAAATAAGGGTTCTCGTTAACCTGCTCAAAACTACAGTCCAACCTTGGTAAGTGCTCAATAAATATCAGTAGAGTCTCGAGTTCAGAATGTTCCATCACTGCCCTTTCCAGCACGCAAGGTTATGGCAGCCATTTTAGATTGGAGATCGAGCCACCCAATGTAGGTATTAGTGTCAGAAAGCAATTAAAACTGCTAATTAGACAAATAATTTAGCAAATGTTCTTGGGTTCTGCTGATTATCTTCTTGAAATAAAGTCCTACTGGCTACCCTGGGCATGAGGAACAGAGTGACTTCAACCCAAATCGCTGCGATGTTAGAGCGAACGGAATCACTGAATGGGGTAACGTTACTTATTAAAGTGCCCTCATTTATCACCGGCATCAAACAATTGAAAAACTCTATTTATGCGAATTTAAAACATTTCCCTGTGTATCTGTCCCATGATGCCATCGTTTTACAGCTGGTTTAAAGATAAAAAAAAATCCAATGGCTCCGAAAACCCAATACTTGAGTATAATACTGTTATAAACTGCTCATTATTACCTTTTATTACGTGAGTTATTTTTAATTTTATTATGGATGTATATAGTCCAACATCTTCCTTAGTGCTTTACAATTACATGTATATATTATATAATTATATAATAGTGCTTTACATTACATGCAGATACATTCACATCAGGCCTTCCCTGAAGAGCTTACAATCTACCACATTTTTTTTGACACATACAAACTATCAGTATGTCTACATGACATGTCTTTGGGGAAACCTGAGTGCCTGAGGAAACCCACGGGTGAGAAACATACAAACTCCTTGCAGTGTAATCCAAGGGTGGAATCGAACTCAGGACCATGGTCAAATTTTGCCAGTTTGAATGAGAATTATGGGTTGGACTTTAGCTGGTGCCCCTTGGCTTACTCAGTGCTATTGTATGAATTTTTATACATATTCTTACCTCGGTGTAATGATATTTGCACAGAAGGAAATTACCGCATTCACCAATACTAAATAGTTTACCGAAAATTCTGACTGAATTCTAAAGAGTCTTTGCTTGATTTTTAAAAGGGAGGGTTAAACCCCAAATAAATGTATCTAAAAATCTAATCTAATTACCCTCCTCACTTCTTTGAGGTTCCTAATGAACGAAAGATGGGCGAACTTCCTAAAGTTTGATTCGCTTCCGAATTTTTGAACTTCAGTAAAAGTTCAAAAGTTCGATAGTTTGAAAATGGCCCCATTAAAGTCAATGGAGACCAAATAGTTCGAAAAGTTCTGAAAAATATGGTTAAAATTCTGTAGCAATTCTAACTGTAAAGGATGTGGAACCTGGGAACGGTCTGGGAAACACTAA
The DNA here is from genome assembly GCA_019447015.1 of Hymenochirus boettgeri. Lineage (NCBI taxonomy): Eukaryota > Metazoa > Chordata > Amphibia > Anura > Pipidae > Hymenochirus > Hymenochirus boettgeri. Next base: position 12,794,327 of record CM033472.1, read on the forward strand.
ATATCACTGCATTTAAATACAACTTTCCTACACGATCTAGCTATTTTTGAGCTTCTGCATTCTGCAGGGTTACCACAAATGGATCGCCGTATTCAAGGGTTATGCCGAATTTGAGGGTTACCGAATGAGCCTTTCGAGGGTTATGGAGTGCTAAAGTCGAGGGGTAACGGCGAATTCAAGGTTATCGAACCCGATATGTGAGTTATGGAGCTCTTAAATTGAGGTTTATTTGGCGAATCAAGGGTTACCAAACACTGAATGTGGGTTATGAGCACTACAGTCAAGGGTTATTAGCAAATTCGAATGGCGAATTGTGGGTTATGGAGCATACAGTCAAGGTTATTAGCAATTCGAATGGCGAATTGTGGGTTATGGAGCACTACAGTCAAGGGTTATTAGCAAATTCGAATGGCGAATTGTGGGTTATGGAGCACTACAGTCAAGGGTTATTAGCAAATTCGAATGGCGAATTGTGGGTTATGAGCACTACAGTCAAGGGTTATTAGCAAATTCGAATGGCGAATGTGGGTTAGAGCACTACAGTCAAGGGTTATTAGCAATTCGAATGGCGAATTGTGGGTTATGGAGCACACAGTCAAGGGTTATTAGCAATTCGAATGGCGAATTGTGGGTATGAGCACTAAAGTCGAGGTTATCGCCAAACTCGGAGGGTTATGGAGTTTTAAAAGCGACGGTTATTGATTTGAACATTCGAGAAACCTTGAATGTTCGATAATTAAGGGGGAAAGGCTTGCAAGTTGGAAAAGTCTGATAGTTGTTATTCCAAAAAGTCAGTTTGTACAAACTCAAAAATCTGACTCAAACTAAGGTTCGAGTTCTAGTCCATCCCTAACTAATACCTAGTACCTAACTAATAATCTAATAACCAGCATTCACACTCAGCCAATACCAGCACTGGTCTCAGCCAATCACTGATGCCACTGCCAGTCCGGCCCCTCACGCAGCAGAAGACAGCTGGTAAGTATACTTAGGATCCACGCACCACGTTTAAACCTAGCAATGTCCATGTTTTTGTGGTGTAATTCGATTAAATTTCGTTTGAGGATAGACATACCCTTTAAAATATTGTAGCACGCAACACAACAAAAATTCTATTCATAAAATTAGTGTTTTGTCCCATTGGTCATTTTTTGTCTAGTCACATGACTTGAAGGTTTGGGGATTTTAATTTGGATGGCAAGTCATTTGTGCAATAATGAATTCTTGAAATTCACCTTATCTGCAAAAAAGTCCGTACAATTGTATATGATATACATGTATCCGGTAAATAGACCTAATCAGGAATCCTTGTGACAAGTTTATTGTATAACAGGGGGAGATGGGGATGACAGGTCCAGATTGTTGTTCCAATGACGATTATTGAGCGATTGATAAACCCTTAGATTGGAATGGAGCTGGCAGTGTCTAATATCTTTAGCTAATTGAAAACATTACCAAGAACTCCTAATTGAGCAATGAGTACTCTTACTAAGTCCTGCCTTTATATAAACATCTACTAAGTCAAGGCCCATGATCTGGTCAACTCTCAAGATCGCAATTTTCAAAATGGTTGGAAGTGTGGTAGAATTTACAGAATGTAACTGTATCCCTATTATCCACCCAATATAAAGATTATACTTTCTAAAACATTCATATATATGTGACATAATAAGCTGCCATTCTGGCAATTGGGTATAATTAGTATTTGAATAGGTTTGGGATTTCCAGATCTCAAACATCCAGGGTCCTCCATTCTACTGTAGGAATATTATTTCAGCACAGCACATCTGTTCTGTGTCCCAACAGTCCCACGGAGCTCGATATATGTTATCTGGATGGATGTAATAATAAAGGTCCCAGATACCAGATACAGTGTGTTGCTTGATTTGTGATTGATACAACAACTTGTAAAAAGAAAAAAGATCCCTGAGTGCATCAGTTTACTGATTCATTGTCGGATAGGGGGGTAATGTTATGGGCTGGTAAGCTAACTGGTGGACTGGCTGGAGGCTGGCTATTGCAATTCACAGCACTACTCCCTATCACAAGTAGCTCTCCCAACAAAATGCAATACACTGACTAATGGCTACTGGGACACAATAAAATAGCTACAATTGGTTGTTGCAATCGTTTCTGAGTGTAATCGCCTTGTAGGGAATTCTGGGAAGGAAAATCTAATTGTTTCTCAAGATTTCACAATAGCAGCAAAACAAAAAAGTAATTCTAGTGAAATGAGATCAGCTGACTCCATAGACAATTAGAAATTGTTATCCTTATGATTGATGACGATTATTACTGTTCTTTTCCATTTTATTTTTTATCTTCTTTCATCTTCTTTTATTGTTCCTTTTGGACTGTGTGAATATCCTCTAACAGTCTGTGGTCAGACATGCGGGACACATGGAAGAAGTGAATCAGTAGTGTTTCGTGTTATCAGCACATTTACAGACATTTTTACAGATGTTTTAATGGACCATGTGTCATGGTTGCAATAAACAATGAATACTAGAGATGGACGAACTTCATAAAGTTAGGTCCTTTTTCAAAGTTTTCAATATATCTATGTGTATATCTCTCTATCTCTCCGTCTATCTATCTCTTTCTCTCTATCTATCATCATCTCCATCTATCTCCGTCAATCTCTATCTCCGTCTATCATCTATCTCCGTCTATCATCTATCTATCTATCTACTATCTATCTATCTATCTATCTATCTAACCATTCTATCTGATATATCTATCTAATCTATCTATCTCTTGCTATCTATCTATCAATCTATCTATCTATCTTCATCTATCCTATCTATCTATCTATCTATTCTATCTCTGACTATCTATCTATCTAATCTATCTCTGCTATCTATCTTATCTATCATCTATTATAATCTATCTTATACTATTTATCTATCTATCATCTATCTATCTATCTATCTATCTTTATATCTATACTATCTATCTATCTAATACTATCTCTGCTATCTATATCTATCTATCACCTATCTATCTAGTCTGTCTGTCTGTCTGTCTGTCTCTCTGTCTGTCTATCTATCTATCTATCTCTGCTAGCACAGAGAAAAGTCCTTGTGATTACAGCTAAACTAACAATGGTAACACTGTAAATGGCTGTGGACCTGAGAAATGGTCTGGGGAACATGTCACTATCACCAAAACTTGTTTAAAAAACTTATTAACATGAGCGGGCAATTGTCGGATTTGGCAAGCTATATTCGAGTGGTTACAGCCTATTCAAGGATTACCAAAGAATACTTTTGAGCGTTAACGAAAATAGAACCATAAATTTGAGGGTTACCAAAATCAAACAATACTTTTGAGGTATCTGTTGTATTCAATTAGATCAACTGGACTTGAAGTTTAGTCCTATAAACACCTCTTAGCACTATCCAACACGCTTGTACAAGTCATTCTGAATTGAGAAGCCGTCGGATGACTAGCGAAACGTCTTCAAGAACTAAACTTCAAGTCAGTTTATCTAATTGAATACAACAGATATTACCATGACCTGGATGAATGAGAACCTTCACAAGCAATACTTTTGAGGGTTACCGAAAATGAACGTACAGTATTTTTGAGGGTTACCGAGTGCTACATTCGAGGGTTAGCGAAAACGATACATACATTTGAGGGTTACCAAGTGTTACATACAAGGGTTATATTTGATTGTGTTTGGTTGTGTGTAGACTATCATAACTGATTAGCTGCCTCTTGATTGCGTTTAGCTGTGAGCAGACCCAATTCCACTTGATTGTGTGTAGGTGTGAGCAGACCTAATCAGCGTATTACCTGTATCTTGATTGCGTTCAGTTTTGAGCAATTAATAAGCGCTGATTACCTGTCTCTTGATTGTGTTTAAGTGTGTATAGACCTTATCATAACTGATTAGCTGCCTCTTGATTGCATATAGCTTAAGGAGACCTAATTCCACTTGCTTGTGTTTAAGGTGTGAGAGTGCTAATCAGCGCTGATTACCTGTCTCATAATTGCCTGTGTCAGAGGCGCAGGTTTTAAAACTCCAAACAATTGCAGATACTCACATTAACAGAACATTGTTCAGTCTTTCAAGCCAAATTCAAAGTCTATACTTAACTTACTCTTTTTTGTATTAATTAGTTATTTCACCATTATTTTAATACCGGGAGAGGGACAAATGCATTAGGTGATAATCACCGGACCCTCCCACTGCGCTGGGTCAATTCTACATAAACAAAAACTCCAATTCCTTAGCAATTCTTTTTAAATAACATTACAATGACACTGACTCATCCACGCTTTATTTTTTCCTTCTGAGCAGCAAGTCTTGCACGGCCAGTTAATGGAGGGTTAATCCTATATAGGGAAACCTCGTTGAGTCGTCTGCCTGGTGAGATGGTAATTATCTACAATGAGTCAGCCTTGTTCCCCACAACGGGTTGTCATGGTTACGGGCCATGCAGCAGGTGAGGACTTTCGCCTTTCCCCGTTTTGGAACTCTGTGCAGTAATCAAGTGTTTGGCGCACTGAGTTTGGTCTTTTACGACACAAAGCAGAGTGAAATAAACTGTTCTTCTGCTGATTAAAGGGAACTTCAGAGCAGGGGAGTTACATTTATATCACCCCAAAATTTCTTCCTTTTTTTAAAATAAAGACATTAAAAAAAATGCAATGTGCAGAACTAGTTTGGAAACCTGGCACAGCCCTCATCAGGTTGACGTAGTAAAAAAGTGGTCCTGCTGGGGGGTGGTATGTCACAAGAGGATAGAAAGTCTCTGTCAGCAGGTAGAGATTTACACATAGATAGGAAAGAATAGAATAAAGGTTTTAATAAATATAGAATAGATATGTGGAGTGACTACGTGAGCAAGAGAAGACGTCTATTTTAAAGCTCCCAGTAACCAATCAACAATGAGATATGACAGAATGTTTAAAGAAAAATAAAAAAGGTTGGTGCGAGTTATTGAGCAGTTTTAACCCCTACTATTTACAGAACAAGCAATTGTAGGATTGAAGGTTAACTTAAGCTGGGTACACACCACCCAATATTTCGATGCTACTAATCAACATTTCATTGTATCGGTTGGTTTGTCCATCCAAATGGGCAGACAGGTCATAAAACCCCAGGTGATTGCTCAGTCACGCTGAACTTATAGCTTCAGCTACTTTTGCCGACAGTCCTTCCTCCTGGCCAACCATTCACAAGTGGCGAATAGTGGGTGAGGATGAAGGATCCCAACAGTTTTACTTATTTACCAAACTTATGTACCAAATATAGACATCTATTGGGGTCCTGTCAGGAGCATTTTGAGGCAAGATCCTCCTCTGCTACCTCCAATGAGCTCCTAAACACAGAAGCAGTTATTATTACTTTTAGCCTGTATTATTATTTTAATCACTATATTCTTACCATAGCAGAACTGTCAGTATATCTACTGAGGACAAAGGTCTCAGGGACAGTTGATTGACCAAATAAACCTTTACACACTCCCATTTTGAAAATTGTATCTTGAAATTTAATCAATTAGATTAGGGGGAGTCATTTAGGAAACTTTATATACAGGCAGGAGAAATGCATAGCTCAATTAGGAGAAGCTTGGCAACATTTCCAATTAGCTAAAAATGTTAGACAACTGCCAGCCCCAGATTCCTATTTGTCCTCAAATCAGACTGAGAAGAATTATGGAATGCTAGTGTGATATCTCTAATGATACAACACAAGCTATAAGCATTGCAATAATATTGAGCTATGTAATATGTGTTCATACACAAGTTTATCTGACATATTCCCTATAACTCTGAAACTTGCCCTGGATTTTGGAATTGTACATGGTTCTTCCTTTGGTGATCTCTATGTTTGTTTCACAGAGTGTGATACTGACAGAAATAGTCTTGAGATGGACATGTACAAGAGACCCTAACCTATAGATATTCAGACCATCTACCAGGACACCTTAAGTTTTTTTTTATAATAAAAGCTCTAAAATTGATTTCTTCATTAAGAAGTCAGCAGTAGAGATGGCCGAACTTCGAAAGTTCGAATTCGGACCCATTAAATTCAATAGGAGAGTGATAGTTCAAAAAGTCTGAGTGATTTACAGCTAAACTAACAATGGTAACTTACTGTAAATGGCTGTGGCACCTGGGAATGGTCTGGGGAAAATGTCACTATCACCAAAACTTGTTAAACACTTACTAAACACGAGCGTGCGGCAATTGTCGGTTTTGCGCAAGCTACATTCGAGGGTTATGGCCATTTGAGGGTAACAAATGATATTTTCAAGAGTTAGTAAAAATAGAACCATAAATTTGAGGATTATCGAAAACGAACAATACTTTCAAAGGATTAGCAAATGAAGGATTAGCAAATCGAGGATACATTCGATGATGATACATTCTAGGGTTAGCAGAAATGATCCGTACATTCAAGGGTTATCAAAAGGAATGATACTTTGGAGGGTTAGTGAACCATACATTCTAGGGTTAGCGAATGGCCCGTAAATTCGGAAAAACAAACTAGTTTAAACGCGAACTAGTTTGAATAGTTGAGTTTGTCCAAATTCACAAGTTCGGTTTTGCGTCCATCTCTAGTCAGCAGGTGATACCATGAGGAAAATATGGTGTTGGCTGCCATTTTTGTTCTCATAAATTTTCCAGGGGGTCTGACATTTGTAGTGCAGGATCAACATAATATTATCGACTGATCCATGAATCATCAGGTGGCCGGTTGTTTTATTTTATTCTCTTTTCCTGTATAAGAACATACCCCAGCATTATTTTGTAATTACTTTACAATAGCTTAAGGTGGCCGTTCCCTTCAAACCCTTGTATAAGAGTGTACTTCACATCTACTACAGTAGGTTTGCGGCTCTCCATAGCAATCGATAAACTCTTGTACTAACATGTCTCTTTCTCTGAACAATACTTGTCTCTTGAACTTTAGTGAATTAATGTACTCTGGGTTTTCTGTCATAATCTTTTTTTCCTCTGGTCTCATCTCTGTTGTTCGGTACATATTAGCTGGACACGGCCAAATATTCTTGATAGATAGCTTTTGTTTAACCTCTCAGATGATTGTATCTACACTCCCTATGCATTTCTTTGTATTTTCGTTCCCCTGTAAATTTATTTTAATCAGCTTCATAGACAACTATAAAAAACCCTTAAAATGTGAGTAAGTTTCTAGATGCAATGACTACTTGGCTCCGGGGGTCTGTCGAGACCTGTAGTGTAGAGAGATTGATCTGGATTTAGAATTTATAGATACCCCAACTGTGGTCATGTAGTACCAGTTTGAAGCCAAATAATAATGTATAAAAGTGTTGCTTTAAAGAGATTTTTATGGCTATTCTGAATGTATCTGTGTTATGAATTAATTAGAACATTCATTTTTAGAATGCACTATTAATGCCTAAAAATGCCTAAAGTGTAAACTGGTCTGTCCCACCACCTCCCTGAGTCCAGACTCCCCAACAAGGAAATATGTGATGCCGAGCTTAATTGACCCGGTCCATCGTGACTTGGCCTACATGAAGATACACTTTGCAAGAAGCATGTCTTTCCAAGTCTAATATCAGGGAGTGCAAATTAACTAAGTATATCTTTCAAGCTACTGTATTGATAACTCAGGGAAAGGACCTAGTAGTTCAGTACCTAGGGTATTTTAGAGGGGGTTGGGTGGCTAGCAAGGGTGGTGGTATCCTTAAGCTGGCTGTACAAAGATCAAAACTAAGTTCATCAGTTTGATCAATAGACTCCTGATACACTTTTTAGCTGTTTATTGACTGAATGAATGAAAGGTGATCACACACAATGGTCCCATCATCTAGAACAGCTACTACTACTAATAACCATCCAGAGACAAGGATGTCAATTCCCCTGGCTGATTCCCTTTCAGGAAGTAGAAGTCATTTAGACCATCATTTAGCTGGTTGATCCATGTATGGACAGATTTAGTTTTCTCTGTTGTTCTAAATCTTTCTGGAATTCCATAAACTTGATTTTGATCCTGGAAGAACTTTTAGACAACTGACCTTCACCCCAATCTGTATCCTAATTCTGCACCGTAACCGATCCTCATTAAACTTCAATCTTTGAAATAATTCTAATTATCTTCATTTCTATAGAGAGTTTACAAAGTATACTGAGTATTAATACACCGCTAGGATTGACTGCTAATTTTCCCATATTGTCTATCTTAATCTCAATTAGTATAAATCATATGACATCGGTTCTAATTACGGAGTCTGTCTACATATACTAATGTGTTTGGTTTGTTTTTACGCTTCAACTGTTTTCTTTTCTGTTTTTTAATCTTAGTTTTTTTTCATTAATTATTCCATATGCCATCCATGGTGATTGGTCTTCCATAAATGTATTACCGTGCCCTTTTTCCAGGAATATTTCTGGAGCCAGTGCTTCCTGCAAACATTTCACTGAAAGTGCCAACTGGCTTCCTGTTTGCAGTACCTCTAATAGTGTGCGTGTTATGGTCTTATGGGAATCATACACACACCAATCCTGATCGTACAACATCGCGATATTTCTATATTTCCAATGGCTGGTTCATGTATGAATGATCGTCAGACAATTTTTTTTTTTGTATCGAATCAAAAGGAAAAAAAGTATTGGACCAATACCGATCATTGGTGCATATATGGGCCTCTTAAGTCCCTGGGTTGATTCAGTTGTTCATTAGAGGTCTGAGCATGTTGACCCATCCAAAAGCCAATCAGTAGAAATTACTCTAAAGACCATTTTAAGAAGTGTGCATCTTGGAAGAAGAACAGTTGCAGGTCCTAAAATGGCAGCTCACTACCAACCACAGCAAAGCATAACAAAGGTATGAAATGGGTTGATTTGTGAGAAATTAACAGAATATATAGAATACCAAGGTATTTGTAATATGGATAAATAATTAAATTTTTATTTTTTTTACACTGAACCTCTCCTTTAACTGCAAGGATATTGCAAGGGTGCAAAATCCAAAGACCTGAAACTGTTAACAGAAAAGTTTTTAAAAAGGACAGATACCATGGGAATGCTATGTATCAAAGTCCATGAGGCTAGTTGGACATACTAAATCCAAATATTAAATATCTGTAATTATCACCATTTATCTAATCCCCCATTACTTTTAACCACTAGTTGGAGTTACATTTCATCTTCGTTTGTTACAGTCAATAGACTTGTTCCATTTTTTTTAATATATCCCAGGACAGATATAAATATGACATTTTTACATTGCAACCATTTGTGTTTTCATAATGTTGTACATGAGTTGTGCATGTTTGCATCTGTATTGCAATACTAAAGTAATATTTGCCACTAGATTCATATTCAAACAGTACAGCAAAAAATTTAAAGGGTAAGTTCAGTGGAAATTAATTGAGTTTGTGTAATGTCTTCTTAGTTATTCTACATATTCTCTCCAATTTTGAAAAATCAGTTGATTTCATACCCTTTGCTGTTCCCTGCTGTTGACATTAGTGAGCTGCCTTTAATGTTCTAACAGTCCTTCTTTTCCCAGGATGCACCAATCTTGGAATGTTCCTAACAGTAATTTCTACTGATTGGCTGTTGGATGGGTCAAAGATGCTCAGATCTCTACTGAGCAACTGAATCCACCCAGGCACTGGGTCAAGGGAAGACCATAACGGTCCTCTACTAGGGGTCCTGCAAACAGGAAGTCGTATTTCGGTTGATTTATTACACAGACAAAATGCTGAATTGGCAGATTAAGGTCATTAGGATGAAAAAATACGGCTCTTTTTTCTGAAAAGCATATGTATTTGCACTGAACTTCCCCTTTAACTTTAATACAATGGTTCTGGGTTCTGTCTTGTTTTCCATTGTCCTTACATAATTTAGATTTTACACTACTTTGAGAACCGTCTAGTGCTTAACGCTGTTTGATATCGAAAGTTCATGACTGAAATACAATACGAGGCCATGTTAAGTAGCCTCAAGCTAAAGAAAACATGTTATGTCCCTAATTCATCATCAATTGTGATGCCTCTGAAAATGATACCGAATTATACGTGATGGGAATGATATCCACCCTAAATTGGCTTTGGTTCATTTATATCTAAGCTTTCTAATTAGTAAGACTAAAAGTTTGTCTTCTCACAAATATGTCAAACCAGTCTACCCCACCAAACCTAGTTAGAGAACCTACCAGGCTGTCATGTAGTGTCAGATAGAATGTAGCCCAATCCAGTAACTAGAATAGAAGTGCAATAAAACCAGTGATATTTACTCAATAATTTAGGTCTCCCAAGGACATTGCAACACATGATTGATCACCCTGTCTTTCCTTACAGGATTTTAAATGCTATTCTTCAAACTTTCATCCAGGATTCAGTTCTTGGTTTAACCCCTTCCAATGTGACATCTTTAGATCGAGAATTAAAAAACTGAATGTAAAACATTGGTGGTTTTTTTATAAATTATATTATTCAGCAATATTTGGTCTTTAAGGGAAGGAAATGTGTTTTAGAGCATAGTCTCCTTTAAGGGTCCTTGTGAGGCTTGGGTCCAAGGGAAGATTCCTTCTCCTCTTCGTTCCTAATATGCCCACAGCTGTAAGCACAACTTTATAAACAATGACATCTCACAAAGGACTAGACAATGAGGAACGCTTTGTTGTCATGGAAACAATGACACATTTTTTGTCAGAAAAAAAACCAACAAAATTACAAGGGCCTAAGGCTATGTTCACACTATGTAGCACGTTAACACATGGGAACATCTCTCTCACAATGTTGGCGATGTCCCCTTGCATTGTTGCATAGTGGGGTCCATTGATTTTAAAAGACCTCTATACATCAACGCAGCAAATCGCTGCATGAATTGCTTTGCAAGCAACCAGTATTGTGAGATCCTATAAGCATTTTGTTGCAATTTTAAAAACCACATGGAGATTCAATAAAAGTTCTTATCGTTTAAAATAGTGCTAATTTTGCCCCAGCCAATCAGATCTTATTTAACATTTGTAAGCTAAATCTGATGGTTGGGGCAAAATTAGCACCATTTTAAATGATAAGAACTTTTATTGTATAACCCCCCTAGTGTGAACGAGCATTAAACAGAGACTTCCGTTTTAAATAATTCTAAAAAATATTTTAAAACAACTTTAAAATATTTAGCGAGTGTGAACAAACCCTAACAGTGCAGTGCAAGGTCGAAAGTTAACGACTTCCTTGAACCAATGGTGTAATCATTTATTTCTTATAATCCGAAGCTTCTGTTTACTCCAGAGAACGCCTAACTGGGTCCGCTATCTAAAGTCAACAAAAAAAAAAACCCTCTCACTTTCATAGTAAACAGAATGGTAGATGTAAACATGGTGTATTATGTAATCACAAAATTAGTACCATTATTTATTCATACTGCGCCAACACATTCTGTGACACAGTGCGACGGAATGGATCGAGTGAATACAGAATCATAAATAAAGCGTGAACAAGGAACGCTGACAATCTCAAGGTAACCTTTTCTCTTTCACCTCGTTGGCTGTTGTTTGTCCTCTAAAACTTCCTGCGGTTCTGAAATATTAATAGATTCACGTATAGGTTCAGGTCTGGGCTGTGGTAGCGCCGGGCGCCTCCGTTATTTCATTTAGATCCTTCTAATTGCATTTGGCGTGAATTTCACGTTGTTAATAATTGGAATAGATTAAGTGGGGCGCCTTGTGAAATGCCATTATCTTGGATGGTTCTAGTTAATAGTGTGTGGGGAGATGGATGGGCGACACGTAATAGTATTCTGAATTAAATATGTACCAATGCAATAACTACTATCTGCCTGATGTTATACCCATTATGATGTCAAACTGCACCTTTGTAAGGTAACAGCCTGGGTAACATAGTTGTGACATCGCAAAGTACCATCATGGGCATGCATACATCATCTTACTCTTCCTTCATCTGGGGCAGAACCAGAAAGGAGCAGGATTTCCTGGGATGTCACAATTAGAGATGTAATGTGGGTTCGAATCAGTTTTGAATCGAATCTGAGGGTTTCGAACTCCCGACGAAACTTAGAAACTGCGGATTTCATGGAACTCGGATTTTCCGAATTTTGGATTTTTACTGAAATCTCGATAATCACAATAGATGATTATCGAAATAGAAAATCAAAACTAAAGTAATGATCGATTTCGGTAACCCTTGAAAGTAATGAACAATTTCGGTAACCCTCAAATTTGTAATATCGGTAACCCTCGAAAGTATTGATCGATTTCAGTAACCCTTGAAAATAGAATGTGGAAGCTCGATAGTAGCCAGATCGTGAGGAAACATAGTTTTAATATTAAATATTATATTATATAAGTTTTGGTTCTATTTACGGGTTCCCAAGACCATTCCCGAGGTGTTATTTACAGTGACCTACTTTTACTATTTCTGCCTCAAAATGGACAGAAACTTTCAAATTTTTCTCTCATAGATTCTATGGGTCCGTTTTCCAATGTTCGAAATTTTCGAAAATTTGAAAAGGGAACGAAACTCAACAGTTTTTGAACATCTCTAGTCACAATCCCTCTTCCATGAAAAGTATGCCTGGCCATGGACATCAAATAATAGTCAAATTCTTTCAAATCCAATGGGATTTGTCTATTAATGGCGTGTATATGGTCCGCTGACTGAAAAATTGACCATCAGTAGTCACATACCTCTATTTAATATAATTTATATTTTAATCTATATTTTATATTATTTTAGTTCTCCTTTAACTGCATGTGTCCCAGTTGGTTCCCTGTATTCTCTCTGACAAGATTGTGCACCAAGAACCAATGCATTGTCCTCCACTATGGCTGACCAAGCCACCAGCTATTTCTTCACGCACCCAACCAGCATGGTTTACAAGCATAGATTTATGTTCAGTTCTTGATTGTTGGAATCCATTTGTTAGCTAGTAGAGTTCACTCCTCAGAGTTGACAACATAAATCTTCAGTTTCTCACTGATGGAGCCGTTAGAAGGTTAAATCTGCTGAGGATGAAGTTATTTGAGCAAAACCCACACAGCAGTTTGCTGGGTAATGTACTAATAGTCTCCACAAAGGCAGTCAAGGTGCTGTGAACTGATGATAGAATAAAATACTTTGATATATACCATTTCATGCTCCACTTAACGGATGGGTTATGTCAGTTGGCCAAAATGGAGAGCTATTTATCACTCCATGACAGTTGTATCAACATCAATTGCATTCCCGTCCAATGCACAAAGCCCTTTCAAAACGTCTGTAGGAACAGCCATGGACTGAGTTACAAAAGCGAGAAAATTCCTTTTTATTTGAGAAGAAAAAGCAAATACAGTTAAAATATCAGTAAGTTATTGGGAAACAGGAATATCTGTGTTAATCTCCCAACCTTGTATATCCACTCAAGCAGCAACCCAATGACCTGCCCCAAGACTAGGCTCCTTTCTGCCCAGCAAGATGTGGAATTTTATGGAAGTCTTTTATTACTGAAGTCCTTCACATGAAGATAAAATAGGTCTTTGTCTATATAAGAACAAGGTTAGGGTAAAGCTAGGCTTCCCTAATATTTAGTCGAATGTCCTTCCTTCTCTCTCTCTCTCTCTCTCGGTGAGTGAATTTTGCTTACCTCGAGCAATATTGTCCTGATATTCCTTAGTATAGCCATCTCATTAGATACAGCCAACATTCAAGCAAGTGTCATGTTTTGAGACATTAACATTGTTTTTAATAAAGAAATAAAAAGAAAACAGGTTGAAGCATTATTAGACTGGGGTACCACAACCTCAAGACACCTATGAATGTAGACAGTCATTTGATGGGCTAAAAGAGAAAATATTAAACTGGAGAAGCCAACTGGATAGATAAAAAGATTGTGCTTAATAGGCTCCTGGTCTGCATTTATCAGATTGGCCCCTACTGTATTCCCATGATGTCAGGCATTATAGGCATGGCATCTTTATAACCCCCTCTCCCCCTCCCTGTACCCATGGGTAAGCTGAATCTGAAATTATAAAATGTAATTGAAAACACGTGTAAAGGCAAACATTTCTGTGATATTAGTTGAATATTTTTCCCCATCCCTGTCTGTCTGTGTGTCCCGGTTTCTGTGTTCACCTGAATAACCTGCTGAGGTTTACTGCAGCCATTTGCAGGGCTATTGAACGGATCCACAGATCTAAAAAATGATCAGTTTCATAGAGTTTAGAGAGTTGGACTATTTGAGACAACAGCACCATCTGCAGTCTAGAGAACTTGAATTTAGAAATAGATCCCCAAAATGTATTACTGTTCCCTCAAACCAGACCTGGAACTAGAACCGGATCTAGAACCTAGTGTTCTGTTTGGCACATATAATTGGTTTGGGTCAAGGTGGAAAAAAAACCTGGATTTGTAATTCTATTTGAAATAATACACAGTATACAGTTTGTTGAAAATCTAATTTGAATGTTTTCTGAGCAAAATATTCCAGGGTTAGAACTTATGGACAACACCTACTGGTTTAAACCGTAAAAAAATAGATATCAGGAAATAGAAAGGGCGAGGTTCATAAATGTTTCAGGGGTCGGTTATTTTTGTATTTTGTATTATTTATTTTTTAGAGATTTTTGTTTTTTTTTATAGTTTTTTCGTCCTATCCCTGAGTTACCCTTTTACACATAGAGGAATAAACGAACTCTATATGGAGCATAGTTTAGAATTATCTATGCGAGAATATCAGGGAGAATCACCTACAAGCCCCACACACTCTCCCAGAAGAGATTACCAGAGGCTGAAGGCTCTGGGTGAATTCTTAACTTCATGTAAGTATTTAATGGTAGCTCTCAGCTGACGCTAAATTCCTTTGTTAAGGGAGTACATAAGTCTGGATACTAGGCTTGTGTCTTCTCTGAACTTGTGGAGTTGCCGCACCTTGGGGTTTAGTCAGGCTAACCGAGTTGTAGCCCATTCATCATTGGGGGACTTTATATGTGAAACAGATGACTGACTAATATAGGACCTTTTGGGTGAGTCACCAAATATTATCTACATGCTCACTGAAGTCTTTGAAATAAAAATTAAAAGGCTAACCAAAATGTCTCCAACTGTCTTACTTCTGTTGTAACTACAAATATACAGTAATAATGACTATTCATTCCTACTTGACTAAGCAGTTTCCCTTTTCTCATTCCTTCATCCAAACTACCAACAGACTAAATTTTCTACCCAGGGTGCTTAGGGGCCAATATCAGCCATGAGGCCCATGTCATAGGGATTGTAACGTAGCGTCTTTACCTTTCCCAAACCAATCGATGCGTTACCAGACGTAAACAGTAATGCATCATGGGATCACGGAAAGGTAAGTGGCTGTTGTTAAGGGGACTTTATAAGACTCCCTACAATTACGAGGTAACACAAATTGGAATTATGCTGGGTGCATGCGCTAGTTAAAAGAAGATCTGGAAAAAGGCCACAAAATAGGGTAAAAACCCATGTGACGGAATTAACATGTGGGGTTTTATTTTAGGGATATGAATATGGGGGGCTGTATGATCCAATCTTACTTGTGCTAGAACTAAATTGTCCAAGTGTGATTGTTTCTACCCTGTGTTTGTTCACCCCATTGACAGAATTTTTAAAACAAATAAAATCATAATGTTCTCATAGAAGTGCTAACTATTCCCATAAGGTGCAAGTTATAAAGCCCAGTAACGCCAGGTGGACGGATTGGTACCGAAGATTTCCACTCGGGCGGTTGGTAATCTAATAAATACTGAATGGAAACGTATTATTTCGGAGGCGAAGGGGACTGGCTGGGCTCCAACTGCAAGCGGCTATTCCACTCTCTTACTTTCTCAATAATAGGAAAAGAGAAACAATGTTTATCTAGGAGCACGTGAGGGGAGGACGAGAACATCTTAGAGATAAAGAAAAAGAAGAAGCAGAAAAAAGAGATTATTTTCAGCTCTTAACAGTTTCTGACTGGGAATTCACGCAAGGCTACGATTTTAGTTACTAGACAGGGAGAGGAAAGAGATTCAAATGGTCAGACAGTGATCACCTATTCTATTACTTTCTATTACTTTTTATTCTTAATGCAACATGGGTGTATTGTGTTAGTTATTCTGGACTGAAAATAGTCACCCACACTTGCAGACCATCCTTCCTTCTATAAACTCCACCCTGAGCATTAGCATAAACTAATAAGAAAAATTCCTTCTGACTCCAAGTGGCAATCGGAAATATCCTGGATCAACTTAATGTATCAACTAGACATTAAACCCGTTAAATTAAACGACACTAGAAGCCCAGAGTGCACTCTCAGTGTCCTAAGGTCATAGCCCCTCCTCCATGTCCCAGGTCAGAGACCCATTTAGTGTCCCAAGTTCCTGTCCCAAACATCCAGGCCCCCTCTTCAAGAATCCAGCGCCCCCCCTCTCCCAAATTCAGCCTCCCAAACACCCCCTATGTCCCACCAATCCAGGCCCCCCTCTGTTCCAACCAGCCCCCTCTGTCCCAAAATCAGCCCCCCCTCGTCCTATCCTGCCCCTCTCTCCCAAATCCAGGGTCCCCCTCTGTCCTTGGTCCCAAATTCACACCTTCTGTCCCAACACCAGCTCTCCCCTCTGTCCACCCAAATCCAGGCCCCTTGTCCAATCCAGGCCCCCCCTGTCCTCAGTCCCAAATACAGCCCCTCTGTCTCAAATCCAGCCCCCCACTCTGTCCCAAATACAGGGTCCCCACCTCTGTCCCAAATCCATGGTCACCCCCCTGTCCAAATACAGAGGTCCCCCACACCTCTGTCCCAAATACAGGATGCCCCTCTGTCCCTCGTCCCAAATCCACCCACCCCCTCTGTCCCAAATCCAGGCCTCCCTCTGTCAAAAATCTAGCCCCCTCTCTCCCAAATCCAGCCCCCCCAACCCCCCGTCCCAAATCCAGAGCCCCCCTCTGCTCCAAGTCCAGGGCCCCCCTTGTCCAAATCCAGACCTCCTTTGTCAAATCCAGGGTCCACCTCTGTCCCTGAGCCCAAATACACCACCCCCTCGTCCCAAATCAAGGCCCCCTCTGTCCTCAGTCCCAAATACAGCCCTCTGTCTCAAATCCAGCCCCCCCACCTCTGTCCCAAATACAGGGTCCCCCACCTCTGTCCCAAATCCATGGTCACCCCCCTGTCCAAAATCCAGGGTCCCCCCTCTGCCCCAAAACAGGGTCCCCCACCTCTGTCCTACTCCATGGTCACCCCCCTGTCCAAATCCAGGGTCCCCCCTCTGCCCCAGTCCAGGGCCCCACTCTGTCCCAAATACAGGGTCCCCACCTCTGTCCCAAATCCAGGAGCCCTCTGTCCCCGTCCCAAATCCACCCCCCCTCTGTCCCAATCCAGGCCTCCCTCTGTCAAAAATCTAGCCCCCTCTCTCCCAATCCAGCCCCAACCCCCCGTCCCAAATCCAGGCACCCTCTGCTCCAAGTCCGGGCCCCTCTGTCCCAAATCCAGACCTCCCTTTTGTCCAAACCAGGGTCCCCCTCTGTCCCTGAGTCCCAAATCCACCCCCCTCTGTCCCAAATCCAGGCCCCCTCTGTCAAAAAAGGCCAGCCCCCCTCTGTCCCAAATCCAGCCCCCCCCTCTGTCCCAATCTAGACCCCCCCTCTGTCCTAAATCCAGCCCCCCTCTGTCCCAAATCCAGGGTCCCCCTTGTCCCTCAGTCCCAAATCCACCCCTCCTTCTGTCCCAAATCCAGCTCCCCCCCTTGTCCCAAATCCAGGGTCCCCCCCTCTGTCCCAAATCCAAGGTCCCCATCTGTCCCAAATCCAGGGTCCCCCCCTGTCCCTGAGTCCAAATACCACCACCCCTTGTCAAAAGGCCAGCCCCCCTCTGTCCCAAATCCAGCCCCCCCCCCTCTGTCCCAAATCTAGACCCACCCTTGTCCTAAATCCAGCCCCCCTCTGTCCCAAATCCAGGGTCCCCTTTGTCCTCAGTCCCAAATCCACCCCTCCTTCTGTCCCAAATCCAGCTCCCCCCCTCTGTCCCAATCCAGGGTCCCCCCCCCCTCTGTCCCAATCCAGGGTCCCCCCTCTGTCCCAAATCCAAGGTCCCCCATCTGTCCAAATCCAGAGGCCCCCTTCTGTAACAAATCCCCTTTGTCCCAAATCCAAGATCACCCCTCTCTCCTAAATCCAGGTTCCCCTCTGTCCCAAGCAACTTTATCTGCGGTTGTGTTCTGCCTCCTGTGTGTTCCTGTGTTCTCCCTCTAGTAGTGAGTCCATAGGACTGTAGTGACACACACACGCACACAGAAAACATAATTATTCTGGGATTTATATACATATATAGATACCAGAAATCATCCAGACTTTTTTTTAACTATCCAATGAACCTGCCATCACCCATGTCCCATGGCTCCATAGTTAACCGTTCTCACAAGGAAAAACCCTTCCAAACTTCAAGACTAAACATATTTTCCTCCAGTCTTAAAGGATGTCAACATGTCCTCTGACATGTTTTATTGGTGAACAATGCCCCAGATAGTTTATGTATGGCACAATAATGTATTCAACACAAAATCATATCTCCATGCAAGTGCCATTTCTCTAGTGTAATATAGTGTACGTACCCAATCGTCTGATATTCAAACTTTTCAGTCCCCTTATTAATTTAGTTGCCCTTCTCGAAACCTTTCCATTTCCAAGATATCCTTTTTGTATAACAAGATTGCAAATTGTACCACACCATTCCCAAATAAGGCCTTACCAGCTTTGTAAAAGAGGGAGAATTAATATTTTCTCCGGAATCCATACCTCTCTTTATACAAGACAATACCATGCTGGCTCTACAAACTGGAGTTAAAATTACTGTAATCTGGATATTCTGTCTGTACAAGAGAGACATCCAATCACATATACACCTATGGATACAGGTAACTAACTGTAACACCGGATATTCTGTCTGTCAAGAAAGACATCCAATCACATAATACACCTATGGATATGGGTAACTAACTGTAACCCGGATATTCTGTCTGTACAAGAAGACATCCAATCACTATATACACCTAGGGTACGGTAGCTAACTGTCCCTGGATATTCTGTCTGTACAAGAAGACATCCAATCACATATATTACACCTATGGATACAGGTAACTAACTGTAACCTTGGAATTCTGTCTGTACAAGAAGACATCCATCACTATATACACTATGGATACAGGTAGCTAACTGTAACTGGGATATTCTGTCTGTCCAGAAGACATCCAATCACATATTAACACCTATGGATACATAACTAACTGTAACCCGGATATTCTGTCTGAAAAGAAGACATCCAATCTATTATACAATATGGATACAGGTAACTAACTGTAACCCTGGATATTCTGTCTGTACAAGAAGAGATCCAATCACAATATACACCTATGGATACAGGTAACTAACTGTAGCCCTGGATATTCTGTCTGTACAAGAAGACATCCAATCACATATATACACCTATGGATACAGGTAACTAACTGTAGCCCTGGATATTCTGTCTGTACAAGAAGACATCCAATCACATATATACACCTATGGATACAGGTAACAACTATAGCCCTGGATATTTGTCTGTACAAGAAGACATCCAATCACATATAGACACCTATGGATACAGGTAACTAACTGTAGCCCTGGATATTCTGTCTGTACAAGAAGAGATCCAATCACTATATAAACCTACGGATACAGGTAACTAACTGTAACCCTGGATATTCTGTCTGTACAAGAAGACACCCAGTCACTATACACCTACGGATACAGGTAACTAGCTGTGACTCTGGATATTCTGTCTGTCCAAGAGACATCCAATCACATATATACACCTAATGGATACAGGTAACTAACTGTAGCCCTGGATATTCGTCTGTACAAAGAAAGACATCCAATCACATATACACCTATGGATACAGGTAACTAACTGTAGCCCTGGATATTCTGTCTGTACAAGAAGACATCCAATCACATATATACACCTATGGATACAGGTAACTAACTATAGCCCTGGATATTCTGTCTGTACAAGAAGACATCCAATCACATATATACACCTATGGATACAGGTAACTAACTGTAGCCTGGATTTCTGTCTGTACAAGAAGAGATCCAATCACATATATAAAACCTAGGATACGGTAACTAACTGTAACCCTGGATATTCTGTTGACAAGAAGAGATCCAATCACATATATACACCTACGGATACAGGTAACTAACTGGACTCTGGATATTCTGTCTGTACAAGAAGAGATCCAATCACATATATACCCTACGGATACAGGTAACTAACTGTCCCTGGATATTCTGTCTGTACAAGAAGAGATCCAATCACAATATATAAACCTACGGATACAGGTAACTAACTGTAACCCTGGATATTCTGTCTGTACAAGAAGAGATCCAATCACATATATACACCTACGGATACAGGTAACTAACTGTAGCCCTGGATATTCTGTCTGTACAAGAAGAGATCCAATCACATATATAAACCTACGGATACAGGTAACTAACTGTAACCTGGATATTCTGTCTGTTACAGAAGACATCCAATCACATATATAAACCTACGGATACAGGTAACTAACTGTGACTCTGGATATTCTGTTGTACAAGAAGAGATCCAATCACATATATACACCTACGGATACAGGTAACTAACTGATCTGGATATTCTGTCTGTACAAGAAGAGATCCAATCACATATATAAACTACGGATACAGTAACAACTGTAACCCTGGTTATTCTGTCTGTACAAGAAGAGATCCAATCACATATATACACCTACGGATACAGGTAACTAACTGACCCTGGATATTCTGTCTGACAAGAAGAGATCCAATCACATATATAACCTACGGATACAGGTAAACTAACTGTAACCTGGATATTCTGTCTGTACAAGAAGACATCCAATCACATATACACCTACGGATACAGGTAACTAACTGTGACTCTGGATATCTGTCTGTACAAGAAGAGATCCAATCACATATATACACTGGATACAGGTAACTAACTGACTCTGGATATTCTGTCTGTACAAGAGAGATCCAATCACATATACACCTACGGATACAGGTAACTAACTGTACCTCTGGATATTTGTCTGTCCAAGAAGAGATCCAATCACATATATACACCTATGGATACAGGTAACTAACTGTAGCCCTGGATATTCGTTCTACAAGAAGAGATCACAATCACATATATAACACCTACGGATACAGGTAACTAATGAACCTGGATATTCTGTCTGTACTACAGAAAGGATTCCAATCACAATTATACACCTACGATACAGGTAACTAACTGACTTGGATATTCGTTTGTACAAAAAGATCCAATCACATAATTACACCTCGGATACAGGTAACTTAACTGTAACCATGATATTTGTCTGTAAAAGAAGAACATCATCACCATATATACACCGACGGAGCAACTATACTCACCAGCACACAAACCAGCCTTTTCCAGAAACTGTCAGTTTCTGACAAGACAGCAGAGCGAGCGGAGTATCAAAACAGCTGTCAAAATTCTTTTGGGTCACGGGGGCGCGCATCTGAAACAAAGTATTCGCATTTTGTTTTTTTATCCTGCCGCGCCCACTAAAGTCGCCGGGTCGGAGGAGGAGACAAGATTTCAAACTAGAAGAAGTGGAACGAACTGTTGCTCCATGAACTTTAAAGATTTATTGCTCAGTGCAGAAAGTGAAAAAGGAATATAAGAGGCTTTTTAATTATTTTTTATTAAACCCTTTCTTTCACTCTTACTGGAATGGCTTTACTACTCCTTTAAGGTTAGTGGTAGCAGGGCCTGTCTATGATATAGGCGACCTGTGCGGCCACAACAGTGCATTACCAGGGGGGGCCAGACGGAGTCATAGGTCATGGACCTGTAGGCACACTTATGCATCAGTGCCACAGCCCCCCAGTTATGGTCCTGCAGATCAAAATGTTGGTATCAGCACCACCCCAAGATATAGCCCCAACACAACATAAGCTTTACTAAGATGAATGTGTGATTTAGTTTTTTCTCTGTGTATTAGTCTGTTATGTGTTAGTAATGATGCATCACAAATATACAAGCGCGCATGCAAGCAGAATTCAGCAGGGTGTATTGTGTGTGCCAAGGGGTGTGTTTTGAGGGATGCTAGGCCCCAGTAACAAATTTGCACAGGGTGCTAACTAATCCTAAGTCCGGCCCCTTGTTGTTAGATTTGGGTTTAGGGTTAGGTTTGTGGTTAGGTTGGGTTAGGGTATAGATTTGGGTTGGTTGGTTAAGGTCTAGGATTAAGTTAGTCGTACCTGGATAAAGTAACGAATGCTTTGGACACCACAAGTATAGATATTTAAAGGTACACGCTTGAGTGACATCATAAACACAATATACACCCTACACACATTGTTGGTGCCTTCTTGTACATTTTCCCCAAATTTGTTATTTTGTTAAAGGGTTACTCTACTGCTAAAAGTCACCTGGGTTGTAAGGATAGATATGGGATGGTGGAAATGTACCTGCAGTATCCTGTGTCTTTGAGCAGTAGTTTAGAAGAATCTAATGAGTTTGTCCCAGAACGCTGTGGATGGTGCAGGTCCGCCCACTTTCATTGACTGCCTGATGTAAATGTCCGATGCGTGTTTTCCTTTAGTGCATGCGCAGAATGTGAGAGAATCCGTCGGGGACTGCTGTCTGGTCGAACACACACACCACACGCACACGCACACGCACACACACACACACACACCTCTCCAAGCTACTGAGTTCACTGCTAAATGGAGGAATAATCACATGACATGACCATCACAGCGCTTGCTGACCTCACTGCAAATGGAGGAATAATCACATGACCATGACCATCACAGCAGCTTGCTGACCTCACTGCTAAATGGAGGAATAATCACATGACCATGACCATCACAGCAGCTTGCTGACCTCACTGCTAAATGGAGGAATAATCACATGACCATGA
Organism: Hymenochirus boettgeri; assembly: GCA_019447015.1. Classification (NCBI taxonomy): domain Eukaryota; kingdom Metazoa; phylum Chordata; class Amphibia; order Anura; family Pipidae; genus Hymenochirus; species Hymenochirus boettgeri. Next base: position 12,817,275 of record CM033472.1, read on the forward strand.
CCATCACAGAGCCTTGCTGACCTCACTGCTAAATGGAGAATAATCAGGTACTTCCTTTTTCTCTCTCCACTCCCTCCCATACCAGATTGCCTCATATTCCAGCATCCCTATGAAATCAATCTTAGAGTTAGACACAAACAAATCTTATTAAAAACAACACAAGTCCCCTGTATTTGTTACATTAGTGTGGGAAGAGGGTTTAACTTTCCTCCCCTGTCTCTCTGCATAATCAGCTGGAAAAATGAACTTAGAGAGTCAGGAGGAAAGGATTTCTTACTGAGCCAAGTGGGTGTGTCTGCTACCATGATGACAATTGAGGTGACAGATACCGCAACAGGGGAGAACACACCCCCAGGAACCTGCACAACTTTCCCATGCTGCTGCAATCAAACGAAAAGGAATTCTGGAAAAAAAAGGTAGGGGAGGGTTGGGGGATGGTGTACTTTAAAAAACAAAAAAAAAAAATGTTTTTCTAGTGGAGATACCTTTAAGCACAAGTTTCTAGTAATATAATTATCTTATAGCACTGACAAAATGAATCTAACAAAACCCATGGTGATAATAACCCTCCTATAACTTAACAATTTCTGGCTGGGTGAGATATAAACAATGCCTTACCAAAGAGTAACTCGCCAGCCGTTAGTGGCTGGGTATCCAGTGCCGTAAAGGACACGTGACCAAAACACAACAATTTCCATCTTAGGAGCTGTGAAATATTGGGGTAGGGATCTATAGTCCTGTGTAATCAGTAAGTGTATAGGGTTCGTGTAAACGTAGTTCACACCATTTTGGTACATCACAGTTTTAATACCCCCTGTGTCTGTACTTGTGGCCTTCCCTCACTCCTTTCGACCAACCATGTGTGTCTCATCTGCCCCCGTTTGTGGTTCTCGCAGAGGAGTCACGAACTCTCATGCTCGGGCCTTACTTTAAGTAGTGAGCGCAGATCCGCCCCCACTCGGCCCCAAGAAGCCGCAGCCCCACAGCAAAAGACACATCACCACGGCACTGCAAAACAAGCAAAAAAAAAAAGGAGGGAGGAGAACCTAATGGGCAGCGGCTCTCTTTCTTAAGAGTTGAGGAGCGAGTCGGTTTGCCAGGCCTCCCTCAAGGTCCAGCCAAGTGGGGGCAACTAGGAGGAAACCTACTATAGGCAGTGGCTTACTATTAAGGTTGAGTCGGGACTTTGCCAGGCCCTCCTCTGCGATGAGAGAAACCTAATGGGCAGCGTCTCTCTCCGTAAAGTAATGAGACGGACTGCCAGGCCTCCTAGAAGGTCCAGCCAAGTGGGGAGAAGAGGAGAACCTATGCAGGTCTCCTTGCACATTTCTAGGTAGGAACTCGCCACTATCTGATGAGGGCCTGAGGCAGCCCCTACCACCACACAAGCGTCATCCCAGAAAAGGCAAGATAATGCTGGTGTACAGCGTTACTGGTTACACATTTTCAGACACGGATCATTACCTACTTCAGTTAGGCTGCACTTCATCCCTCACACTCTCTATGCTTTGTTAGAACATTTAATTACAGAAACCTATATACATTGTGACTTTTAATGCATAAAACACAACACGTTCCTATTTAGATTGTGCAACTCTTAATACATTTGAAGGGGTGTTCATTATTTATTTAGAATTTGTTGGATTGCCAAACCGTCTTCATTTGGCAGCGAAACCCTGCCCCCAACATATGCGAGGGCCCACTCCTGATAAATAAGAGTCTTGTGCATAGAATTTGGGTAAGGCTGAGAGTCTCTAGAGCAATTAGGGAAACTCCATTTTACTATCGCCTTACATGGGCAATATAGTGTAACAGAATCCAAGTGCAGAATTTGCAAATATAGATCCAATTCCATATTGCAGAATGAACCCTACATATGACATGTCTTTCTTTCTACTTTATCTCAACCAGCACTAGATGTGGGCCTATTATGTGTATGCCAGACATCCCACCCTGCCTTTCAAGCTTCCGGGCAGGGTGGAAGGGGTGTGACGTCACGTGGGAGTGGGTGATGTCATGCCGAGGTGGGGCCAGCATTCCAGGGTGGTGGGGTAGGGTAATTTGGGCTGGTCACCAAAAGGGGGGGCGTGACTGGGGAGGAGACTCAAGTCCGGGAGTCCGGTGGTCTCGGGGGAACCACCCCACAATGAGTGAGACTCCCGGACAATCCAGGAGGGTTGAGATACCTGTGTATGCACATGTCTGTATAGAAGACATAGGGTTTGCAGCAAAGATGGATCTATCTCAATGTCACTGTTGTCCATCTTATAGGATTATTTTGTATTAGTTATTATTGTATGGTTTGTTGTAGGATATTTTATTGTATGAAATATCCCTGTCAATAATATGTTAACCGTCTTACTTTTTCTGTGTGATCTTGGGTAACACCAGTGTTTTTTTTTATTGAGGGTCTAGAAATAGAAACAATGACATTGTACTTACTGAGTACCAGCTGGGAGCCATAACATAGTGTGGGTTTGTGTGGTGTGGGGGGGGGGGGGTGAGATGTGTCATGGTGCATTAACCATATGTGTCCCCTGCAATAATATGGAACTTCTACAAGGTGTCATTTACCTTATAGCTGGATCTATATTCACAGGGAAGTAGGAAGTTTATTCAGGGTTAAACTTACCTGCCAGCGCGACACTGACGGCTTCTAAATAGCAGATGGCATGCTGCCCAACCTGCCTCCCGTCTTATGCGCATGTGCGTCAATGATAAAGATAGGAAGCAGATCAGGACAGCTGGACAGTTATCTGTTTAGAAGTCTTGTGTGAGACCCAGCCGCCCTGCATGGGATGAGTTTTATTAACAGGTAGGTGGGAACAAAATTATCCCTTAAATGTACTGCCCAGTCACGCACTTCCACAATTTGTGTCCCTAGAAGTGTTTAGAAATGTTAGTAAATTGCGCCTACAGTTTTTTTTAAAGTGTTTAGCTGAACCTGCCGGCTGCTGCACTGTCACAGCACATAGAGAGAGGAGAAGCGGAGGAGTCGTGGTCCAGGGTAGGTGCGTAGCTCTGTGACCGTGAGTAAGAGAGTGTGATTGTGACTAGCTACCAAGCTCTTGGATCCTTGGTGCTTGCAAAATGCTACATATAGCTCTAAAGGGCAAGGGTTACACTCCCATGTGTGTTTTTACTGTATATACTCGAATATAAACTGACCAAGTAAACCGAGGTACCTATTTTTACCTGAAAAAAGGAGTAAAAGTGATTGACTCAGTACAAACCGAGGGTAGAAAATGTGACCACTACTGCCTTCTGATTCTGTATGGTTTTGAGGCATTAGTTGCCCTTTAAATGGAAGTAATCCCATACAGTAACCCCAATTCCTTGGCACTCCAGATGGAAACTCAAACTACAACTAAGCATGGTCGGGCATGCAAGTTGGCATCAAAGTCTGAAAATAGCTATTTCTGCACATTGTAATAAGAAACTGGTGTTTTGCAAAAGGTAAACCAGTTTGGGTCCTGCATGGGTCGGGTACCCGCCGGTTACTTGCTTTCTTGGTTCACTCTCGGGAAACCGCACTGAGTTTAAATCGCTGGCGGTTGTTTCGGGAAGCAGAATTAGTTGTGAATAAAAAACTTTTCTCATCAATCCAAGACAATGTGCAGTGTCCATGGCCCCTCACACTACACACTATGGCAGATAAAGGGCAATGTTACCTTAATGCAAAAGTTGTTTGAACTGCAGCTCCTTTGAAATCACATTCCCAGATGTCACCAAAATGAAGGGATGTCGCAGGAACATCGGAAGGTTAGAACCGCACTCCTGGAAAAGCACCAGATAGATATTAGATTAGACCAACAAATGTCTAATCTATCTAAAGTCTGCCTAGTGTGATTTTGGCTGGGTACTATAGAGTTATAGATCATAACAGCTCTAATGTCATTGGGATCTTATACAGGATGTCACTGTAGATAGGAATACAGGCAGCTATGTACAACTATAACTCTCATAGTGCCTGAGTAGGTTTTGCAGAGATCACTGGGTAAAAAACAGACAGTTAATGCTGGAGGGAGTTGAATGGAAGGGGTTAAAGTTCTGTGACCTCTATTTTACTAGTAGAGGTCGGAACCAGCAAAGTAACGCAGAATTCCGCGATTTTCTGATGCGCATGCAATTGCGCGTCTGTTTGCGTTTGGTAACGCATGTGTTCACCATTTTTTGGTGCGTTAACAGCAGCGTTTCCATAACGGAAAACGCGAACGCACAAAAAAGCGCAACAATCGCGTGCGTAACGCTCGGATTTGTGTGCGATTCCTATGCGTTGCAGTGTGGCCTCAGCCTAAGAACCTCCCATTAAACAAAGTAACAATTTCTGCCAGCACCTGCAGTTACATTCTATTGCACTGAGCATATTCCTACCAGAGCCAGTGTCTGCATGGAAATAGAAATCCCCTGTCTAATGACATTCTATGGGACGTGGAAGGTTCTACGGAAGGTAATACCAATCTACCACACAACGAGGTTTGTAGGTAACTACAGCAGGTTGTGAACCTCCAAATGATTGAAATCTAAAATTCCAAACATTCTACAACAGCAGAGTGCTGACCGGGGATGCTGGGAGTTGTAGTTGTATTTTTCCCATAAGGGGGGAGGATTTAATCTTTATTTTACAAGATGGCATTAAATCCTGGACCAGTTAATGGGGTTTGATTGGTGCCCAGTAATGTGAGAGACAGATGGACAGATATCAATGGACTTTCCTTCCATAATGTCCATATTGTAGATCTTAATATAAACCTGGATATATCTATAGAAATCATAGCACAAGGACAAGTTACACAATACTGAATAAATGGGACCAGACTGAATTTGATTCTAATGCAGAAAAGGAATTGGTGATTTGCAAGGGTTAAATCTCTATGTACAGGCTGGAGTGAAATAATATAGTGGATAATGCACCCCTTCTGTAAATTATATAGTGGATAATGCGCCCCTTCTGTAAATTTTATAGCGGATAATGCGCCCCTTCTGTAAATTATATAGCGGATAATGCACCCCTTCTGTAAATTATATAGCGGATAATGCACCCCTTCTGTTAATTATATAGCGGATAATGCACCCCTTCTGTTAATTATATAGCAGATAATACACCCCTTCTGTTAATTATAAGGTTCATAGAAATATCTGAGTTGTGTACATATAAAGGTACAAGGATACAGGCCAACAGATTGGAAAACTCAGAGTGGCATTCATGTGTTTTAAGGAGATACGTATCCTCTACCATAAATTATAAGGATATTAAAGTCACAGTAGGAGTTCCATATAAAGGTACAAGGACAGAGGCTGATTAATAAAGGTCAGGAAACCCTTAATACCACTCATGTATAATAAGGGATAAACAGCCTCACTCACCCAACGTCGGGGGGCTAAAATCCTGTCTTAAAGACACGTTCACCCTATTAATATAGGTTGACAGTTTCATACTTACAGATACTGATCCCTTGTATATAATGTATTTCACTCCAGCCTGTACATAGAGATTTAACCCTTGCAAATCACCAATTCCTTTTCTGCATTAGAATCTAAATTCAGTCTGGTCCCATTTATTCAGTATTGGTGTAACTTGTCCTTGTGCTATGATTTCTATAGATATATCCAGGTTTATATTAAGATCTACAATATGGACATTATGGAAGGAAAGTCCATTGATATCTGTCCATCTGTCTCTCACATTACTGGGCACCAATCAAACCCCATTAACTGGTCCAGGATTTAATGCCATCTTGTAAAATAAAGATTAAAATCCTCCCCCCTTATGGGAATAAATACAACTACAACTCCCAGCATCCCCGGTCAGCACTCTGCTGTTGTAGAATGTTTGGGAATTTTAGATTTCAATCATTTGGAGGTTCACATACCTGCTGTAGTTACCTACAAACCTCGTCATGTGGTAGATTGGTATTACCTTCCGTAGAACCTTCCACGTCCCATAGAATGTTCATTAGACAGGGGATTTCTATTTCCATGCAGACACTGGCTCTGGTAGGAATATGCTCAGTGCAATAGAATGTAACTGCAGGTGCTGGCAGAAATTGTTACTTTGTTTAATGGGAGGTTCTTAGGCTGAGGCCACACTGCAACGCATAGGAATCGCACACAAAATCGCGAGCGTTAACGCACGCGATTGTGTGCGCTTTTCTTGTGCGTTCGCGTTTTCGCGTTATGGAAACGCTGCGTTAACGCACCAAAAATGGTGAACACATGCGTTACCAAAACGCAAACAGACGCGCAATTGCATGCGCATCAGAAATCGCGGGAATTCTCGTTACTTTGCTGGTTCCCGACCTCTACTAGTAAAATAGAGGTCACAGAACTTTAACCCCTTCCATTCAACTCCCTCCAGCATTAACTGTCTGTTTTTTACCCAGTGATCTCTGCAAAACCTACTCAGGCACTATGAGAGTTATAGTTGTACATAGCTGCCTGTATTCCTATCTACAGTGACATCCTGTATAAGATCCCAATGACATTAGAGCTGTTGATGATCTATAACTCTAAATGTACCCAGCCAAAATCACACTGGGCAGACTTTAGATAGATTAGACATTTGTTGGTCTAATCTAATATCTATCTGGTGCTTTTCCAGGAGTGCGGTTCTAACCTTACGATGTTCCTGCGACATCCCATTCATTTTGGTGACATCTTGGGAATGTGATTTCAAAGGAGCTGCAGTTCAAACAACTTTTGCATTAAGGTAACATTGCCCTTTATCTGCCATAGTGTGATAGTGTGAGGGGCCATGGACACTGCACATTGTCTTGGATTGATGAGAAAAGTTTTTTCTATTCACAAACTAATTCTGCTTCCCGAAACCAACCGCCAGACGATTTAAACTCAGTGCGGTTTCCCAGAACGTGACCAAGAAAGCAAGTAACCGGCGGGTACCCGACCCGATGCAGGACCCAAACTGGTTTACCTTTTGCAAAACACCAGTTTCTTATTCAAATGTGCAGAAATAGCTATTTAGCAGACTTTGATGCCAACTTGCATGCCCAGACCATACTTTAGTTGTAGTTTGAGTTTCCATCTGGAGTGCCAAGGAATTGGGGGTTACTGTATGGGATTACTGTCCATTTAAAGGGCAACTAATGCCTCAAAACCATACAGAATCAGAAGGCAGTAGTGGTCACATTTTCTACCCTCGGTTTGTACTTGAGTCAATCACTTTTACTCCTTTTTTCAGGTAAAAATAGGTACCTCGGTTTATACTTGGATCAGTTTATATTCGAGTATATACAGTAAAAACACACATGGGAGTGTAACCCTTGCCACTTTAGAGCTATATGTAGCATTTTGCAAGCACCAAGGATCCAAGAGCTTGGTAGCTAGTCACAATGACAGCTCTTACTCACTGGTCACAGAGCTACGCACCTACCCTGGACCACGACTCCCTCCGCTTCTGCCTCTCTCTACGTGCTGTGACAGTGCAGCAGCCGGCAGGTTCAGCTAAACACTTTAAAATAAAACTGTCGGCGCATAGTTACTAACATTTCTAAACAACTTCTAGGGACACAAAATTGTGGGAAGTGCGTGACTGGGCAGTACATTTAAGGGATAATTTTGTTCCCACCTACCTGTGAATAATAAAACTCATCCCATGCAGGGCGGCTGGGTCTCACACAAGACTTCTAAACAGATAACTGTCCAGCTGTCCTGATCTGCTTCCTATCTTTATCATTGACGCACATGCGCATAAGACGGGAGGCAGGTTGGGACAGCATGCCATCTGCTATTTAGAAGCCGTCAGTGTCGTGCTGGCAGGTAAGTTTAACCCTGAATAAACTTTCCTACTTCCCTGTGAATTATAGATCCAGCTATAAGGTAAATGACACCTTGTAGAAGTTCCATATTATTGCAGGGGACACATATGGTTAATGCACCATCGACACATCTCACCCCCCCCCCCACACACACACACTCCATGTTATGGCTCCCAAGCTGGTGCTACAGTAAGTACAATGTCATTGTTTCTCAATAACCCTCAATGAAAAAAACTACTGGTGTTACCCAAACAGAGATCACACAGAGTAAGTAAGACAGTTAACATATTTATTGACAGGGATATTTCATACAATAAAATATCCTACAACATAAACCATACAATAATAACTAATACAAAATAATCCTATAAGATGGACAACAGTGACATTGAGATAGGGTTTGCAGCAAAGATGGATCTATGTCTTACTATACAGACATGTGCATACACAGGTATCTCAACCCTCCTGGATTGCCCGGGAGTCTCACTCATTGTGGGGTGGTTCCCCCGAGACCACCCGGGACTCCCGGACTTGAGTCTCCTCCCCAGTCACGCCCCCTTTTGGTGACCACGCCCGGAAATGACCCTAATCCCGCCTCCCACCACCCCTGGAATGCTGGCCCCACCTCTGCGTGACATCACGCCCCACTCCCACGTGACGTCACACCCCCTTTCCCACCCTGCCCGGAAGCTTGAAAGGGCAGGGTGGGATGTCTGGCATACACATAATAGGCCCACATCTAGTGCTGGTTGAGATAAAGTAGAAAGAAAGACATGTCATATGTAGGGTTCATTCTGCAATATGGAATTGGATCTATATTTGCAAATTCTGCACTTGGATTCTGTTACACATATATTGCCCATGTAAGGCGATAGTAAAATGGAGTTTCCCTAATTGCTCTAGAGACTCTCAGCCTTACCCAAATTCTATGCACAAGACTCTTATTTATCAGGAGTGGGCCCTCGCATATGTTGGGGGCAGGGTTTCGCTGCCAAATGAAGACGGTTTGGCAATCCAACAAATGCAATAAATAAATAATGAACACCCCCTTCAAATGTATTAAGAGTTGCACAATCATAAATAGGAACGTGTTGTGTTTTATGCATTAAAAGTCACAATGTATATAGGTTTATCTGTAATTGAAATGTTCTAACAAAGCAATAGAGAGTGTTAAGGGATGAAGTGCAAGCCTAACTGAAGTAGGTAATGATCCGTGTCTGAAAATGTGTAACCAGTAACGCTGTACACCAGCATTATCTTGCCTTTTCTGGGATGACGCTTGTGTGGTGGTAGGGGCTGCCTCAGGTGCTCCTCAATCAGATAGTGGCGAGTTCCTACCTAGAAATGTGCAAGGAGACACCGCATAGGTTCTCCTCTTCTCCCCACTTGGCTGGACCTTCTAGGAGGGCCTGGCAGTCCGTCTCATTACTTTACGGAGAGAGACGCTGCCCATTAGGTTCTCCTCCTTTAGGAGGGCCTGACAGACCGATTCAACTCTTAAGGGAGAGAGCCGCTGCCAATTAGGTTCTCCTCCTATCATTGCAGGACGTTTTGGGAGGACCTGGCAGACCGACTCAACTCTTAAGGAAGAGAGCCGCTGCCCATTAGGTTCTTCTCCCTTAGGAGGGCCTGGCAGCCCGACTCAACTCTTAAGGGAGAGAGCCGCTGCCTATAAGTAGGTTCTCCTCCTAGCATTGCCCCCACTTGGCTGGACCTTGAGAGAGGGCCTGGCAGACCGACTCAGCTCCTCAACTCTTAAGAAAGAGAGCCGCTGCCCATTAGGTTCTCCTCCCTCTTTTTTTTTTTCTGCCTTTTTTTTTTTGCTTTTTTTGGTCCTTTTTGTGGGGGCTTTTTTTTTGGGGGGGGGGGGGGGCTTTTATCATTTAGGCCGAGACAGTAAGGGAAGAGGATATACCTCATCTATTGAGAACAACTCGCCACTACCTGATTTCAGATGGAGGAGAGGATGGCCCCATAAGATAACAGGGAATCCAGTGGAGGTAATACCTATCACCATGAGTGTGTCACCCCAGAAAGGCTAAGACAAGGCCCTAATTACACACTTACATGTGATCTACTTCAGTTGGCCCTAAACTGTGTCAGTCCATAGTTTGGCTCCTGGAAAGATTGGGAAATTGAGTTGTTGTGTGTCAATGGTTCCGTGGGTCTTGTGACGGGCCTGGGGCAGTCTGCACCCAGGCCACTAACGGCTGGTGGCGAGTTACTCTTTTGTAAGGGATTGTTTTATATCTCACCCAGCCAGAAATTGGTTAAGTTATAGGAGGGGTTATTAGCACCAGTGGGTGTTGTGTATATAGTCATTTGTTGTCAGTGTGGCTGATAATGATAATTATATTACTGAGACAACTTGTGCTTAACAAAATAACAAATTTTGGGGAAAATGTTACAAGAAAGGCACCAACAATTGGTGGTAGGTGTATATTGTGTTATGATGTCACTCAACGTGTTACCTTTAAATATCTATACTTGTGGAGTCCAAAGCATTCGTTACTTTATCCAGGTACGGACTAACTTAATCCTAGACCTTAACCTAACCTAACCGTAAATCTATACCCTAACCCAACCTAACCACAAACCTTAACCCTAAACCCAAATCTAACAACAAGGGCCGGACTTAGGATTAGTAGCACCCTGTGCAAGATTTGTTACTGGGGCCTAGCACCCCCTCCAAAACACCCCCATGGCACACACAATACACTGCTGAATGCTGCTTGCAGTGCGCGCTTGTATATATTGTGCGTGCATCATTACTTAACACATAACAGACTAAATACACAGAGAAAAAAATCACACATTCATCTTAAGTAAAGCTTATGTGTGTTGGGGCTATATCTTTGGGGTGGTGCTGATACCAACATTTCATCTGCAGGACCATAACTGGGGGGCTGTGGCACTGATGCATAAGTTTGGCCTACAGGTCCATGACCTATGACTCCCGTCTGGCTCCCCCCTGGTAATGCAACCTGTGTGGCTGCACAGGTCGCCTATATCATAGACAGGCACTGCTAACCACTAAACTTAAAGGAGTAGTAAAGCCCATTCCAGCTAAGAGTTGAAAGAAAGGGTTATCATAAACTAATTAAAAAGCCTCTTATATTCCTTTTTCATTCTGCAGTGAGGGTATGGTGCCTGTAGTTGGAGGAAGATGGCAAGGGATTGCAGTAAGGATATATTGCCTGTGCTTTATAATGAATAATATACCCCTACTACCCCCTTAAGTTATACGGATATTAGAAATCAAAGAGGATTTGCAATATGCTTGTGAAGGTTCTCATTCATCCAGGTCATGGTATATCTGACAGCCAAGTGTTAGGGACCTTCTGAATGCAAGGCATGACTGGATTGCGGCTAAGATGTGTTATAGGAACTGCCCAGGGTAAGGTGTCAAAACAGCATTGTACATGGCAGACAGTTGGTGTTGAACCCCCCCACCTCTATTCAGGCTTGGTTTATTTTCACATAAATGGCCTCCTTGAACCAGTCAAGTTCCTTTGCCAATATGTTGACATTCCAATCTTCAAAGGTATGTCCTTTTCTCTTAAGATGCAGGTACACGGCTGAGTCCTGACCTGAGAAATTGACTCTGTGCTGGGCCATACGTTGGAGCAGTTGCTGTTTGGTCTCCCCCACATACAAATCTGAGCACTCACTGCACTGCGTATATGATGTTGCTTTTTTTGTGTTTCGGTATTGGGTTTTTCGGATGTACCAATTGCTGCCTCAGTGTGTTGTTTGGTTTAATGCAGACAGGGATACGGTGTTTTTTGAAAATTCTTCTTTATTTCTTGGAGACCCCTGATATACATGGAATGACCTTGTTCTTCCTCCTGTCTTGCTTTTCCCCTTCACTGTTGGTATTCGTGTTGGCCCAGTTTGGATACCCACAAGTTTTAAGGGCTCCTCTGAGATGTTTCATTTCTTTAGCCTTCATCTCTGTGCTAGTGGGGATGTTCTCAGCTCTGTGTTGCAGGGTTCTGAACACACCCAGCTTGTTAAAGGGTCTAATATCCGTATAACTAAAGGGGGATCATAGGGGGTTTATTATTATGCGCTTTGAGTCCTTTAGGAGAAAGGCGCTTTACAAATGTTGTTTTGTATTATATTATTCATTATAATGCCACCCTTGCCATCACCCCCCCTAGCACAGGCACCATACCCTCACTGTCCCACTTGCTATCTCCTCCCCAAGCACAGATATAATACCCTCACTGCCCCTCCTTGCCATTTACACCCTCAAGCACAGGCCCCCTACCCTCACTGCCCCTCCTTGCCATTTACACCCTCAAGCACAGGCCTCCTACCCTCACTGCCCCTCTTGTCATCTCCCCTCAAGCACAGGCACCATACCCTCACTGCCCCTCTTGTCATCTCCCCTCAAGCACAGGCCCCTACCCTCACTGCCCCTCTTGTCATCTCCCCTCAAGCACAGGCCCCCTACCCTCACTGCCCCTCAAGCACAGGCCCTCTACCCTCACTGCCCCTCTTTCTATCTCCTCCCCAAGCACAGACATCATATCCTCACTGCCCCTCCTTGCCATTTACACCCCCAAGAACAGGCACCATACCCTCACTGCCCCTCCTTGCCATTTACACCCCCAAGCACAGGCACCATACCCTCACTGCCCCTCCTTGCCATTTATACCCCCAAGCACAGGCACCATACCCTCACTGCCCCTCTTGCTATCTCATCCCCCAAGAACAGGCACCATACCCTCACTGCCCCTCCTTCTCATTTACACCCCCAAGCACAGGCACCATACCCTCACTGCCCCCCCTTGCTATCTCCTCCCCAAGCACAAAAAAGATATACTCACTGACCCCCTTGCTATCTCTCCCCAAGTACAGGGACCATACACTCACTGCCCCCCTTGCCATCTCGCCCCAAGCACAAGCACCAAACCCCGACTGCCCCTCCTAGAGATCACCCCCCCAAGCACAGGCACTATAACTCCCCAGCACACAAAATCAGCCCTTTCCAAGTTTACAGGCAGTTTCTGAAAAGACAGCAGAGCCGAGCGGAGTAGCTGTAAAAAGTCCTCTCAGGTCACAGGGGTACGCATCTGAGACAAGCAGCCAGATGGTGCCAGAGGCGCATCGGCTGATAATGGAGTTAAAAGACACGTTAACACGTAGACACGTTAACCAATTGCACTGAAGAGCCCATAGCTCCTCACTGTGCATCGCCCTGAAAGTACTTTGCATTCTGTTTTCTTTCATCCTTGCCGTGCCCCCTTAAGTCACCAGGTCTGTGAGAGCAAGGATTTCTGTAAACCAGGAAGAAGTGGGGGCTGAACTGTGGTCCGTGAACTTCAAAGATTTATTGCTCAGTGCAGAAGTGAAAAAGGAATGTAAGAGGCTTTTTAATTAGTTTTCTTATGATAACCCTTTCTTTCAACCCTTTGCTGGAAAGGGCTTTACTACTCTACTTTTTTACTAGCATATAGAAACACCTTAGGCATGCTTTCCCTGTCGACAAACCACAACACCCACTACCCTCAGTGGGGTAGTGAGATGCTGTCTCAGGGGGAGAGAAGTTATCATATATTTTAGCTCAAGAGTCATAAAGCATGGATCCTTTATCAGAATCTGGCTGGTACCCCAAATTGATTAGGAGTGTACGACCCTAGATAAGTATTAAGGAAGTAACTGGAAACTTCCTTAATACTTTAAACAAATGAGGCTGATGAAAAAGTAGCATTGGTGAGGAATGGCTAATCCCTTTAACTCTGAGTAAAGGAGGATAATAGAAATAGATAAAGTATATAGATGTGGGCCCATTACATACATATGCACATATCTGTATAGTTAGACTCACAGTTGGGTGTTACTCTGGTCTCCCCCACTGTTCTCTTCCCTTCCCCTTTTCTCTGTTTGCTGCTGGATCTTTCGAATTCCTGTAGATCCCATAGACCTTCAATCCCCATAGATCTCCTCTTTATTGTAGAAACCTAGAAAGACCAAACATCAAGAGTTAAAGGAAGAAATATTTAGCAAGATTCAAATTTAAACATTGCAGTTCTCACATTTATCTCTAAATCACTGAAATAATAATAATAGCATTAACATTTTAATATCAATTCTACCATAGAATTGTTACACTATGTGAGGGATTGATGATTGGTTAGAGTTGTGGATGGGAAAACTAGGTGGCCTAGGACCTCATGTATTGTACAGATCCAAGCATCATACTGAAAGGCTGTGGAGAAGTGGAAGGTAAGAGCTGTGGGCAAATGGAAGGTAATTCTGGTGGGAAATATTCACAGAAAAAGAAGGTGGGGCTATAAATCCAAATCCATTCTAGGAACTGCAAAATATATCTCCCTTATCTGTATCCTTATGGGACCAATTTGTCCAATAGATTCTTTTTATTTTTATGTTTGCAAGATTAGTGTTAGCCCAGAGATGGAGCCAAACTCTACATGGATCAAAGCAAACAGAGGAGGAAGGGGGAGAGCTGCCCACAGCAGGGAGAAACTTTACAAGGGGAGAGAAGGTAACAGACATTTTTAACAATCTCAGTGAATGAAAGCATACAGGAAAAGGGGGGGGGGGGCTTCAGGGGAGAACAGAGAGTGTATGACTAGGAGAAAGGTTTACCTGGGAAACTCAGGGCTGCACCAATACTATTTTGAGCCCAGCAGATAAGCAGGGTATATTCATAAGGTACTGCTGATTGCACAGGAGTGTGCCACACCTCCCAGATAACATCACTGGAAGAGAGGGATCCTAGTATGGGCAAAGGAAGTGCCCATAAGAAACATGGCTGCTTCCAGTACCTGAGAATTGGAGGAGCAAATGGATACAAAATCCATAGGGTTTAAATAAGATAGTATGACCAACAGAATGCCAAAGGGGAAGTTCTTCAGGAAGTTCAGCCCAGGAGCCCAGAGCAGAGCAATATATGGGGGGCCCAGAGAAAAGCAGCTAACAAGGTGTGCGAGTCTCATAGGGGATTAAAACAATGGGAGCCAAGAGGCAAACATCAGAATAGGTGTGTTCCCTACTGGACATCTGTCTGAATGTCACATACCCAGACAATGGTTCAGCTACGTAGATCAACAAAACATCAGATGGAAAGACCTACAAATCAACAAATCAAATAAACTTCTACTTGGTAGAAGTCAGGGAGAATAGCAAACTGGTAGAGGTTTACAGAAACCCAACCACACCCTTTAGATCGCAAGCTGGTGGTAATCAGAGCCCTACAACACCGAGCAGAGAACATCCCCACAAGCACAGGGCATTGGGAAATTAAGAGCTCAGAGGAGCCCTTAAAACTTGTGGATATCTTGACTGGGCCACTGTGAAAACTAGATAAAGAAAAGAATGTCAATACCACCAGTGAAGGAAAGAAGCACAACAGGAGAAAGGACATGGTTGTCCCATATTTAGAGAGGATGCCAAACAAAAGATTTATAGACCTATATAAATGAAGTATGTGGCCTCCTAGAAATTACTTATTCCTTTAACTGCAGAAATAGGTCACCCAGTAGTTGCATGGCAGATCTGGCAGAGGCGGCTTCAGAGCTCACCGAGCATGCCCATATTTGTATAATAATTACAATGCATTCCACCAAAATGTTCCAATGACTGACACACAAACTGAGCAATAACCTGTCCTCCTATTGGTACAATTGGTCACCTGCAGTTGTTCAATCCCATTGGGTGTAATGAAAATCTTGTTGTAATAGTTACAGGTGACAAAAATGAGAAAATCTTAAAGGTTAATCAATATCTAAACTTCCCTAGACTGATGGAAAGCCCAGTCTGCACATATATATATCATATACTGTACCACAGACAGCCCTAAACATGACTGTGTCCAGTCTGACTACTCACCCAGAGGCTGTAGGATCAGGTCCTGTGCTTGGCAGGGTCACTGTCCTCGGTGCTGACAGGTAGTTGCAAGACGCCTTCTAGAGTCCAGACAGACAGAGAAGAGGAGCCGTTGTATACAGCGGGGATCCCCACCTGGTGACTGTCCCCATCCTGCCCTTTGCTGTGCGGAAGGAGCTGCTCTTTCAGGTGCTCAAGGTGCCAGCGACACTGCTGGGGCTGCTTTAATCTTGGGCGGTAACAATACAGTCATGGAGCAGCACAGGTTGGGAAAAAACCCGATCCAGCACTTGGTTTTGTCCCTTGATTCTTTCCCACTGTATCATCCCGGGCACCATCTCTTCTATCTCAATTATAGCCGGCAGTCCCTGCACTGTGACGGTCGTTCCTTGTCCTCCTGCTGCTTCTCTGGGACTTGCCGGTTTGGAGGCTCCTCCACAGGTGGGATTGGAGGTAGGAGAAGGTCGGGCTGTCCATTGCACTCTGACTGACCTGAGGACTCTTTGCTGCTGCTGGGATGGTGGTGGCGCCATGCGGGGAAGCAACAGGTAAAGGGGAAACACTTGGGGGGTTTCAGATCAGCAGGAGCCGCGGGTCATGATAAGGGCCGCTACTGATTGCGATCGGGCCGCATGTTGGGCATCACTGGTCCAGAGACGAGGACAGTGTGAGACAGAGGGGGATTCCCCACCTGGTGACTGTCCCCATCCTGCCCTTTGCTTGTCGGAAGGAGCTGCTCTTCAGGTGGCTCAAGGTGCCAGCGACACTGCTGGGGCTGCTTTAATCTTGGGCGGTAACAATACAGTCATGAGCAGCACAGGTTGGGAAAAAACCCATCCAGCACTTGGTTGTCCCTTGATTCTTTCCCACTGTATCATCCCGGGCACCATCTCTTCTATCTCAATTATAGCCGGCAGTCCCTGCACTGTGACGGTCGTTCCTTGTCCTCCTGCTGCTTCTCTGGGACTTGCCGGTTTGGAGGCTCCTCCACAGTGGGATTGGAGGTAGGAGAAGGTCGGGCTGTCCATTGCACTCTGACCTGAGGACTCTTTGCTGCTGCTGGGATGGTGGGGGCGCCATGCGGGGAAGCAACAGGTAAAGGGGAAACACTTGGGGGTTTCAGATCAGCAGGCCGCGGGTCATGATAAGGGCCGCTACTGATTGCGATCGGCCGCATGTTGGGCATCACTGGTCCAAGACGAGGACAGTGTGAGACGAGGGGGATTCCCCACCTGGTGACTGTCCCCATCCTGCCCTTTGCTGTGCGGAGGAGCTGCTCTTTCAGGTGGCTCAAGGTGCCAGCGACACTGCTGGGCTGCTTTAATCTTGGGCGGTAACAATACAGTCACGGAGCAGCACAGGTTGGAAAAAGAAAAAACCTGGTCCAGCACTTGGTTCTGTCCCTTGATTCTTCCCCACTGGATCATCCCGGGCACCATCTCTTCTATCTCAATTATAGCCGGCAGTCCCTGCACTGTGACGTTCGGCCCTTGTCCTCCTGCTGCTTCTCTAGGACTTGCCGATTTGGAGGCTCCTCCACAGTGGGATTGGAGGTAGGAAAGCTACTGTACTTCACACTCCGACCTGAGGACCCTTTGCTGCTGCTGGGATGGTGCCATGCGGGGAAGCAACAGGAGAAGGGGACACACTTGGGGGGTTTCAGATCAGCAGGAGCCGCAGGTCAGGATAAGGGCCACTCCTGATTGCAATCGGGCAGCATGCGGCCACAGGCTGGCATCTCTGATACATGCGGTGCAGTGTAATGAAGAGTGGGCGTCCAGAAGAGCCAATTCCTAAAGAAAAAGACACACATTTAAAGACTGTAATGTAAATATATTAGAAAAAGATTACTGGTTTAAATGAGATGGAAATAAAACCAATTATGTCAAAACAAAGAGACCTGAATAGATGTGCAACACCTTACATTCAGGAGGTCCCTGACAGTTAATGCTGATTGGGACACATTCTATGATATTTATTGCCAACAGATTATTGTACAAGTCATTTTGAAATGAGCGATCCAGTTGGATGACTAGCGAAATGTCTATAAGAACTAAACTTCAAGTCCAGTTGATGTAACTTAATACCACAAATACTGTACACCATGTCCTGTATGAATGAAAACCTTCACACACATAAGCATGTTTGGGGACAAGAGTGAAATTGACCACATAGTCAGTGACAGAGGCCACACAGTTACATAAATACTCTTTAGGGTTAATGCCCTTATTGTCTCATATAACATTTCTATTAGCCCCTTTAGTACTGTTTGTACCCACAGTACCAAGCACTGTACTAGTGCAATAACTATATAACAGCAGAAAGGAACAAGGATTTATATGGCAATATTGTTTTCACTATAATGTAGTTTACACCTATAACAAAGGATAGGAAATGTTCCGCTTTGGACATACTATAGAAATCGATGCCTCATTGGCTTTTAAGATGAAGTGAGTATAGGAATTTAGACTCCGGCATAGCAGTAGATGTAGTTTACTTGGATTTTACTAAGGCTTTAGATACAGTCCCCCATAGGCGACTAATGTATAAGCTAAGGCCTGTTGGTCTGGGGAGTCACATTTGTACATGGATAGAAAATTGGTTGATGAATAGGATGCAGAGAGTAGTTCATCAATATCAATATGGACTTTAATATGGTTTTCAGGGCGTGGATGTTAAAAGTGGGCGTGGATGTTAAAAGTGGGCGTGGACGTTAAAAGGAGACTCCAGTCTCCTTTTAGTTGCGGGAGTCTGGAGTGGTCTCGCGGGAGTGCGGGAGACCACCCCAGAATAAGGAAGACTCCCGGACAATCCGGGAGAGGTGGGATACCTGCGTCTATTTCTCCATGTGCAGTAAAGGAAGCAGGTGAACCAGCAGTCAATCATGGGTTATGATGTCAGCCAACACAGCCTCGTTTGACTGCATGGAGGGAGGAGCGAGCATCCTCTGCCAGAATAGAGGCAATAATTATCCTTTAATATCCGGTTGATAATACATCTAATAATGTGCTGACTGTACCAATTGGGGTTGGGGACAGATAGCCAACGTGTGACCAGTTTATTTAAGGGTGGACATGCCCTTTAAACAATAATATACAGTGCTGGCATGTGTAGAATAATATTGTTATACCAGCACCTGTGATACAATTCACACTCAGTAGATATAGAGATACAATTAAAGGGCAAGTGAAGACAAATTAATAACTTCAATTGCAAAAGCCAAACACATTGGACAGGGTTCTGACATACTGCTGAAGCAATGACAAGAACCAATTCTATATTACAGGCATTATACATGGTAAAGATTAAATGTAAGATTAAATGGGAAGGTAAATGTTTTTACTTTCTATTCTAATTGTTACCTAGAATGCAGTGAATATTATTTAATCTGATCAGACTCTGGTATGAAAGGTGACCCCAAAATCACAGCAATAACAGGTCTAAGCCATGTACCAAATCACTGGGACGAAGATCGAGCTGGAGGCAAAAATAACTTCAACACTGTGTGAATCTAGAAACAGAACTAATACAGTAAATGGGAATAGATAAATTATTTTTTTATTTTCAAAGTGACACACATTAGCAAAGCAATTGTGCCCAGCTGTATATTTACTACAGGACTATTGTGTAATTACCACACACTATACCATATATACTCGAGTATAAGTCGAATTTTTCAGGCTTTAAAATTAGCCTGAAAACCTAACCATGACTTATACTCGAGTCAAGTCCTAATTTAGATGCAAATTCTGCAATTACAGATAGTAACCAGTAGGTGGTGCTGTGTTAACCTGCATAGAAAGTTACAGGAGCTGATCTGCCTTTACACTTCCTGCTTCCTGAATTCTGGCTGCTGGACTCACTCAGCACTGTTACTGGAATCTGTATATCTGAAGGGTCTCCTCAGTTTGGGGCAAAAAACAGCTGCTAGTACAGTGCAAAGGACAGCTTAAAAGTACAACTCTCAGGTGACATTTTTAACTATTGGGTTCAGAGAGTCCTTTATTATATGGGGGTCAGAGTTCCCTTTACTATATGGGGGTCAGAGGGCCCTTTACTATATGGGGTTCAGGAGAATTGTAGATGATGGTAAGCTTAATTGAAAGTTTACTGAACCTTGCCACTCCACATGTTTAGAAACTGAAACTCGCAACAACAAAGCATGCTGGGAGTTGTAGTTTCCAAACATGTGGAGTGCCAAAGAATTGGAGGTTACTTGTACTGGATTTGGCTATTACTGTATGGGATTCATGTATGGGAATTCAGCTGTCCTTTTAAACAGCAACTAAAGCCTAAAAACAACACAGAATCAGAAGGCAGTAGTGGTGATAATTTCTACCCTCGACTTATACTCGAGTCAATCAGTTTTTACAAGTTTTTCAGGTAAAAATAGGTACCTCGACTTATACTCGGATCGACATATACTCGAGTATATATGGTACACAGTATTTTTTATTTGTTCATAATATGGATTAGACATAATAATAAATAAATTAAACCTAATTCCATCATTTCTACCTATAAACAATTTCTCGATGTAATTTATCTGTCTATATTATTATTTGGGTTTTGGGCGTCCTGGCGGCGTTTCCGGGAATGAGTGTGCGCGTGATGTCGGCTATGGGGAGGGGGAAAAATTACACATATTTATTCTTAACGCCACAGCTATCTGCTCAACTAAAGTTGGTTTTACAGTGTACATATCCTTTTAGGCAGTAGGAGTAGGGATTCCAGACGTCCGTTTTTAGCCGGATTCGTCCTCTTTTGGGAGGGTAAATCCGGGTTCCGGGCGGAATGATCAAAATCGGATGGAAAATCAGTTTTTTTCAATGTTTGAAGCGTAAATCGCGTTTGCGCATGTATGGCTAAGCCCACTTACCTTGCTGAGACGACTCCTGCAAGTCCTGACACTGGAGGAGACCCTGTGTCCTCCAAATCACACCAAAAACCTTTCCTCTATAAGCAAGTGCAGGGGGTGGGCACTTTCTTTTCAACTTGTGCTGGCAGCTGGCTGGAGCCTTGCAATCTATGCAGCAGTGAGAGGTGGGCGGGGCTGTGCTGCTCTCCAGCAGATTCCCCTGGCCTGGCCTGAAGTCAAGACAGAAGTCAGATTTACATGTGTGTTGTACAGACTACATACTGCCTGGTTAGTCAAGTGTCAGCCAGCCTGCCTGCTTGTTAAACTGCCTACTACTACTACTATACTTTTCTGGCTATTTTATGGCAGCCAGGGATAGTTTTTACTACTATACTTTTCTGGCTATTTTATGGCAGCCAGGGATAGTTTTGGAAACAACATTCTGCTGACAGGGAATGCTGGGAGTTGTAGTTAAGTTTCCAAAAACTATCCCTGGCTGCCATAGACCTGTAGTGTGTGATTCGACGTGGTGGCAGGCTTACAAATCTTTTGGCCAAAATCTTTTATACTGCAGAAAGTATGGCATTTCAAATTTACTGTAACAGTTGTACCAACATGTACCTGTGTGATAGGAAGTTTAAAATCGTAAAACTTTAGCCATGTCCCTCCACAAAGCCACGGCCACTTTATCGTGGCGGCGGCACGCGAAAGGGCAGAAATAAAAGGTTTGGACCAGGCAGCAAAAACCCTAGAAGTGCCCCTGGCTTGGGGGGGTGCTTAGGGAACCAAGATGGCTATAAATGGCCATGCCTACTGCTTACATCACAGACAAGGATTGATGGCTGTTTCCCTTGCTGTTTCCACTGCACATGGTCAAATATATAAAAAAGCTCACTGAGCAGAGTGAATCCTTTAACATTTGGTTTCAAATGCATGTAATAAATTGGTAAAATAGCAGCTGAGGTTGCGGGCAGATAACGGTCACCAGTTTTCTGTTTTAGGGAGGACGTGCCCTTTAAAATTGAGTGAGGTATATAGGTTTAACCTCATTTGAACATACTATACAGTTTGTATTCAGACATTTGTTACATTAGCTATATAGGTTGTAGGTAGTTGCGGTTTCCTATATATTTTATTTCTCTTCCTTATTCGTTCTTTTGGGAAATAATAGATATGGAAGTAGATTTAATAATCTGTCAAACGACAATGGGACCTTCCCAGAAGATAAAGAACCCCCCTAATGATTTATGTCAGTATTTTAACGTTGGAGAATTAGCCTTTAAATAAAGTATGGAGGCTTATAGATTTCAGATTTCCTCCAGACCCGACAAGAGATATTTGCATTGTTATTTTATGTTCTTGAAACCCCAGAAGGGCAATGGAAATCCATCTAATTGAGTCAGAGCCTACGAGATAAGCCTGGCTAGTCAAGTTTTAAATTATTAGGATGTCAGTTCTCTGGGAGGATAAATATGAAATCACAGGGTTTTAGTCGTCTTTTACACAGGGGTCCTGCTTAAGTGTGAAGTTAGATAGGACGGAGCATTAAGAGTCCCGTTAGGGAATAGAAAGACTGGATGACCTGGTTACATAAGGAACACAGAATGCAGAAGGGAATTAAATATAGGCTAAAAAGAGAATACTGGTAATTATGAAATGATCATCCATCAGGTAAAGAGATAGATAGCAACGGTATCACAAGATCCCTGATCACAGAGGCAAGAGGGAATTTGTGAAGACTGATCATTCACAGGCCAAGGTGGGCGACATCAACACATGGAACTCCTACATTCTATTTCACACAGGGTTCCCTGTTTTTCATTGGACTTACCTGTCTCAATTTTCATTGGTTATTTATGATCCATGAGCCATTAAATTCTCTGTTCGAGGCGGAGGTATACTTTACTTCTCTAAATGTTCATAGAGCTGAAACTGTATCTCATTTATTATTATTATTATTATTATTATTATTACTAATATTGATTTATATTAAGCCAACATCTTCTGTGATGCTTTGCAATTGCATTGAAACATTCATATGAAATCCAGGAATTTAGTGCCGCAAGGCATCAATGTTAACTGCTCAGCCACTGTGCTGTTTAAAGGAAAATGTAACACAAAATGTTCATTTTGGGGGTAAGGCAAAGCAGCAACCATATATATATGTGTGTGTATATTGTAGCCCACCCTTGGGTGCTGCTCAAGATTATTAGTTGCAGGTATACTGTGTTGCCCCAGTGACACCCCTATGATCCCAGTTAATAGACACCAGCACAAAGATAGCAACCAAAGGGTCCAGATATAATGTTCTGAACCTGGCAGAAGACTATAATACAATAACAGCAATAACGAACAATTATGCAAACTTTGCTAATATACACATCTTTATATTCAAGTTACAGTTTCTGTGTACAACCTATTTTTGTAAAATATATTAACTGCAAGTATTTTAAATCCGTATAACTGTTGAGTTGAGAGCACAGTTCTGATGGAATAATACGTTATCTGTCACTCTTATATTCCAAATGAGCAAAGTGGGTAAATGTTGCAGATAAACTTTAATATAATCCTGCAGTCTGTAATTTATCCTTAGCAGGGTTTAAACTTGCTTTGTTAAGTTCCCTGTTAGTAGTGATAGAAATAGTATCTCCCTTGGATGTCCCACTGCAAGCCAATATAGACAGGGTACTTTAATCAGAGGGATAACTGGTTGATTACACAGGGGTTTCCTCTGGTAAGGGTGCACAGTCTGACAGTCAGATTGATCAGTGATGGGTGATCACCTTGAACTAGTGGCCTGTTCCCCACACAAATCCAAAGTCACCTTACTGATATTCAAAGGACACCCGGCTCCAGATACACAGCATGAACTACAGGTGAAGTTCTGCAAGCACCTCAGAAGGACCTCCATCAGGATTCCATCCAATTCTCATAGACCAAGGCCTGTACAAAAGCCTGTGCAACTCTCCAAACTGGTGGCAGCTCTCCTCCTGAACAGTACCAAACTGGAATGCCCTCTTTTTCCTGTCTTGCCTGAGATGACTCCCTATTCTTATTTAATCTACAAGGATAAGGACAAGTGATGGAAAGAAGGATGGAGGACCACCCACAGGAAAACCACAAGACAATTGTGATTTCACTGTAGCTGCAGAATGAAGGTAAGCAACCAATAAACCATTATTTTTGGAAGACCACTTCTGGAAAAGGGGCATACTATGCCCAACCCACTGAACTATTACCAATACTGCATAAATACATAAATAAAGAGACATACACAAGTGTTGGGTGAACGGTAGGCCACAGCTTTTATTGACACATTCCCATTATGTGTTCCACCATTTTTTCAAGATCTTAAAGACATACATCCTTGCATTCCAATAATTGAACCCAGCCGTAGCCAAAGCTAAATGCCACGCCTCTGGGTCCCCAGAGGGCATGTAACGGCTCCATTAACCAATTCCATTGCAAGGATGTATCCGCCAGCTGTGACTCCAACTTAATGCTTATCCCCGAATTCCTACCTAACTAAAATTAACTCAGCTAAACCTATTTAATAAAGGGAGGGAGGGAGGGAAGAACCTGGGTCTTACCAGCAATTTACCAATCAAAATGGCACCCGATCCCTCGTGGCTCAAGCTTATATAGGGGGACTGACCTCACGCTCCCACAATTCCCCCCGATCCCACGAGGCTTCGGCGCGAGACCGGAAGGAGGGAGACTACAACTCCCATCATGCCCGGTAAGCCCCTTTCCCCACCCGCGGTCAGGCGCCCCGCCTCCTAACCCGGGCCGGAGCTTTCAAGTTTAAGACATCAATCCTGGGTGCTGAATTATTGTCTTGTATATGATAAGGTATTAATTCTTGTTTAGTTCACCTTTAATATGAATAATAATGTTTAAGCTCTGATTTTGAGAAAATAAAAAGAGCTATCCCACATGAACAAAGTCTGCTCTGCCTAAGTATTCCCCACCCACTCTTAACAGACTGCTCCTCCCATCTGACATGACATTCTGAGAAGTCAAGCATGCTCAGTAATTACTACAAGGCAGCACTGGAAAAAGGAATTTCCCATCATGGAATTCAAACATCCCAACTGTCACTAATTCAGTTAAAACAAAACCGCACACAGCAAAAAACAAGGCGATTAGTATCTGAAATGTAAGGTGTTTCTATATATCAAAAACATACAGTAAAGATTTACAAAAAATAACGGTACAGTGATAATTTTTGTAATTATTATTTTTTTTACAATATAGATGGCCTTTAAGATCCAATAGATTAAGATTTAATAGGGCCTAGGCCAGATCTGTGATTAAGGGCCCGCTTTCACGGCAATATATCTGTTATATGAATGAATACTGTTTCTGCTTCTGTAACTGGACCCTTGGATGTTTCCCTGACCCTAGAAAGGAGTCTGAATTGCTGATAATCTGGCACTGGCTGTCCGTCACTGAGCAGGAAATGGCCAGGCCAAATGAACCCGTAATTTCCAAAGGTGCACCATAAAACTGACATTTCCCAAGGATAATTTCATCCAGGTTTCTATAAAAAGGTTTGCCTATGAATAGAGTTATTGCAGACATCCCACCCTGCTGAAAGTGGTGTCAGGATGTGACGTCAATGGCATCACCAAAGGGGTGGGGCTGAGTTAGGGGTGAGACACGGCATATCGCGCATCGTCACAGAAGAGGCGTGTTTAGGGGCATGGAGGGGGAGGAGACTGCAGGTGAGTTCGGGTCATAGGAGTTTGGGGTAGTCTTGCATAAGTGCAGGAGACCACCCCAAAATTCAGCAGACTCCCGTGACCGCCGGGAGGGGTGTGTTACCTGTTATTGTTTTAGGCTCCAAAGAACCCAATGACCTTAAACATTTTCTTCTATATAACTGAACAAAGCAAAATGTCCAATCAAAACTGAATATCTCATTAGCCATAACCCAATGACTGATCCAAATGTTTATTTACCCCGTTATTGTGGTCACCTACCCCCAAGGCAGTAGAGATGCCACATTATTTATATATAACCATTTAATGGGCCTCTCTCTCCATAGTTTTATGGAAGAATCATATCAGATTCCCAAAGGCCCTGGAACGGAATTACAACTTTCACAGACCAAACACTGTATAAGATGCAATGTTCATAGGATAGAAAGGATTTCATGTACACCTTGTAACTCACTGAAACATTCATTATTGCCCCGCAGAGAAAGTAAATATAATATTTTGTCCAGGCAACGCTAACAGTATATAGGTTACTGAATCCCTGCCAACCCTGATGTTCTACCGGTAAATCCAATTTCATGTATTAGTAACTAGTCAACGTTGTTTTATTAAAGGTGTGTGTAGCTAAAATAAAGAAATAAATAAAAACTATAATATAAAACAAATAAATATATAACGAATAAGACTAATAATAAAAAACTATAAATAAAAATTCCATGTATGGAATGAATGAAATATCCCACTGTAGACTAACGGTGGCCATAGACTAGAAAGATTTTACTTACCCGACCGAGCGATCCCACGACATTAGACCGATCCTGCCAGAACCGCCTTTCACGTTCTTCTTGGGCGACCGACATGCGATTGCAAAATGAATGGGATTTGCAATCGCATGTCGGTCGCAGAGAAGAACGTTTATTACTGATTGTTACATAACCAGAAGGCTAGCGGTGAAATAATTTTAATGGCTTCCAAGGAGGGACAGAAATAACCAATCAGAAAAATGAGCCCATGTTTTTCATTACCATTAATTTCATTACCATTCATAAATTCTGGGTCGATCAGACCCATGTCTAAAGAGTTAGAGAGAAAATGTACAAACTACGGTAATCACTTCCCTTGACTCCATTAATGACCCTTTGTGACATTAGACATCTTAAATTTTAATCCCTAAAGGTGGCCAAACACTGCAAAAGTTAATTACGATTTTAAACCGACCGATACTTTGATAGACACATGTACAATGTTAATTGTATGTAGATGCACCATATGTACATATTTCATATTTATCTATCTGTATAATGGCTTGCACTTATCCCTTTGTATGTATACTCTGTATTTTATAATGTACAGAGCTGCGTACCCAAGTGGCGCCTTATAAATACAATTATACAGTCAGGAAAATGTACAATTTCTTGGCCAATCAATGGAAATGTCAGATTGTACATAAAATTGTCCTAATGTATGGTCACCTTTATTCATACACCTAATGCAAGGAATTGTGGTAGGAGGGGAAAGATAAACTATATCATTAGTTATCCATTCTGGAATTATGTCTGTTATTGACACAGCATTGTGTTATTAAACCATTCTTATAATAGAGACCGAGTTCCCCGTCTGCCTCTTTAACTAGACGACATGAAGCCTAATTGTTTTCGAAGTAGAAATGTACAATAATCCCAGACAAAGCAAAACAACAACAAATAAAAATGAAATTCAGACTTTTAAACCTACTTTAGATCAATTCATTGGAGCCGCCTAGTGCCAATCTCATCTCTGCCTTTATTGAGGGATAAAGGATTAAAGCCTCGTACACACATTGGATAATTTTCATACGATGCAGCCGACGAACGTTTAACAAAATTATCGTCAATCCTCATAATTAAAACGACATCTGTACACACAGCTACAATAGTCACCACGATAGTCATTAGAGATAGACATTCGTACGTAAAGTAACGTTTGTATCTTCGCGCAATTACGAAAGCAGAGCATGCGCCTTTTATATATTTTTTTGTAGAACGTTAATGATAATCTACCGACCATGTACAAATATATGATAATCGGCAGAACAAATCCGTCAGGCTGATCGTTGGAAAAAGCCGACAATAGTCGACGGTCGTTGGTCTTTGACGATCGTTGGTGCTATATTTTCGTACGAATATTGTGCGATTGCTCGTTTGTCGGCTGCATCGTACGACAATTATCCAATGTGTGTACGAGGCTTTAGTTTAGGAGAACAGGTCTTTTTATGTGTCTGGTTCTTTATTTATATAACCGGTACTTTCAGTTCCACAGATGTACATGTCATTAAAGGATCCTTTTATGACAGCTCTCAGCTCACAAACCCATGCAAATTGCACTATCCCGGGGAGAGACGTGATGGATAGGATGTTAAGGAGGCCATACACTATTACGATCATAATTACAATCTTAAACCGACTGATACTTTGATAGACAGATGTACAATGTTAATTGTATGTAGATGTACCATAAATATTGTTCGACATTCAGTTTGTTTTGTGATTAATGTCGAATTTCGTCCATCGGAACTTCAGAAAACTCTACAATAATTTTATCAATCGACTTAAAAACCGACTTTCCCGATCATAATTACGATAGACTTTAAGATCTAATGTCGCATGATAAGAACAGGAAAATGTACAATTTTTCAACCAATCGATGGAAATGTCGGATTTTACATAAAATCGGCCTAATGAGATCTAGACTTGTCCTTATAGCACCAATAGATTCCCAAATGGGAAAAAAGGGAAGATGCTTTTGTGTAGATCATCTTAAAGGTCATGTCCACCCCCAAAACTATAATCCCCCAACTACTGGCCCCACCATGTAGTGTAGTTTAATCCTTACCTCACATCCCAGCTCCATAGGGTTCTCCTGTAGTCCCCCCCCAAAGTCCCAAAAACTGCCCACCAGGAGGATAGCAGGGCTCTGCCTCCTACCTTGCCTCAGGTAGATTTTTGCCATGCGTACTGCAGCTCTTCTCCCCCCTCCCTCCCTCTCCCTCCCGTTCTGCTATCCCTCCCCCTAGCTTAAAACCCCTTTATGTCAGCCTTCCCCCATGTCCCCCAGCCCCAACCGCATAAATTTTATTTTTAGAAAGCTCCCAAATCTGTTACTTACCTCTCCGCTTTCCTATGCGGAAGTGAGCTGCCGGCAGCCGCGTCCGTGATTGGCTGCCGCTCAGCCAATCACATACGCGGCTGCCGGTCCCGCCCCTCTGCTTGCATTTTCTCGCAAGCAGAGGGCCGGGAGCGTGGCGCAGGAAAGAGGGGAGGTAAGTAGAGTTTGGGGGGCTTTCTAAAAATAAAATTAATGCGGTTGGGGCTGGGAGCCCAGGGGGGATCGTATATAAAAATTTGGATTTTAGGGTGGACATACCCTTTAATGGTAGACCAGGCACTTGCGTTACTGACGCAATTAATGCAATTAAAGAAGCACTTTGATTTGTTAGAAATTTGTGTCTCTCCTGATACCTCCCTGCAAAATCAGTGGTAATAAAACTAAAATAAACAAGGTTTGGAATAAATTTTTTAAAAAAAAGAGGAAATTTGTTTCTATTCTTAAAGACTGCATTGATAGGATAGAAAAGATTAGACCTCATTTCACAGCAGCGACTCAAGAACCTTCTGTATCATCTCAAACCAAGAGTCAACTAGCTTGATTAGGACTTCCTGTGGAGTATTCATTCCCCTGACTACAGTAGGTCCTGAAGTTGCTTCAGGGTCCAGTGTACAACAGTGACAGAGCAGTGTTGTGTGTTAGTCATAAACAATAGACATACAATACATGTTTTCTAAGCTAAGGCCTCGGGCATTTCCAGGAAAGGAGGGTGTAGAAGAGAAATCCATACAGAATGTAGCAGAAGAAAAACACTGCTGAAATCTAAAATTCATACACAAGACGAAGAATATGAGAGTCAGTCTGTGGTCAAGCTTAATGTCTACCCTGGATGTTAAATAGAACCATTTAATACATCCTATGTCAAGGTACAATTCTATCTAGAAAAACAAATACAACCGGACTGGGAAAATCCCAAGAGCCTGGTAAGCAATGCATTAGACATTAGCCCCTGGACATAGTATATATGTATGTATTTTATTTCTTATATAGTGCTCCATATTCCACAGCTTTACAATTATTTACTCAGTTCACATCAGGCCCTGCCCCGAAGAGCTTACAATCTAATAACTTTATGTACACATACAACCTATCATTATTTCTTTATGATTGCGGGGGAAACCGGAGTGCCCGGAGGAAACCCACGCAAGCACAGGGAGAACATACAAACTCCTTGCAGATGTGTCCAAGGGTGGAATCGAACTCAGGATCTCAGCTCAGCTGCCCTGTGCTACTCACTGGACAAAGCAGGAGCTCTGTAACTACCTGTAAACAATGTTAAACTAAATCCATTCAATCTTTTTAAATCTCAAATTTGGTAAAGACGCATTTGCAAAATAATGTTGGTTGCTGGGAAAGCCACGTGCCCTGTAGACAACGGAAAGCGGTTTTAAAAAAATTCTAAATAACCACAGGTTGTAATTTGGAAAGAAACGCCGCATTTCGATGACATCTCAGTATGATTTACTTGCTGTCAATTCATTGCATTTTTATCCCGACGCTAATATAAACACATAAAATTACAACATATTTCAAACAGGAAAAGCTTCTGAAATGCTCTAATTTTCTCTGTTTTTCTGAGCAGGCACCGGGAGGCCTGGTGGCACATTGTATGTAAAGAGCCCACATTTAGCAATTAATCTCAGCTTGTAAACACAAATGGCTTGTCTGTTCCCATAGGAAATGACCTAAAAAAACACATAAGAAAAGAAAGTAAGCTTTGCACATTTATATTTCAGACGTGTTTATGTTGGGTTATAATCAATCAGTCACTCTTTAGTCCATGTTAATGTAGAAACGAGAAAAATAAAATTCTGATCTGCAAAACCCTCCCCAGATAACAGGGTCCCATGTGAGAATGTTTATTACATCAAATATTAATGTCAGGTGTTTAATCAACATTGTTACAGTCTGACATTGATATATTTCTCCATGTGTGGCTAATATGGCACAGACCAGAACTAACATGGGACAGACCAGAACTAACATGGGACAGATAAGGACTAACATGGAACAGACCAGAACTAACATGGGACAGGACAGAACTAAAATGGGACAGATAAGAACAAACATGGAACAGACCAGAACTAACATGGGACAAACCAGAACTAACATGGGACAGACCAGAGCTAACATGGGACAGACCAGAACTAAAATGGGACAGATAAGAACAAACATGGAACAGACCAGAACTAACATGGGACAAACCAGAACTAACATGGGACAGACCAGAGCTAACATGCGGCAGACCAGAACTAACATGGGACAGACCAGAACTAACATGGGACAGATAAGATCTAACATGGAACAGACCAGAACTAACATGGGACAGACCAGAACTAACATGGGACAGACCAGATCTAACATGGGACAGATAAGAACTAACATGGGACAGACCAGAACTAAAATGGGACAGACCAGAACTAACATGGGACAGACCAGAATTAACATGGAACAGACCAGAACTAACATGGGACAGATAAGAACTAACATGGAACAGTCCAGAACTAACATGGGACAGACAAGAACTAACATGGGACAGATAAGAACTAACATAGAACAGACCAGAACTAACATGGAAGAGACCAAAACTAACATAGAACAGACCAGAACTAACATGGAAAGACCAGAACTAACATGGATCAGACCAGAACTAACATGGGACAAACCAGAACTTACATGGGACAGACCAGAACTAACATGGGACAGATAAGAACTAACATGAGACAGACCAGAACTAACATGGAACAGACCAGAACTAACATGGGACAGACCAGAACAAACATGGAACAGACCAGAACTAACATGGGACAGACCAGAACTAACATGGAACAGACCAGAAGTAACATGAGACAGACCAGAAGTAACATGGAACAGACCAGAACTAACATGGGACAGACCATGACAAACATGGAACAGACCAGAACTAACATGGGACAGACCAGAACAAACATGGAACAGACCAGAACTAACATGAGACAGACCAGAAGTAACATGAGACAGACCAGAACTAACATGGGACAGACCAGAACAAACATGGAACAGACCAGAACTAACATGGGACAGACCAGAACAAACATGGAACAGACCAGAAGTAACACGAGACAGACCAGAAGTAACATGAGACAGACCAGAACTAACATGGGACAGACCAGAACAAACATGGAACAGACCAGAACTAACATGGGACAGACAGAAACAAACAGGGAAACAGACAAGAATAACATGGGACAGACCAGAACTAACATGGAACAGACCAGAACTAACATGGAACAGACCAGAACTAACACGGAACAGACCAGAACTAACATGGGACAGACCAGAACTAACACGGAACAGACCAGAACTAACATGGGACAGACCAGAACTAACATGGAACAGACCAGAACTAACATGGGACAGACCAGAACTAACATGGAACAGACCAGAAGTCTGTTCCATGTTAGTTCTGGCTGTCCCATTTAGTTCTGGTCTTTTCCTGTTTATCTGGTCTGTTGGCTGTGGTGAGTATGGACAACAAAAAGATGGCACTGTATTCCGTGATTAACAATGACAAGTCTTGTCTATTGGAAGGGGATACAACTGTACATATTGTTTAGCCACTAACTTCCTGTAATTATAAAAACTGCGTTATGTTTTGTGATAAATGGCAGAACAAAACATAGCTTATACTTTTTAACATCGGCTATGCCACTTTATTTTTAGGGGTTTTAGGAAAATAAAAGTCCGCCAAACACCAAAAAATTGGGGAACCTGACCAGAAATGGAGGGGTGAAATGCCTGGTGGACGGGCGGGTTTGGCTGTCAGCTCTGGCAATGCATTGACGTGCCCGGGGCATTATTTGGTACTGGGGCACAGCCGCAATCACGCCTGCAAGAGGAAGGAAGATCCCTATTGTCCGGCGGTCCTGAAGAAGTGTGTAAGTCCTGCAAAAGGGCCAAAGACTAGGTGATGTTACTGCAAGTATAACAGTTGTATTCCTACATGGTGTGGGTGTCATTTTGATAGATAAATTGCCGGAGAACACAATCTCCCCACCTTCCTCCCTATTTTAAGCAGTTGAGTTGTTTAGTTGGAGTCACAGTTGGCGGATACATCCTTGAATTGTTATGGTGTTTGGAGCTGTTACATGCCCTCTGGGAATCCAAGGCTTGGCATTCTAGCTTCGGCTACGGCTAGGACATTTAATGGGCAAGGATGTATACAATTAATATGGAAATAAACACATGAATGGAATTGTGTTTAATAAAAGCTGTGGCCTATCGTTACTTAACACTTGAAGTCTGTCTGTTCATTTCCCATGTCAAGGGTTCAGTGATGTTTAAATGGAAAAAAAAATAAGGTTCAAGCACAGAACGGGCTCAGTCCAGTTATGGTCCCCCCCCCCCATATGGAAGGTCCTAGTTACTTTGGGTAATTTCTCTGGTCTTGCACCTCTTTATTTGGTTTCTCTTTTATGGGAAAGGTGTTTCTCTAATCCCCCCTTACAGAGAGACTTCCAAACAATTGTTGATCTTAAGGCATGGGCCTTTAATTAAAGGGTGTTTGTAGGTTTTCCTCCAGACCAACTCTGCTTAAAGGTTAGCATGAACAAGAAGGAACTGTAAGAATATTTGTCAGGCTGAGTAAAGGTTATTAAAAAAATGATTTATTGAGGACCTACAGACCTTTACATTGTAATGTAATTGAATATTATTATAGTAAGATATATACACAATGTTATGTTCACAGGGATGCAATGCACAGTGATTGGATAAAGAAAAGGGGTGGACATGGGAACAGGTTATATAGGTGTAAGCTTACTTGCTCACTTATTGATTGAGAAAGGATCATTAAATCTGAAACAAGTCGCAATAATCGCACTTATTTGCAGATTAGCACTGCGTGGCTTCCCCTTAATGGTAATTTTTGGAATATATTGGATACTGTGTGGTATGGAGCAGTGGCAAGGTGTGGACCAAGAAAACATACCTGGTATACAGGTGTGCAAACCATTACTTGATTGTGATTGGATGAGATGGGGTTCACTGTGTGAATTTCTGCTTTCATGATTGTTATGCTTGTAGTGTACAATAAAGCTGCAGGTACCCTCTGTCAATGGTTACTGATGTGAGAGGATTCTGATGTCTCCAGCGCACACTGTACCCTGCTTGTTCTCCAATCACTTAAACGTATTGGATCCTAATTCAATAAAATTTGTCTTTGCAGAATCATAAATAATAATAATAGTAAAAAACATTGGACAGTGATAAATGGAGAAGAGAAGTAAAAGGGAGAGTTGAGTTAAGAATATTAAGGTAGACTGAATGAGACTTTGTTAAGGCGATTTACCCAGAGGGTGGGCAATTATATGGAGTTCGCTGCCAGTTAGCGTGACTTACTCCATATTAGTGCCTGATGCGTGGACTAGGTAATGGCACCCAAGCATTCTGGCGCTAGCGATTCATATCACATTTGTGCATTTTTAGAGCATGATTTTCATGCGTTTATGAATATTTTTGGGGGAGATTTACCCACGTGCGATCGCATTTGGGAGATTTACCGAGCGATAGTGACCCGTGTGTATTGGCGTTGCAGATTAAATAGCAATGCTTGTAGGAAGGTGAGTTGCACGCGGATTATAACCAGTTCCCAGTTCTGTATTTACTGCTATAACTCAACCAAATAAAGTTTATCTTTATATCTGGACATTAAAAGCAGCTTTTAAATCACTGCCGATCTTAGCTTCTCCTATAATTTACTCTCTACCTCTCACTGCACTATTTTACCTGCCCAAGTCCATTTAATTCCTTCAGACCCTAATAGGATCGTTTCTCAGGGAGACATGATGTGAAGCACCTAGGGATTGAGCCCGATCTCTCTGTTACTGCTTTATGGGACCTGCCAGAGAGTCTGGCATCCAATACAAATTACCTACAACAATGGGAGAAAATGAGTCTGACCTGGCAAGAAATTCCACAGAGCAAGGAGAATGTTATTAGTTTGTGTATATTACGATATCAGCCTTCAGGCTTATGGCTTAATATACATACATAGCTGCACTCGACTCTATATTCCATCCAGTAATGAGGGATCAAGGAACGGGGTGAAAAAAATCAGCCCTTTCGTCTCAAGATGTCTGATAGAAATTAAGGAGTTTTCATAGTTTAATTAGGACTCTTTTAATACAGCCAAAGATACAAATGTTCTAATAGCCAAATGATGTGCCCATGGCTGATATATTGAAATGGGGCCAATGACCCCATCAATAGTTATTAGGGCTTTGTTACATTACAGATGTGTCTAAATTTTGACATTATTGTTGTTTCTTATGAGTTTTAACCTTCCTGGGGAACCTTCTGTTACCATCTTGGGTCATAGGACAAAGATCTAGTGGTAGACATTGTACAAATGAACCATAGTGGATATAAGACAACAACTATGGGAAAGAGAATTGAATGAGAGAAGTTCAGAGAGGATTCTTGAATCGGCTTGTGTATTCTTACCCAACAAGTAATCTCCAGACCAGTTTGGTCACCTTTGTCCATCTTTGTTCCTGATGAAAAGTTTGTGCTAGTCCTGCTATCAGGTGCTGCTTAATATTCTTTTACACAATTTTATTAGGAATAGGGAATAGGAGGTAGTATCTTAATCCCACTCTCTATGAATAGAAATAGAGGTGATGTAAACTTACCTGCTGGCTCTCACATGTGGCTTCTGAAAATCAGATGGCGTGATGGCCTCCTTACCCCTCCTATCTACGATCTTTTGCACACTTGCTCCAATAGGAAATGTAGGAGGCTGGTGGAGACAACCCACCGATCAGCTGTTCAGAAGCTGGCAGATAAGTTTAATCATGCAATGCCTGCGTTTATAATTTATAGGGAGGTAGGAAAAAGTGATCCTACCCCCTGTGAATCATAGATCCAGCTGTGAGCTACTTAAGTTCCTCCCTTTAAATGAAGGCTAAGTTATCAAGTACACAGCTGATTCCATTGGAACATTCACCCAATCAAACCCCCCTACTTTATACGAGCAACAGTCATTTTAGTAATGATCGCTATTGGCTCCTTAGGCCAATATATATTTACATGACCAATCATGTTTTATGATAACCCACAGTATCAGAAGTTGCTGGTGTATCATAAAAGTACTATCTCAGTAAAATATATATACGGCTGCCTACGTACTATCGCAATGGTTTACAATCATAAATCTACCACACAATCATAAATTCATTAAAGACGCACTATCGCAAAATAGTGATACCGCACCTTTATAAATACGGCAATATGATTTGCCTGCTATCAGGGAAGTGTTTATCCCTAATCCTTAGCTTTAAGCCTGCATAGGTATGTGTAGGCAGAATGCAAACCAATTTCATTGGAATGTGGTGGGAATATTGAAAAAGTAACTGGGATATGTAAGTTTTATATATTACTAGATCTATGTTAATAATCAAGTAGAGCAATTTGTCTTAGAAGTAATAATGTGGGATGTGGGTGGGGAAAACTTACCTTACCAACATGGAGTTTGTGCTTTATACCCAGCATTCCAATATCACACAGCTTGGTCACTGTTTTTCGCAAACGCCCAGTCTAAGCTACTGAAAGAACTTTGCAGCAGGTCATGCCACTTGTAGTCTCTAGCCCATACTGTTACATTCTAAATTAGGCAAGGGAGCTGTGTCAGCTCACCGCTTACCTGACTTATGATCCCACGGCTCTTCCTTCCCTCTGGAACTATGGTGCGGATGTTCGGGAGCTCCCAGTTATCTCTCTCACTATTGGCTGTCTCTTCTTCGTGCCAAATTCAAAGTTATCTGGCTAATCTGGTTCCTGCTCTGCTTCTTCTGCTTCTGTGATTGGTCCCTGCTTATTTATTAGTTCATGCCCTTCAGTTGTTCTTTGCCCGTGAAGCTTGTGATCTGACCCTGCTTGTGGTGTTATTTTGTCTAGTTTTTTGTGTACCGGTTCTTGCCTGTTACCCGTACGATTGTTTGCTGCAGTCCTGACATCTTGTCTGTCTCTAAGTACAAGTCTCCTGGGTTTGACCTCTGGCTCATCCCTGGTTGCAATTTGGTACCAGGCGTTGTTCAGCTCTTAGCTGGTTGTGCCCTGTCCGTCAGTTTTGCTCCAGTTTCATGTATTCTTGTCCCACATTCTAATTCCAGGGGCAACGGATCCCGTCTCTACAAGACTACCGGCAAGCGGGGGTTGTCTATTGGCGAAGCGAGTTGTGTTAGATCAGGGTATCTGGGCTGAAAGAATACACAGGGATCCAGAGCGTCACAGTGTTACATTTATTTAATGCCATTTACTGGAGTGAGTTTTATAATTATTGATGCTGGGGGGAGTGGACCAGGGGAGATCAGATTATGGATGGATTATGGGTTTAGCCCCTTTAAAGCATTATGCAAATCAGATGAATGGAAAGTGTTCCTTTAACTGGATTGACATTTTAGTCTGTCGAATGTGTGAAATTCCTCCCAGATACTGATTTGTCATCCTTTCTCGTCAACAAATAAATAAAGTCACCACGAATAGCTACATTGCAAGCGCAAACAACAACAGATTTGATTTCCCTCCTACCCACCCCCTGTTCTGTCTGTTTGAGAAAGGGTACAGCTGGTTAATGAGGAGGTTGGATTGTGTGTTGTGTTTTTTTTGTTTAGCAATTAGGAAGTTTAGCAGTGTACAGGTGTTTTCCCATCTGCTACTAAGTCATTTGGAAAGTACAGTTGAAGCTCGATAACACACACTTATGGAAAACTACAGGGACTTTCTTGTGTATCAAGCGGTGGGATTGTGGATTCCGATAGTGGGCTGGATGTATTGATGATCTGACATTCTAAGGAAGGAAAGTGAATGGACAGCGTAACTATTAAAATATAGAACATTTATCTAGAGTTCCTCAAAGGATTCTTGTGTAAAATAGAAGATCTCCAACCTCTGGCAGATGTTTGAAAACCATAATTTCCAGCATTCCTTTGTTGTTGTAGAGGTCAGCATGGAAATGTTGGGAGTTGTGGTTTCAAAAAAGTTTAGAGATCCTTTCTTAATTTAATGTTTGCAGTAATGTTACATTTACCATTTGAACCATTTCAATTTCACCATCATAACTTTTGCCATCCACACTTTGAAGGATTCCATTTTATCTCTAATGGGTAGAGATGGTCCAACTTCCGAAAATCCGGTCATGGCTACCTGGACGGGGCCAACAATGAAAAAACAGAGATTCTTGCTCAAAGGAACCCGGTGAACACGGTAATTAATGCAGTCCAGTCCACAAAATTTATCCATGGTGTTCTGTTCACGGGAGCCATCCAAATGGTAAGTAAGACTAAAACCCAAGATTGTTAGGTTGTTCGTTTTCAGAATTTTCAGATTCAGGAGTTCCGACTTCTTCCTTCTGTAAACACTGGGCCCTTTTGAAAGAAGCTCAGATAGAATTCTCCAGTCTACATTGAATTTCCTGTTTACACAAGCACAATCATATTGAGTTCACTCTGATTTGAACAGAACTTTCCATAAAATGTCCATAAATGTAATTTGTAAATAAACGATTTCATCATTTATTCCAGTCTTACTTGCTCATACTGGAAGGACTTCTGTAAGATCTCAATCCCAGATTGTGAGTAGAGAAGTGAAATCGTCGTACAAAGCACTGGTAAGGCCTCATTTGGGCTATGCAGTGCCGTTTTTGAATCCCATATACAAAAGGGACACCTTGGAAATGGAAGCATTTCGAGAAGGGCAACTAAATTAATAGAGTAGCGACGTTTGCGTGGGGAAATGATCACCTTATACAAATATATTAATGGCCCATACAATGAACTCTCTGGTGCATTGTTCACTAATAGGTCATATCAGAGGACACGTGGACATCCTTTAAGGTTGGAAAAAAAGAAGTTCATCTTCAGGTTAGGAAAGGTTGAAAACTGTGGAAATGTCTTCCAGCAGAAGTGGTAATGTCAAGTTCATTAAATAGCTTTAAAAAAGGCCTGGATAAGTTTCTAAAATGAAAAAAATATTACTGGTATTAATACTAGTGATGGCCCAGTTACCTTGTTGCGCGAACAGCGGATATCGCGGATTCTCCGGTTTTCCGCCTTCCAAACTTTCCGAACCGCGTTTTCAAATATTTTCGAAGATACGGGAAAATACGAGAAATCCTCGTAAATTCAAAATTTTCGTGGATTTTTCACATTTTTGGACAGAGCAACCCACATTTTCGGGTACGTATTTTAAAGAATCCTCGTATTTTCGAAGAACGGATTTTGCTGAACTTTTATTTTAATAGGTTTTAATGGGTCCGCTTGCGGATTTTGGAATTTTGGAATTTTTAGAAAATTCGCAGATCCTCGAGCGGACGGATTTTGCGAAGTTGGACATCTCTAATTAATACATACTGTAGATCTGGTTGATATTTTACGATTGCCGTTTGGAGTCAGGAAGTAATCCCCCCCCCCCTTTTTTTGTGGGGTTTTTTTTGCCTCCTCAGGATCAACCGTTAATTAGGGTTAAAAGAAAAAAAAGAGGGTGAAACGGTTGGACTTAATGGACGTTCTTATTCAAAATCAATTACTATGTTACTATGAGTTGCGTTCAAAAATCCGAAAATGGACCCCTAGAAGTCAATGAGAGTTAAAAAATCCAAATGTCCTAATTAAATTTAAGGTATACGTTAGTGTAGATAGCTCAGGGACCTGGGAAAACTGTACAATACCAAA
This sequence comes from Hymenochirus boettgeri, assembly GCA_019447015.1. Classification (NCBI taxonomy): domain Eukaryota; kingdom Metazoa; phylum Chordata; class Amphibia; order Anura; family Pipidae; genus Hymenochirus; species Hymenochirus boettgeri. The sequence continues at coordinate 12,856,339 of CM033472.1, forward strand.
ACCTATAATAACACTATATTTGAGTTTCTGCTTCAAATAATCAATAATTTTGATTATTAGAAATCAGGGACTCGCATATTCATTATTTGCCCATATTCAGAATCGAGAGTTTCGATATTTGATATTTCTTGAAATCGGACTGTATATTAGCAAATTTACAAAATATAGATTTAGAAAATTCAATAATGCTATTGAAAATTCACTTATTACCAAAAATCTGGAAATACGAACCGTGGGTTGACTCGGAACAGGACTTCATGTCTAATAGTGACCATCTCAGGTGATGGATTGGGACATTACAAAATGTGGAGCCGGATTGATGTGCTCGGTACAGGTTTCAGTGGAATGTGTCGTGGTAGATTTAAAGCAATTATAAGCAGGTGGGCAATGAAAAGCAAAATAGTAAAAATAACATAAAACATCAAGTTTCTTTTTCACATGTATTTTTCACCCAAAATCTATAGTAGCCATTTCCCCGACTAGGTGGCCAAACATATCCCTACAAGAACAATATTTATCAACCGCAGGTGTCAGGCAAATGGCAAATGGAATTCTAGATATTTTTATTACTGTGCGGAGTCACAAAAGTCACATTTCAAGATCAATAATTCTCTTTTCTGTTTCTATGGTTACTGTAAAATCACATGGCATTTTAAATATAAACTTTTACGGAGAAGAATATTTGTTAGAAAAATGTGCAGCAATAAAGGTAAAATATATTCAGAAAAAAATAGATTTACCAACAGTCAATAAAAAAAAAATTCTATTAAAGGAGAACTAATCTTAAAATATAAAGAGCATGAATGGATGATCTTATTGCTAATAAATAGATACCCATAACCGTAACCTCTGAATCCAGCATATTGTGAAGAAAGGTGCAGGATCCTCTCAGTGACATAAAGAGGTTCCTCTCTGTGTTAAAAGTGGCGTAGTAACTACCGCCCTAAGACCACGGGGGGCCCGGATGGTAGGAGGGCCCGTCACAGCCCAAATCCCTGCAGTATTCACCACTTTTAAAGAGCTGATTGCACGTATGAAGAAAACATACACAGCTTTTAAAAACGGCCCGAAATGGAACCAGAAATGAACCAGAAAGTTCGGGTCGGTTTTAAAGAGCTGATGGCGAGTATGTTTTCTACAGCTCTTTAAAAAGAGTGAATATTGCAGGGGCCTGGTGGAGGGAGGAGGGCCCAGCCCCCAAACTCGGGGGGGCCCAGGCCCCTTCAGGTATTTCCTGTGTGTTAACATCATGTACCAGGGCAACACTTGCAGTGGGTGTGCCCTGTATTGATAAGAAGGAGTGTAAGAAATTACTGCATTCTGCTGCTATTAGACACTCATAGGACTATATACGGAGAGCCGTTATCAACTCTTTCGTGTTACAGTCATGTTAACCCATTACCAAGGGTTAACGTGACTTTAATACATACCGCAAGCTATGTACTGAGACGATAACAGCTCTTTAAGACAGAAACTTAATGCCAGATTAGCCAGATTAACAATAGAGAAAAAACCGGAGATCATCAGATCAGCCAGTCCATGCACGGGGGGAGGGTCAATGATATTGGAATATCGCAATATTGCACCTTATAGCTCCTGCTTGTAAAAAAGGAATATTATGCAATCATGGGTGGATCATGCCCATTTCTGTATAAACTGCTAAATGCAGTTACAGGAGGGAAGGAAAATATTCCGGTGCTCGCCCTCCAGGATCTGGACTCGCTGTGGACTGTGCCCGTGTGCCTAACCAACATTGTAAGATGAATGATTCTGCTGCTTAAATTTGCAGTTGGAAACGTTAACATCTTGTAAGCTAAAGTCCGTTTGGGAAGGCGAGCGAATCCACGGTGGAGTAAATCTTTTCAGCTTAAAACAGATGAAAAGTTCAACATTCAAAGCCAAGTTGGAGGTTCATTTAGCGACTTGTTTAATGAATCGATTGAGTCAATTTGCTTAAAGCTGCAGCAACGGTTTAGACAGAAAGGAAGACTACTTACATATTCATACATAGCGAGGTATGGTGGGACTGACCCTCTTCATTCTGCCATGACATATTTATCTAAGCGGTGTGATATAAATGAGATTTAATTGCATCCACCAGATAAATAACACTGAAGCATGTGAGGATAATCAACATGTTTGAGACTTTACACATGAAACTTAACACGTTAAAGAACTCAAAGTATGAGGCTTCACACGTATGAGACTTAACGAGTATGAGACCTCACATGTATGAGACTTATTTGAAGTATTGATTCCTCCTTCTTCCGGCTACCTTCCCACTATGCAAAGCAAAACCCCTTTAAAAAAACGGCAATATATTGCATTGTGATTTAAAGTTTTTTATTGCAATGTATTCTTTGCATCTGCTGGCGTTTCTGTGCATTTTTGTTCGTTCATACACAGTGCGTAAAAAAAACCCACAATGCAATAAGTGAATGCTATTATGGCATTCATATATACATATATAAAATGGATATAATTTTTTCCAAGAAGGCGTTCCCGCAAATATGATAAAGCACAAGGACAGCCAGTGGCATGACTACCATCCCTGCCACCATGGGAGGGGGGGGGCAGTGTAGGGCCTGTCACAAGCCAAATCTCTGCAGCAACCAGCTATTTTAAACAGCTGATCGCACGTTAAAGGAAACATATGCATGATCAGCTGTTTAAAGACCAGACCCGAACCTCCAGTTTTGTTCCCGATAAAATTTGTACCTAGCTGAAAATTGGACCCAGTAAATTAGTTTGCACTTAGTTATAATGTAGTAATGTTAGTGTACACAGCACATCCTGTAGTACTTATACTTGCACCCAGTTAATAGGTGTGGTAATGTTAGTGTACACAGCACATCCGTGTATACATATACTTTGCACCCAGTTAATAATGTAGTAATGTTAGTGTACACAGCACATCCTGTAGTACATATACTTTGCACAGTTAATAATGTAGTAAGTTAGTGTACACAGCACATCATGTAGTACTATACTTTGCACCCAGTTAATAAGTAGTAATGTTAGTGTACACAGCACATCCTGTAGTACATATACTTTGCATCAGTTAATAATGTGTAAGTTAGTGTACACAGCACATTCTGTAGTACATATACTTTGCACCCAGTTAATAATGTAGTAATGTTAGTGTACACAGCACATCCTGTAGTACATATACTTTGCATCCAGTTAATAATGTAGTAATGTTAGTGTACACAGCACATCCTGTAGTACATATACTTTGCACCCAGTTAATAGTGTGGTAATGTTAGTGTACACAGCACATCCTGTAGTACATATACTTTGCACCCAGTTAATAATGTAGTAATGTTAGTGTACACAGCACATCTAGTACATATATGTTGCACCCAGTTAATAATGTAGTAATGTTAGTGTACACAGCACATTGTAGTACATATACTTTGTACCAGTTAATAATGTAGTAATTTTAGTGTACACAACACATCCTGTAGTAATAACTTTGCACCCAGTAATAATGTACCGTATACTCGAGTTAAAACCGACCCGGATATAAACCGAGGGACCCAATTTCACCTAAAAAATATAATAAAAGTTGTTGACTCGAGTATAAACCGAGGGTAGAACTTGGCATTCAAGATGTTTGGAAACTACAACTCCCAGCTAATAAAGCATGCTGGGAGTTGTAGTTTCCAAACATCTTGAATGCCACCCTCACCCTCCCACCCAGTTCAGTTTGTACCCGGTTGCCCTGGTAATGTCTGATGCCCCTGAGTCACTACTGTAGAAGTGCAAGTCATTTGATTTACCTGGAAATCTAGGAGCCATGTAGAACAAGTAGGGAATTTTATATGCTACAGGAACACGTCTGCTCTCCTTTACTTTAACAGAACAACCCATGGTGCATTTCTTTTTCTGTCTTGAACTAATGCATAGCAGCCCGCTTACTTCTGAACTGATTACGTCTGCCTGAACTGATGACTGACCGCAACTGTAATGTTAAGAGGCTGATAACCCATCAGCCACGGCACCGTTACCTGTTTTTGTAGATAGTATCTTATTGTTCTGTGCACATCTTTGTCCAATCTGCCAGGCAGCCGCGCGCAGGCCTGTACTGACGCGCCGGCCAACGTCACTGCCCGGCGCCAATTAGTGACGTCAGCCGGCGCGCCAGTACAGGACCTGAGCGCGCGGCTGCCTGGCAGATTGGATAAAGATGAGTTAAAGTAAGGAGAGCAGACGTGTTCCTGTAGCATATAAATTCCTACTTGTTCTACACGGCTCCTAGATTTCCAGGTAAATCAGATGACCTTGCACTCTACAGTAGTGACTCGGTATAAACCGAGTCCAAGTTTTCAGGCTTTCAGGATTTTACCGTGAAAAACTCGGTTTATACTCGAGTATATACGGTAGTAATGTTAGTGTAACAAGCACATCCTGTAGTACATATACTTTACACCTAGTTAATAATATAGTAATGTTAGTGTACAGTCATCCTGTAGTACATTACTTGCACACAGTTAATAATGTAGTTAAGTTAGTGTAAGTAGCTATTGTGTAGTAGTTACTTTTACCAGTAAATCATGTAGTAAAGTTAGTGTACACCACAAATAATTTCGTACAGATGTATGTACCCAGTTAATCATGTAGTAAATTTAGTATAAATCGCAAACTGTGTGTGTACAGATACTTTGTCCCCAGTTTATTTTGTAGTAAAGTAAGTGTACACATATCATGTAATACAGTATTCATAACCAGTTTACCATGTAGAAAGTGTACACTGCATTATTTATATATTATATAGACATATCCATTTAATTATGTAGGATAGTTAGTGTACAATGTATTTTGTGTAGTACAGATACTATGTACCAAATTAATCATGTAGTAAAGTTAGTATACACAAATAGTGTGTAGTACATATACTTTGTACCTAGTAACCATGTAGTTAGTGTTCATTGCTAATCGATAATTTGTACAAAGTTAGTCATGTAGTAAAATTAGTGTACACTGCATACCGTGTAGACAGATACTTTGTACCCATTTAGTCATGTAGTAAAGTTAGCGTACACTGCATATCATGTAGTACAGATTCTTTGTACACAGCTCGTCATGTAGTAAAATTCGTATACGCTGCATACCGTGTAGTACAGATACTTTGTACCCTTTTAGTCCTGCAGTAAAGTCTGTATACACTGCAAAACTGTGTAGTACTGATACTTTTTACCCCGTTATTAGTACTCAGATAACTGTGTACTAAGACAATGTTCCCTTTAATTGGAAATTGTATGTGTGCGCAGATATTAATTTTCTGCGTGCATACAAAATGAAATTGTGTGCGCTACAAACCACAGCACTTGTTTTCCAGCAGATTTTTGTGTGCGCACCACTTTAACCTGTATGTACAGGCCTGCAGATTTGTGTGCGTGCGCAGAAGCGCACACCTTAGAGGGAACACTGATACAGATACTTTCTACATAGTAATTAGTACCCAGTACTTGTACCAGTTATTAATACCAAGTTATTCATGTAAAACATATACTTTGTACTAGTCAATCATGTAATAAAGTTAGTATACATTGCATATTGTGTAGTACAGATACTTGTACCCAAATTATTGTTAGTTAAGTTAGTGTACATTGACTATTGTGTAGTACAGGACTTTGTCCTAGTTAGTAATACCCCGTTAGTCATGTAGTAAGAGTAGTGTACACCGGATATCATTTAGTACAGATGCATGTACCCAGTTATTCATGTAGTAAGTTAGTGTACACCGCAAATTGTGTTGTTAAGATATTTGTACCCAGTTAATCATGTAGTAATGTTAGTGTACACTGCATATCATGTACTATGGATACTTTGTACCCAGTTAATCATGTAGTAAAGTTAGTATACATTGTATATTGTGTAGTAGAGATACTTTGTACCCAGTTAATCATGTAGTAGTTGTATGCATGCATATGTGTAGTAGAGATACTTGTACCCAGTTAATCGTAAATTTAGTGTACACCTCATTATGAAATACATCTACTTTGTAACCAGATAAGATTGTAGCAATGTTACATTATTTAGGACAGCTAAAGATGTGTAGTAAAGTAACAGTGTACAAATACAGCATGTAGTATTGAATACAATTGTACCTTGTATATGAAGTTAGACTATGACATTTACACTCATGAATATGGATTCCCTCCCCTTTATCCTTCTAGCAATTGAACAGTTAGTTTATTTACTACCTGGAACCTGAGTATTAGATTGACATTACAATAATATATGCACAGCGTTTAAAATACAGTGTTCAAATGTATTTCACCATGTTAGATGTGACATTTATACTCATGAATATTTGATTCACCTTCCTTTTATACTTATTGCGAGTAGAAAAGTTTATTACTGCCTTGAACAAACCGTATTAGTTTTTACATTACAATAATTATATTGCATGGCGTATAAAATACAGTGTTAGACTAAATGTCTGCTGTGTTCCGAAAGGGGGGCAACTCCTTAGTAATATATTCCAGTCTTAAAACAGATTAAAAGTTAACTATCAAAGCCCCGGTGAATACAGATAGATAATGTGTACACCACACAAAATAGAATATATATAGTACAGTCATGTGTGCACAGCACAAATATGGTACAGCCATTGTGTACACATCACATAAGATAGCATTATAAATACAGTCATTGGGTACACAGCACATAATTAAGCATTATATAGTACAGTCATTGTGTAACAGACATAATGTGGTACAGCCATTGTGTACACATCACATAATATAGATTATATATACAGTCATTGTGTACACAGCACATAATATAGCATTTAAAAGTACAGTCATTGTGTACACAGCACATAATGGGTACAACCATTGTGTACACATCACATATATTAGCATTATATAGACAGTCATTGTTACACAGCACATATGTAGTACAGCCATTGTGTAGACAGCACAGAATGCAGTACAGTCATTGTGTATACAGCACAGAATGTAGTACAGTCATTGTGTACACAGCACAGAATGTAGTACAGTCATTGTGTATACAGCACAGAATGTAGTACAGTCATTGTGTATACAGCACAGAATGTAGTACAGTCATTGTGTTCACAGCAACGAATGTAGTACAGTCATGTGTGTACACAGCACAAATAGTACAGTCATTGGTATACAGCACAGAATGTAGTACAGTCATGTGTACACAGCACAGATGTAGTACAGTCATTGTGTACACAGCACAGAATGTAGTCAGTCATTGTGTATACCGCACGAATGTAGTACAGTCATTGTGTACACAGCACAGAACAAAAATTGGAATCAACCCCAATAGAAGTCAAAGGAGAAATCATTGAAATTTTGCCACATAATTTTACAAGGACTTTTTCTACACAACATTTAGAATTTTGTTTGCCTCATGCTAGCTCCTTGTTAGTTCTGGTCTGTCCCATGTTATACCCATGTAAGTTCTGGTCTGTGCATGCTAGCCCCATGTAAGTTTTTGGTCTGTCCCATGCTAGCCCCCCATGTTACGTTGGTCTGCCTAGGTAGCCTGTGTTAGTTTTGGGGTGCTCCATGTTACACCCATGTTATTTTTGGGGTGCCACCTGTTTGACCTAGTTCTGGTCTGTCCCATGTTACATCTGGTCTGTCCAATGGTAGCCCATGTAGTTTTGAGGTGCTTCATGTTAGACCTAGTTCTGATCTGTCCCATGTTACGTATGGTCTGTCTATGGTAGCCTGTGTTAGTTTTGGGGTGCTTCATGTTAGACCCATGTTATTTCTGGGGTGCCCCATGTTAGACCCATGTTATTTCTGGAGTGCCACCTGTTAGACCTAGTTCTGGTCTGTTCCATGTTAGTTCTGGTCTTTCCATGTTAATTCTGGTCTGTTCCATGTTAGTTTCTAGTCGTTCCATGTTAGTTTGGTCTGTTCATGTAGTTGGGTCTTTCCATGTTAGTTTGGTCTGTTTCATGTTAGTTCTGGTCTTTCCATGTTAATTCTGGTTCTGTTCCATGTTAGTTCTAGTCTGTTCATGTTAGTTCTGGTCGTTTCATGTTAGTTCTGGTCTTTCCATGTAGTTTGGTCTGTTTCATGTTAGTTTGGCTTTCCATGTTAGTTCTGGTCTGTTCCATGTTAGTTCTGGTCTTTCCATGTTAATTCTGGTTGTTCCATGTTAGTTCGTGTCTGTTCCATGTTAGTTCTGGTTGTTCCATGTTAGTTCTGGTCTTCCATGTTAGTCTGGTTGTTTCATGTAGTTCGGTCTTCCAGTTAGTTCTGGTCTGTTCTATGTTAGTTCTGGTCTGTCCCATGTTAGTTCTGGTCTGTTCCATTTGTTTGGTGTCCCATGTTAGTTTGGTCGTTCCATGTTTGTTCTGGTCTGTCCCATGTAGTTCGGTCTGTCTCATGTTACTTCTGGTCTGTCTCATGTTACTTCTGGTCTGTTCCATGTTAGTTCTGGTCTGTCCATGTTAGTTCTGGTGTTCCATGTTAGTTTTGGTTGTCCATGTAGTTCTGGTCTGTTCAGTGTAGTTCTGGTTCTGTCCCATGTTAGTTCTGGTCTGTTCCGTGTAGTTTCTGTCTGCCATGTAGTTCTGGTAGGTTCCTGGTTCTGGTCTCCATGTTAGTTCTGGTCTGTTTCATGTTAGTTCTGGTCTTTCCATGTTAGTTCTGGTCTGTTCTAGTTAGTTTGTCGTCCCATGTTAGTTCTGGTTCGTTGTTCATGTTTGTTCTGGTCTGTCCCATGTTAGTTCTGGTCTGTTCCCTAGGTTGTTCTGGTCTGTCCCATGTTGTTCTGGTCTGTCTATGTTACTTCTGGTTCGTCTGTGTTACTTCTGGTCTTGTCCATGTTAGTTCTGGTCTGTCCATGTTAGTTCTGGTATGTTTCCATGTTAGTTCTGGTCGTCCCATGTTAGTTCTGGTTCTGTTTCCATGTTAGGTTTTCTGGTCTGTCCATGTTAGTTCTGGTCTGTTTCCATGTTTGTTCTGGTCGTCCCCATGTTAGTTTGGTCGGTCTCTGTACCAGAACTAACATGGGACAGACCAGAACTAACATGGAACAGACCAGAAGTAACATGAGACAGACCAGAAGTAACATGAGACAGACCAGAACTAACATGGGACAGACCAGAACAAACATGGAACAGACCAGAACTAACATGGGACAGACCAGAACTAACATGGGACAGACCAGAACTAACATGGAACAGACCAGAAGTAACATGAGACAGACCAGAAGTAACATGAGACAGACCAGAACCCAGGGAACCTACCAGAACTAACATGGAACAGACCAGAAACTAACACGGAACAGACCAGAACTAACATGGGACAGAGACCAGAACTACCTGAACAGACCAGAACTACATGGACAACCAAAACTAACATGGAACACCAGAACTAACATGGACAGACCAGAACTAACATGGAACAGACCAGAAGTAACATGAGACAGACCAGAAGTAACATGAGACAACCAGAACTACATGGGACAGACCAGAACAAACATGGAACGACCAGAACTAACATGGGACAACCAAACAAACTGGAACAACCAGAACTAACATGGGACAGACCGAACTAAATAGAACAGACCAGAACTAACTGGAAGACCAGAACTAACATGAAACAGACCAGAACTAACATGGAAGACCAGGAACTAACATGGAACAACCAGAACTAACATGGAACAGACACGAACTAACATGGAACCACCAGAATTAACATGGAAGACCAGAACTAACATGGGAACAGACCAGAACTAACATGGAACAGCCCAAACTAACATAGACAGACCATAACTACCATCTAGGGAAAGACCAGAACTAACATGAAACAGACCAGAACTAACATGGAAAGACCAGAACTAACATGGAACAGACCAGAACTAACATGGAACAGACTAGAACTAACATGGAACAGACCAGAATTAACATGGAAAGACCAGAACTAACATGGAACAGACCAGAACTAGGTCTAACAGGTGGCACTCCAGAAATAACATGGGTCTAACATGGGGCACCCCAGAAATAACATGGGTCTAACATGAAGCACCCCAAAACTAACACAGGCTACCATAGGACAGACCATACGTAACATGGGACAGATCAGAACTAGGTCTAACATGAAGCACCTCAAAACTAACATGGGCTACCATTGGACAGACCAGATGTAACATGGGACAGACCAGAACTAGGTCAAACAGGTGGCACCCCAAAAATAACATGGGTGTAACATGGAGCACCCCAAAACTAACACAGGCTACCATGAGGCAGACCAGACGTAACATGGGGGGCTAGCATGGGACAGACCAAAAACTTACATGGGGCTAGCATGGCACAGACCAGAACTTACATGGGTATAACATGGGACAGACCAGAACTAACAATGTGTTGCAAGACACCTTCTAGAGTCCAGACAGAAAGAGAAGAGGACAGTGGAGAAGAGGGGGATTCCCCACCTGGTGACTGTCCATCCTGCCCTTTGTGTGCGGAAGGAGCTGCTCTTCAGGTGGTTCAAGGTGCCAGCGACACTGCTGGGGCTGCTTTATCTTGGGCGTAACAATACAGTCAGAGCAGCACAGGTTGGGAAAAACCCGATCAGCACTTGGTTTGTCCCTGATTCTTTCCCCACTGTATCATCCCGGGCACCATCTTTCTATCTCAATTATAGCCGGCAGTCCCTGCACGTGACGGTCGTTCCTTGTCCTCCTGCTTCTCTGGGGACTTGCCGGTTTGGAGGGCTCCTCCCAGGTGGGATTGGAGTGGTGGAGAAGGTGGGCTGTCCATTGCACTCTGACCTGAGGACTCTTTGCTGCTGCTGGGATGGTGGTGGCGCCATGCGGGGAAGCAACAGAAAGGGGAAACACTTGGGGGGTTTCAGATCAGCAGGAGCCGCGGTCATGTATAAGGGCCGCTACTGATTGCGATCGCTGGCCGCATGTGGGCATCACTGGTCCAGAAACGAGGACAGTGTGAGACAGAGGGGATTCCCCACCTGGTGACTGTCCCCATCCTGCCCTTTGCTGTGCGGAAGGAGCTGTCTTTCAGGTGGCTCAAGGTGCCAGCGACACTGCTGGGGCTGTTTAATCTTGGGCGGGGGTAACAATACAGTCAGAGCAGCCAGGTTGGGAAAAAACCCGATCCAGCATTGTTTTGTCCCTTGATTTTTCCCACTGTATCATCCCGGGCAACCATCTTCTATCTCATTATAGCGGCAGTTCCTGCACTGTGACGGTCGTAATCTTGTCCTCCGCTGCTTGTCTGGGACTTGCCGGTTTGGAGGCTCCTCCACAGGTGGGATTGGAGGTAGGAGAAGGTGGTGTCCATGCACTCTGACCTGAGACTCTTGCTGCTGCTGGGATGGTTGGTGGCGCCATTGCGGGGGAAGCAACCGGTAAAGGGGAAACACTTGGGGGGTTTCAGATCAGCAGGAGCCGCGGGTCATGATAAGGCCGCTACTGATTGCGATCGGGGCCGCATGTTGGGCATCACTGGTCCAGAGACGAGGACAGTGTGAGACAGAGGGGGATTCCCCCACCTGGTGACTGTCCCCTCCTGCCTTTGCGTGTGGCGGAAGGAGCTGCTCTTTCAGGGGCTCAAGGTGCCAGACGACACTGCTGGGCTGCTTAATCTTGGGCGGTGGTAACAATACAGTACGGAGCAGCACAGGTTGGAAAAAAAAAAACCGGTCCAGCACTTGGTTGTCCTTGATTCTTTCCCACTGGATCATCCCGGGCACCCTCTCTTCTATCTCAATTATAGCCGCCGTCCCTGCACTTGTGACGTTCAGGCCCTTGTCCTCCTGCTGCTTCTCTAGGACTTGCCGATTTGGAGGCTCTCCCGGTGGGATTGGAGGTAGGAGAAAGTGGACTGTACTTCACACTCCGACCTGAGGACCCTTTGCTGTCTGGGGATGTGCCAATGCGGGGAAGCAACAGGAGAAGGGACACACTTGGGGGGTTTCAGATCGAGGAGCACGCAGTCAGATAAGGGCCACTCCTGATTGCAATCGGGCAGCATGCGGCCAGCAGGCTGGGCATTCTGATACATGCGGTGCAGTGTGATGAAGAGTGCGTTCAGAAGAGCCAATTCCTAAAGAAAAAGACACACATTTAAAGACTGTAATGTAAATATATAGAAAAAGATTACTGGTTAAATGAGATGGAAATAAAACCAATTATGTCAAAACAAAAGAGACCTAAATAGATGTGCAACACCTTACATTCAGGAAGTCCTGACAGTTAATGATGTTGGGACACATTCTATATATTATTGCCAACAGATATTGTACAAGTATTTTGAAAGAGTGATCCAGTCGGATGACTAGCGAAAACGTCTATAAGAACTAAACTTCAAGTCCAGTTGATGTAACTTAATACCACAAATACTGTACACATGTTGTATGAATGAAAACCTTCACACACATAAGATGTTTGGGGACAAGAGTGAAATTGACCACATAGTCAGTGACAGAGGCCACACAGTTACATAAATACTCTTTAGGGTTAATGCCCTTATTGTCTCATATAAATTTCTATTAGCCCCTTTAGTACTGTTTGTACCCCAGTACCAAGCACTGTCTAGTGCAATAAACTATATAACAGCAGAAAGGAACAAGGATTTATATGGCAATATTGTTTTCACTATAATGTAGTTTAAACCTATAACAAAGGATAGGAAATGTTCGCTTTGGACATACTATAGAAATCGATGCCCATTGGCTTTTAAGATGAGTGAGTATAGGAATTTAGACTCCGGCATAGAGTAGATGTAGTTTACTTGGATTTTACTAAGGCTTTAGATACAGTCCCCCATAGGCGACTAATGTAAGCTAAGGGGCTGTTGGTCGGGGAGTCACATTGTACATGGTATAGAAAATTGGTGATGAATAGGATGCAGAGAGTAGTTCATCAATATCAATATGGCTTTAATATGGTTTTCAGGGCGTGGATGTTAAAAGTGGGGCTGGATGTTAAAAGTGGGCGTGGACGTTAAAAGGGGACTCCAGTCTCCTTTTAGTGGGGGAGTCTGAGTGGTCTCGCGGGGAGTGCGGGAGACCACCCCAGAATAAGGAAGACTCCGGACAATCCGGAGAGGTGGGATACCTGCTGCGCTATTTTATGTGCAGTAAAGGAAGCAGGTGAACCAGCAGTCAATCATGGGTTATGATGTCAGCCACACAGCTCGTTTGACTGCATGGAGGAGGAGCGAGCATCCTCTGCCAGATAGAGGCAATAATTACCTTTAATATCGGTTGATAATACATCTAATAATGTGCTGACTGTACCAATTGGGTTGGGACAGATAGCCAACGTGTGACCAGTTTATTTAAGGGTGGACATGCCTTTAAACAATAAATACAGTGCTGGCATGTGTAGAATAATATTGTTATACCAGCACCTGTGATACAATTCACACTCAGTAGATATAGAGATACAATTAAGGGCAAGTGAAGACAAATTAATAACTTCAATTGCAAAAGACAACACCATTGGACAGGGTTCTGACATAACTGCGAAGCAATGACAAGAACCAATTCTATATTACAGGCATTATACATGGTAAGATTAAATGTAAGATTAAATGGGAAGGAAATGTTTTTACTCTATTCTAATTGTTACCTAGAATGCAGTGAATATATTTATCTGATCAGACTCTGTATGAAAGGTGACCCCAAAATCACAGCAATAACAGGTAAGCCATGTACCAAATCACTGGGACGAAGATCGAGTGGAGGCAAAAATAACTTCAACACTGTGTGAATCTAGAAACAGAACTAATACAGTAAATGGGAATAGATAAATTATTTTTTATTTTCAAGTGGACACAAATAGAAAGCAATTGTGCCCAGCTGTATATTTACTACAGACATTGTGTTATTACACACACTATACCATATATACGAGTTAAGTCGAATTTTTCAGGCTTAAAATAGCCTGAAAACTACCATGACTTATACTCGAGTCAAGTTAATTTAGATGCAAATTCGCAATTACAGATAGTAACCAGTAGGTGGTGCTTGTTTAACCTGCATAGAAAGTTACAGGAGCTGATCTGCCTTAACATTCCTGCTTCCTGAATTCTGGCTGTGGACTCACTCAGCACTGTTACTGGAATCTGTATATATGAAGGGTCTCCTCAGTTTGGGGCAAAAAACAGCTGCTAGTACAGTGCAAAGGACAGCTTAAAAGTACAACTCTCAGGTGACATTTTTAACTTTGGGTTCAGAGAGTCTTTATTATATGGGGTCAGAGTTCCCTTTACTATATGGGGGTCAGAGGGCCCTTTACTATATGGGGTTCAGGAGAATTGTAGATGATGGTAAGTTAATTGAAGTTACTGAACCTTGCCACTCCACATGTTAGAAACTGAAACTCGCAACAACAAAGGCATGTGGGAGTTGTAGTTTCCAACTGTGGAGTGCCAAAGAATTGGAGTTACTGTACTGGATTTGGCTATTACTGTATGGGATTCATGTATGGGAATTCAGCTGTCCTTTTAAACAGCAACTAAAGCCTAAAACAACACAGAATCAGAAGGCCAGTAGTGGGATAATTTCTACCTCGACTTATACTCGAGTCAATCAGTTTTTACAAGGTTTCAGGTAAAAATAGGTACCTCGACTTATACTCAGGATCGACATATACTCGATATATATGGTACACAGTTTTTTATTTGTTCATAATATGGATTAGACATAATAATAAATAAATTAAACCTAATTCCATCATTTACCTATAACAATTTCTCGATGTAATTCTTGTCTATATTATTATTTGGGTTTTGGGCGTCCTGGCGGCGTTTCGGGAGATGAGTGTGCGCGTGATGTCGGCTATGGGAGGGGGAAAAATTAACAATTTATTCTTAACAGCCAAAGCATCTGCTCAACTAAAGTTGGTTTACAGTGTACATATCCTTTTGGCAGTAGGAGTAGGGATTCCAGACGTCCGTTTTTAGCCGGATTCGTCCTCTTTTGGGAGGGTAAATCCGGGTTCGGGCGCGAATGATCAAAATCGGATGGAAAATCAGTTTTTTCAATGTTTGAACGTCGTAAATCCGCTTTGCGCATGTATGGCTAAGCCCACTTACCTTGCGGAGACGACTCCTGCAAGTTGACACTGGAGGAGACCCTGTGTCCTCCAAATCACACCAAAGCCTTTCTCTATAAGCAAGGTCAGGGGGCGGGCACTTTCTTTTAAACTTGTGGCTGGCAAGCTGGCTGGAGCCTTGCAATCTATGCAGCAGTGAGAGGTGGGCGGGGCTGTGCTGCTCCAGCAGATTCCCCTGGCCTGGCCTGAAGTTAGACAGAGTCAGATTTACATGTGTGTTGTACAGACTAACATACTGCCTGGTTAGTCAAGTGTCAGCCAGCTGCCTGCTTGTTAAACTGCTACTACTACTATATACTTTTCTGGTATTTTATGGAGCCAGGGATAGTTTGGAAACAACATTCTGCTGACGGGGAATGCTGGGGAGTTGTAGTTAAGTTTCCAAAAACTATCCTGGCTGCCATAGACCTGTAGTGTGTGATTCTATTACAGTAGCACATCCAGTAGATACCAGTTGCTTTGAAAACTACAACTGGTTGCTGGGGTTGTAAATTTGTAGGGGGATCTGGGAGTTGAGTTTTCAAGCAATCTACTGCGGTTGTGCACTGTAAATAGAATCACACACTACAAGTCTATGGCAGCCAGGGATAGTTTTAGAAAACTACACCTCAGCATTCCCTGTCAGCAGTGTTAAATTGTAGGGGATCTGGGAGTTTAGTTTAAAGCAACTGGTGATCTACTGGATTGGGGTCATGTGCTGTAGTTTAGGGTCGGGCAGCTCAGGCTGGGACTTACTTTGTTTGTACAGTCAACAGAACCACCGTACAATTGTATGTCAGGATTGATTTCTATTGTTTGGAAACTACAACTCCCAGTATTCCCTGTCAGCAGAGTGTTGTGGGGAACAGGGCCACATCTACCATAGGCAGAGTGAGACACTTGTTCAGGTGGCACCCTTGCACTGAACAAGAAAATGGCCGACAGGCAACAGTGGTTTGTTAGCTTTAGTAGTTTTGTGAGGCTATGGTTAGACTAGTTAGGTTAGTTAGGCCCTGCTGAAAGAGTTTACCTTGACGTGGTGGCAGGCTTACAAATCTTTTGGCCAAAATCTTTTATACTGCAGAAAAGTATGGCATTTCAAATTTACTGTAACAGTTTACCAACATGTATAGCACAGGCATAAAATAAGTTGATTTGAGCAACAGAAACCTGAAAGGAGCAATAACGGTAGTGGCAACACAAGTTGTTTGAGAAAGGGATGTAATATCTGTTTCTAGTAATTTACATTATTGCTAATTGACTGTCTGAGGAACTGTTTTAAATACCTGTGTGATAGGAAGTTTAAAATCGTAAAACTTTTAGCCATGTCCCTCCACAAAGCCACGGCCACTTTATGTGGCGGCGGCACGCGAAAGGGCAGAAATAAAAGGTTTGGACCAGGCAGCAAAAACCCTAGAAGTGGCCCCTGGCTTGGGGGGGTGCTTAGGGAACCAAGATGGCTATAAATGGCCATGCCTACGCTTACATCACAGACAAGGATGATGGCTGTTCCCTTGCTGTTTCCACTGCACATGGTCAAATATATAAAAAAGCTCACTGAAGCAGAGTGAATCCTTTAACATTTGGTTTCAAAGCATGTAATAAATTGGTAAAATAGCAGTGAGGTTGGGGCAGATTAACGGTCACCAGTTTTCTGTTTTAGGGAGGACGTGCCCTTTAAAATTGAGTGAGGTATATAGGTTTAAACCTCATTTGAAATAACTATACAGTTTGTTATTCAGACATTGTTTACATTAGCTATAAGGGTGAGGTAGTTGCGGTTTCCTATATATTTTATTTCTCTTCCTTATTCGTTCTTTTGGGAAATAATAGATATGGAAGTAGATTAATAATCTGTCAAACGACAATGGGACCTTCCCAGAAGATAAAGAACCCCCCTAATGATTATGTCAGTATTTTAACGTTGGAGAATTAGCCTTTAAATAAAGTATGGAGGCTTATAGATTTCAGATTTCTCCAGACGACAAGAGATATTTGCATTGTATTTTATGTTCTTGAAACCCCAGAAGGGCAATGGAAATCCATCTAATTGAGTCAGAGCCTACGAGTAAGCCTGGCTAGTCAAGTTTTAAATTATTAGGATGTCAGTTCTCTGGGAGGATAAATATGAAATCACAGGGTTTAGTCGTCTTTTTACACAGGGTCCTGCTTAAGTGTGAAGTTAGATAGGAAGGAGCATTAGAGTCCCGTTAGGGAATAGAAAGACTGGATGACCTGGTACATAAGGAACACAGAATGCAGAAGGGAATTAAATATAGGCTAAAAAGGAATAATGGTAATTATGAAATATCACCATCAGGTAAAGAGATAGATAGCAACGGTATCACAAGATCCCGATCACAGAGGCAAGAGGGAATTTGTGAAGACTGATCATCACAGGCCAAGGTGGGCGACATCAACACATGGAACTCCTACATTTTATTTCACACAGGGTTCCCTGTTTTTCATTGGACTTACCTGTCTCCAATTTCATTGGGATTTATGATCCATGAGCCATTAAATTCTCTGTTCGAGGCGGAGGTATACTTTACTTCTCTAAATGTTCATAGAGCTGAAAATGTATCTCATTATTATTATTATTATTATATTATATTACTAATTGATTTATATTAAGCCAACATCTTCTGTGATGTTTGCAATGCATTGAACATTCATAGAAATCCAGGAATTTAGTGCCGCAAGGCATCAATGTTAACTGCTCAGCCACTGTGCTGTTTAAAGGAAAATGTAACACAAAATGTTCATTTTGGGGGTAAGGCAAAGCAGCAACCATATATATGTGTGTGTATATTGTATGCCACCCTTGGGTGCTGCTCAAGATTATTAGTTGCAGGTATACTGTGTTGCCCAGTGACACCCCTTGATCCCAGTTAATAGACACCAGCACAAAGATAGCAACCAAAGGGTCCAGATATAATGTTCTGAACCTGGCAGAAGACTATAATACAATAACAGCAATAACGAACAATTATGCAAACTTTGCTAATATACACATCTTTATTTCAAGTTACAGTTTCTGTGTACAACCTTTTTTGTAAAAATATTACATGCAAGTATTTTAATACCGTATAACTGTTGAGTTGAGAGCACAGTTTGATGGAATAATACGTTATCTGTCACTCTTATATTCCAAATGAGCAAAGTGGGTAAATGTTGCAGATAAACTTTAATATAATCTGCAGTCTGTAATTTATCCTTAGCAGGGTTTAAACTTGCTTTGTTAAGTTCCCTGTTAGTAGTGATAGAAATAGTATCTCCCTTGGATGTCCCACTGCAAGCCAATATAGACAGGGTACTTAATCAGAGGGATAACTGGTTGATTACACAGGGGTTTCCCTCTGGTAAGGGTGCACAGTCTGACAGTCAGATTGATCAGTGATGGGTGATCACCTTGAACTAGTGGCGTTCCCCACACAAATCCAAAGTCACCTTACTGAATTCAAAGGACACCCGGCTCCAGATACACAGCATGAACTACAGGTGAAGTTCTGCAAGCACTCGAAGGACCTCCATCAGGATTCCATCCAATTCTCATAGACCAAGGCCTGTACAAAAGCCTGTGCAACTCTCCAAACTGGTGGCAGCTCTCCTCCTGAACAGTACCAAACTGGAATGCCCTCTTTTTCCTGTCTTGCCTGAGATGACTCCCTATTCTTATTTAATCTACAAGGATAAGGACAAGTGATGGGAAAGAAGGAGGAGGACCACCCACAGGAAAACCACAAGACAATGTGGTTTCACTGTAGCTGCAGAATGAAGGTAAGCAACCAATAAACCATTATTTTTGGAAGACCACTTCTGGAAAAGGGGCATACTATGCCCAACCCACTGAACTATTACCAATACTGCATAAATACATAAATAAAGAGACATACACAAGTGTTGGGTGAACGGTAGGCCACAGCTTTTATTGACACATTCCCATTATGTGTTCCACCATTTTTTCAAGATTTAAAGACATACATCTGCATTCCAATAATTGAACCCAGCCGTAGCCAAGCTAAATGCCACGCCTCTGGGTCCCCAGAGGGCATGTAACGGCTCCATTAACCAATTCCATTGCAAGGATGTATCCGCCAGCTGTGACTCCAACTTAATGCTTATCCGAATTCCTACCTAACTAAAATTAACTCAGCTAAACCTATTTAATAAAGGGAGGGAGGGAGGGAAGAACCTGGGTCTTACCAGCAATTTACCAATCAAAATGGCAACCGATCCTCGTGGCTCAAGCTTATATAGGGGGACTGACCTCACGCTCCCACAATTCCCCCCGATCCACGACGGCTTCGGCGCGAGAACGGAAGGAGGGAGACTACAATCCCATCATGCCCGGTAAGCCCCTTTCCCCACCCGCGGTCAGGCGCCCCGCCTCCTAACCCGGGCCGGAGCTTCAAGTTTAAGACATCAATCCGGGTGCTGAATTATTGTCTTGTATATGATAAGGTATTAATTCTTGTTTAGTTCACCTTTAATATGAATAATAATGTTTAAGCTCTGATTTTGAGAAAATAAAAAGAGCTATCCCACATGAACAAAGTCTGCTCTGCCTAAGTATTCCCCACCACTCTTAACAGCTGCTCCTCCCATCTGACATGACATTCTGAGAAGTCAGCATGCTCAGTAATTACTACAAGGCAGCACTGGAAAAAGGAATTTCCATCAGGAATTCAAACATCCCAACTGTCACTAATTCAGTTAAAACAAAACCGCACACAGCAAAAAACAAGGCGATTAGTATCGAAATGTAAGGTGTTTCTATATATCAAAAACATACAGTAAAAGTTTACAAAAAATAACGGTACAGTGATAATTTTTGTAATTATTATTTTTTACAATATAGATGGCCTTTAAGATCCAATAGATTAAGATTTAAGAGGCCTAGGCCAGATCTGTGATTAAGGGCCCGCTTTCACGGCAATATATCGTTATATGAATGATACTGTTTTGCTTCGTAACTGGACCCTTGGATGTTCCCTGACCCTAGAAAGGTGATCTGAATGGATATCTGGCACTGGCTGTCCGTCACTGAGCAGGAAATGGCCAGGCCAAATGAACCGTAATTTCCAAAGGTGCACCATAAAACTGACATTTCCCAAGGATAATTTCATCCAGGTTTCTATAAAAAGGTTTTGCCTATGAATAGAGTATTGCAGACATCACCCTGCTGAAAGTGGTGTCAGGATGTGACGTCAATGGCATCACCAAAGGGGTGGGGCTGAGTTAGGGTGAGACACGGCATATCGCGCATCGTCACAGAAGAGGCGTGTTTAGGGGCATGGAGGGGAGGAGACTGCAGGTGAGTTCGGGTCATAGGAGTTTGGGGTAGTCTTGCATAAGTGCAGGAGACCACCCAAAATTCAGCAGACTCCCGTGAACGCCGGGAGGGTGTGTTACCTGTTATTGTTTTAGGCTCCAAAGAACCCAATGACCTTAAACATTTCTTTATAAACTGAACAAAGCAAAAGTCCAATCAAAACTGAATATCTCATTAGCATAACCCAATGACTGATCCAAATGTTTATTACCCCGTTATTGTGGTCACCTACCCCCAAGGCAGTAGAGATGCCACATTATTTATATATAACCATTTAATGGGCCTCTCTCTCCATAGTTTTATGGAAGAATCATATCAGATTCCCAAAGGCCTGGAACGGAATTACAACTTTCACAGACCAAACACTGTATAAGATGCAATGTTCATGGATAGAAAGGATTTCATGTACACCTTGTAACTCACTGAAACATTCATTATTGCCCGCAGAGAAAGTAATATAATTTTGTCCAGGCAACGCTAACGTATATAGGTTACTGAATCCCTGCCAACCCTGATGTCTACCGGTAAATCCAATTTCATGTATTAGTAACTAGTCAACGTTGTTTATTAAAGGTGTGTGTAGCTAAAATAAAGAAATAAATAAAAACTATATATAAAACAAATAAAATATAACGAAAAAGACTAATAATAAAAAACTATAAATAAAAATTCCATGTATGGAATGAATGAAATATCCCACTGTAGACTAACGGTGGCCATAGACTAGAAAGATTTTACTTACCAGCGAGCGATCCCACGAACTTAGACCGATCCTGCCAGAACCGCCTTTCACGTTCTTCTTGGGCGAACGACATGCGATTGCAAAATGAATGGGATTTGCAATCGCATGTCGGTCGCAGAGAAGAACGTTATTACTGATTGTTACAAACCAGAAGGCTAGCGTGAAATAATTTTAATGGCTTCCAAGGAGGGACAGAAATAACCAATCAGAAAAATGAGCCATGTTTTTCATTACCATTAATTTCATTACCATTCATAAATTCTGGGTCGATCAGACCCATGTCTAAAGAGTTAGAGAGAAAATGTACAAACTACGGTAATCACTTCCCTTGACTCCATTAATGACCCTTTGTGACATTAGACACTTAAATTTAATCCCTAAAGGTGGCAAAACAGCAAAAGTTAATTACGATTTTAAACCGACCGATACTTTGATAGACACATGTACAATGTTAATTGTATGTAGATGCACCAATGTACATATTTCATATTTACTATCTGTATAATGGCTTGCACTTATCCCTTTGTAGTATACTTGTATTTTTATAAGTACAGAGCTGCGTACCCAAGTGGCGCCTTATAAATACAATTATACAGTCAGGAAAATGTACAATTTTTGGCCAATCAATGGAAATGTCAGATTGTACATAAAATGTCCTAATGTATGGTCACCTTTATTCATACACCTAATGCAAGGAATTGTGGTAGGAGGGGAAAGATAAACTATATCATAGTTATCCATTCTGGAATTATGTCTGTTATGACACAGCATTGTGTTATTAAACCATTTTTATAATAGAGACCGAGTTCCCCGTCGCCTCTTTAACTAGACGACATGAAGCCAATTGTTTTCGAAGTAGAAATGTACAATAATCCAGACAAAGCAAAACAACAACAAATAAAAATGAAATTCAGACTTTTAAACCTACTTAGATCAATTCATTGGAGCCCGCTAGGGCCAATCTCATCTCTGCCTTTATTGAGGGATAAAGGATTAAAGCCTCGTACACACATTGGATAATTTCATACGATGCAGCCGACGAACGTTTAACAAAATTATCGTCAATCCTCATAATTAAAACGACATCTGTACACACAGTACAATAGTCACCACGTAGTCATTAGAATAGACATTCGTACGTAAAGTAACGTTTGTATCTTCGCGCAATTACGAAAGCAGAGCATGCGCCTTTTATATATTTTTTTGTAGAACGTAATGATAATCTACCGACCATGTACAATATATGATAATCGGCAGAACAAATCCGTCAGGCTGATCGTTGGAAAAAGCCGACAATAGTCGACGGTCGTTGGTCTTTGCGATCGTGGTGCTATATTTTCGTACGAAATTGTGCGATTGCTCGTTTGTCGGCTGATCGTACGACAATTATCCAATGTGTGTACGAGGCTTTAGTTTAGGAGAACAGGTCTTTTTATGTGTCTGGTTCTTTATTTATAAACCGGTACTTTCAGTTCCACAGATGGTACATGTCATAAGGATCCTTTTATGAGCTCTCAGCTCCAAACCCATGCAAATTGCACTATCCCGGGAGAGAACGTGATGGATAGGATGAAGGAGGCCATACACTATTACGATCATAATTACAATCTTAAACCGACTGATACTTTGATAGACAGATGTACAATGTTAATTGTATGTAGATGTACCATAAATATTGTTCGACATTCAGTTTGTTTTGTGATTAATGTCGAATTTCGTCCATCGGAACTTCAGAAAACTCTACAATAATTTTATCAATCGACTTAAAAACCGACTTTCCCGATCATAATTACGATAGACTTAAGATTAATGGCGCATGATAAGAAAAGGAAAATGTACATTTTTCAACCAATCGATGGAAATGTCGGATTTTACATAAAATCGGCCTAATGAGATCTAGACTTGTCCTTATAGCACCAATAGATTCCCAATGGGAAAAAAGGGAAGATGCTTTTGTGTAGATCATCTTAAAGGTCATGTCCACCCCCAAAACTATAACCCCCAACTACTGGCCCCACCATGTAGTGTAGTTTAATCCTTACCTCACATCCCAGCTCCATAGGGTTCTCCTGTAGTCCCCCCCCAAAGTCCCAAAAACGCCCACCAGGAGGATAGCAGGGTCTCGCCTCCTACCTTGCCTCAGGTAGATTTTTGCCATGCGTACTGCAGCTCTTCTCCCCCTCCCTCCCTCTCCCTCCCGTTCTGCTATCCCTCCCCCTAGCTTAAAACCCCTTTATGTCAGCCTTCCCCCATGTCCCCCAGCCCCAACCGCATAAATTTTATTTTTAGAAAGCTCCCAAATCGTTACTTACCTCTCCGCTTCCTATGCGGAAGTGAGCTGCCGGCAGCCGCGTCCGTGATTGGCTGCCGCTCAGCCAATCCACTACGCGGCTGCCGGTCCCGCCCCTCTGCTTGCATTTTCTCGCAAGCAGAGGGCCGGGAGCGTGGCCAGGAAAGAGGGGAGGTAAGTAGAGTTTGGGGGCTTTCAAAAATAAAATTAATGCGGTTGGGGCTGGGAGCCCAGGGGGATCGTATATAAAAATTTGGATTTTAGGGTGGACATACCCTTTAATGGTAGACCAGGCACTTGCGTTACTGACGCAATTAATGCAATTAAGAAAGCACTTTGATTTGTTAGAAATTGTTGTCCTCCTGTACCTCCCTGCAAAATCAGTGTATAAAAACTAAAATAAACAAGGTTTGGAATAATTTTTTAAAAAAAAGAGGAAATTTGTTCTATTCTTAAAGACTGCATTGATAGGATAGAAAAGATTAGACCTCATTTCACAGCAGCGACTCAAGAACCTTCTGTATCATCTCAAACCAAGAGGAACTAGCTTGATTAGGCTTCCTGGGGTATTCATTCCCCTGACTACAGTAGGTCCTGAAGTTGCTTCAGGGTCCAGTGTACAACAGTGACAGAGCAGTGTTGTGTGTTAGTCATAAACAATAGACATACAATACATGTTTTCTAAGCTAAGGCCTCGGGCATTTCAGGAAAGGGGTGTAGAAGAGAAATCCATACAGAATGTAGCAGAAGAAAAAAACATGTGAAATCTAAAATTCATACACAAGACGAAGAATATGAGAGTCAGTCTGTGGTCAAGCTAATGTCTACCCTGGATGTTAAATAGAACCATTTAATACATCCTATGTCAAGGGTACAATTCATCTAGAAAAACAAATACAACCGGACTGGGAAAATCCCAAGAGCCTGGTAAGCAATGCATTAGACATTAACCCCTGGACATAGTATATATGTATGTATTTTATTTCTTATATAGTGCTCCATATTCCACAGCTTTACAATTATTTACTCAGTTCACATCAGGCCCTGCCCGAAGAGCTTACAATCTAAAACTTTATGTACACATACAACCTATCATTATTTCTTTATGATTGCGGGGGAAACCGGAGTGCCCGGAGGAAACCCACGCAAGCACAGGGAGAACATACAAACTCCTTGCAGATGTGTCCAAGGGTGGAATCGAACTCAGGATCTCAGCTCAGCTGCCCTGTGCTACTCACTGGACAAAGCAGGAGTCTGTAACTACCTGTAAACAATGTTAAACTAAATCCATTCAATCTTTTTAAATTTCAAATTTGGTAAAGAAGCATTTGCAAAATAATGTTGGTTGCTGGGAAAGCCACGTGCCCTGTAGACAACGGAAAGCGGTTTTTAAAAAAATTCTAAATAACCACAGGTTGTAATTTGGAAAGAAACGCCGCATTTCGATGACATCTCAGTATGATTTACTTGCTGTCAATTCATTGCATTTTTATCCCGACGCTAATATAAACACATAAAATTACAACATATTTCAAACAGGAAAAGCTTCTGAAATGCTCTAATTTTCTCTGTTTTTCTGAGCAGGCACCGGGAGGCCTGGTGGCACATGTTATGTAAAGAGCCCACATTTAGCAATTAATCTCAGCTTGTAAACACAAATGGCTTGTCTGTTCCCATAGGAAATGACCTAAAAAAACACATAAGAAAGAAAGTAAGCTTTGCACATTTATATTTCAGACGTGTTTATGTTGGGTTATAATCAATCAGTCACTCTTTAGTCCATGTTAATGTAGAAACAGAGAAAAATAAAATTCTGATCTGCAAACCCTCCCCAGATAACAGGGTCCCATGTGAGAATGTTATTACATCAAATATTAATGTCAGGTGTTTAATCAACATTGTTACAGTCTGACATTGATATTTTCTCCATGTGTGGCTAATATGGCACAGACCAGAACTAACATGGGACAGACCAGAACTAACATGGGACAGATAAGGACTAACATGAACAGACCAGAACTAACATGGGACAGGACAGAACTAAAAGGGACAGATAAGAACAAACATGGAACAGACCAGAACTAACATGGACAAACCCGAACTAACATGGGACAGACCAGAGCTAAAATGGGACAGACCAGAACTAAAATGGGACAGATAGAACAAACATGGACAGACCAGAACTAACATGGGACAAACCAGAAACTAACATGGGACAGACCAGAGCTAACATGCGGCAGACCAGAACTAACATGGGACAGACCAGAACTACATGGGACAGATAAGATCTAACATGGAACAGCCAGAACTAACATGGGACAAACAAACTAACATGGGAAGACCAGATCTAACATGGGACAGATAAGAACTAACATGGGACAGACCAGAACTAAAATGGGACAGACCAGAACTAACATGGGACAGACCAGAATTAACATGGAACAGACCAGAACTACATGGGACAGATAAGAACTAACATGGAACAGTCCAGAACTAACTGGGACAGACAAGAAAATAACATGGGACAGATAAGAACTAACATAGAACAGACCAGAACTAACATGGAAGAGACCAAAACTACATAGAACGACCAGAACTAACATGGAAAGACCAGAACTAACATGGATAGACCAGAACTAACATGGGACAAACCAGAACTTACATGGGACAGACCAGAACTAACATGGGACAGATAAGAACTAACATGAGACAGACCAGAACTAACATGGAACAGACCAGAACTAACATGGGACAGACCAGAACAAACAGGAACAGACCAGAACTAACAGGGACAGACCAGAACTAACATGGAACAGACCAGAAGTAACATGAGACAGACCAGAAGTAACATGGAACAGACCAGAACTAACATGGGACAGACCAGAACAAACATGGAACAGACCAGAACTAACATGGGACAGACCAGAACAAACATGGAACAGACCAGAACTAACATGGGACAGACCAGAACTAACATAGAACAGACCAGAACTAACATGGAAGAGACCAAATAACATAGAACAGACCAGAACTAACATGGAAAGACCAGAACTAACATGGAAGGACCAAAACTAACATAGAACAGACCAGAACTAACATGGAAAGACCAAAACTAACATGGAACAGACCAGAACTACATGGACAGACCAGAACTAACATGGAAGAGACCAAAAACTAACATAGAACAACCAGAACTAACATGGAAAGACCAGACTAACATGGAACAGACCAGAACTAACATGGAAGAGACCAAAACTAACATAGAACATACCAGAACTAACATATGGAAAGACCAGAACTAACATGGAACAGACCAGAACTAACATGGGACAACCAAACTTACATGGGACAGAACCAGAAATACATGGGACAGATAAGAAACTAACATGAGACAGACCAGAACTAACATGGAACAGACCAGAACTAACATGGGAAGACCAGAACTAACATGGAACAGACCAGAAGTACATGAGACAGACAAAGTAAAATGGAACAGACCAGAACTAACATGGGACAGACCATGACAAACATGGAACAGACCAGAACTAACATGGGACAGACCAGAACAAACATGGAACAGAACCAGAACTAACATGAGACAGACCAGAAGTAACATGAGACAGACCAGAACTAACATGGGACAGACCAGAACAAACATGGAACAGACCAGAACTACATGGGACAGACCAGAACTAACATGGAACAGACCAGAACTAACATGGGACAGACCGAAACTAACATGGAACATACCAGAACTAACATGGACAAGACCAGAAACTAACTGGAACAGACCAGAAAGAACACGAGACAGACCAGAAGTACATGAGACAGACCAGAACTAACATGGGACAGACCAGAACAAACATGGAACAGACCAGAACTAACATGGGACAGACCAGAACAAACATGGAACAGACCAGAACTAACATGGGACAGACCAAAAAAATAGAAAGACCAGAACTAACATGGAAGACCAGAACTAACATGAAACAGACCAGAACTAACATGGAAAGACAGAACTAACATGGAACAGACCAGAACTAACATGGAACAGACCAGAACTAACACGGAACAGACCAGAACTAACGGAAGACCAGAACTAACACGGAAAACAGAACTAACATGGGACAGACCAGAACTAACATGGAACAGACCAGAACTAACATGGGACAGACCAGAACTAACATGGAACAGACCAGAAGTAACATGAGACAGACCAGAAGTAACATGAGACAGACCAGAACTAACATGGGACAGACCAGAACAAACATGGAACAGACCAGAACTAACATGGGACAGACCAGAACAAACATGGAACAGACCAGAACTAACATGGGACAGACCAGAACTAACATAGAACAGACCAGAACTAACATGGAAAGACACAGAACTAACATGAAACAGACCAGAACTAACATGGAAAGACCAGAACTAACATGGAACAGACCAGAACTAACATGGAACAGACTAGAACTAACATGGAACAGACCAGAATTAACATGGAAAGACCAGAACTAACATGGAACAGACCAGAACTAACATGGAAAGACCAGAACTAACATGAAACAGACCAGAACTAACATGGAAAGACCAGAAATAACATGGAACAGACCAGAACTAACATGGAACAGACTAGAACTAACATGGAACAGACCAGAATTAACATGGAAAGACCAGAACTAACATGAAACAGACCGAACTACATGGAAAGACCAGAAATAACATGGAACAGACCAGAAACAACATGGAACAGACTAGAACTAACATGGAACAGACCAGAATTAACATGGAAAGACCAGAACTAACATGGAACAGACCAGAACTAGGTCTAACAGGTGGCACTCAGAAATAACTGGGTCTAACATGGGGCACCCCAGAATAACATGGGTCTAACATGAAGCACCCAAAAAATAACACAGGCTACCATAGGACAGACCATACGTAACATGGGACAGATCAGAACTAGGTCTAACATGAAGCACCTCAAAACTAACATGGGTACCATTGGACAGACCAGATGTAACATGGGACAGAAGAACTAGGTCAACAAGGTGGCACCCCAAAAATAACAGTGGTGTAACATGGAGCACCCCAAAACTAACACAGGCTACCATGAGGCGAACCAGACGTAACATGGGGGCTAGCATGGGACAGACCAAAAACTTCATGGGGCTAGCATGGCCGAACGGGACCAGAACTTACATGGGTATAACATGGGACAGACCAGAACTAACAAGGAGCTAGCATGAGGCAAACAAAAATTCTAAATGTGGTGTAGAAAAAGTCCATTGTAAAATTATGTGGCAAAATTTCAAATGATTTCTCCTTTGACTTCTATTGGGGTTGATTCCAATTTTTGTTCTGTGCTGTGTACACAATGACTGTACTACATTCTGTGCTGTATACACAATGACTGTACTACATTCTGTGCTGTGTACACAATGACTGTACTACATTCTGTGCTGTGTACACAATGACTGTACTACATTCTGTGCTGTATACACAATGACTGTACTAGATATGTGCTGTGTAACAATGACTGTACTACATTCTGTGCTGTGAACACAATGACTGTACTACATTCTGTGGCTGTATCACACATGACTGTACTACATTCTGTGCTGTATACACAATGACTCTTTTTGTACACATTTCTGTGTGTTGTGTACACAATGACTGTACTACATTCTGTGCTGTATACACAATGACTGTACTGCATTCTGTGCTGTCTACACAATGGCTGTACTACATTATGTGCTGTGTAAACAATGACTGTACTATATAATGCTATATTATGTGATGTGTACACAATGGTTGTACCACATTATGTGCTGTGTACACAATGACTGTACTTTATAATGCTATATTATGTGCTGTGTACACAATGACTGTATTATATAATGCTATATTATGTGATGTGTACACAATGGCTGTACCACATTATGTGCTGTGTACACAATGACTGTACTATATAATGCTATATTATGTGCTGTGTACCCAATGACTGTATTATATAATGCTATCTTATGTGATGTGTACACAATGGCTGTACCATATTATGTGCTGTGCACACAATGACTGTACTATATATAATTCTATTTTATGTGTGGTGTACACATTATCTATACTGTATTCACCGTGGCTTTGATAGTTGAACTTTTAATCTGTTTTAAGACTGGAATATATTACTAAGGAGTTGCCCCCCTTTCGGAACACAGCAGACATTTAGTCTAACACTGTATTTTATACGCCATGCAATATAATTATTGTAATGTAAAAACTAATACAGGTTTGGTTCAAGGCAGTAAATAAACTGTTCTACTGCCAATAAGTATAAAAGGGAAGGTGAATCAAATATTCATGAGTATAAATGTCACATTCTAACATGGTGAAATACAATTTGAACACTGTATTTTATACGCTGTGCAATATAATTATTGTAATGTCAAATCTAATACTCAGGTTCCAGGTAGTAAATAAACTAACTGTTCAATTGCTAAGAAGGATAAAGGGGAGGGGAATCCAATATTCATGAGTGTAAATGTCATAGTCTAACATTCATATACAAGGTACAATTTGTATTCAATACTACATGCTGTAATTTGTACACTGTTACTTTACTACATCATTTAGCTGTCCTAAATAATGTAACATTGCTACAATCTTATCTGGTTACAAAGTAGATGTATTTCATAATATGAGGTGTACACTAAATTTACAGGATTAACTGGGTACAAAGTATCTCTACTACACAATATGCAATGCATACTAACTTTACTACATGATTAACTGGGTACAAAGTATCTCTACTACACAATATACAATGTATACTAACTT
Source organism: Hymenochirus boettgeri (assembly GCA_019447015.1). Lineage (NCBI taxonomy): Eukaryota > Metazoa > Chordata > Amphibia > Anura > Pipidae > Hymenochirus > Hymenochirus boettgeri. The sequence goes on from CM033472.1 coordinate 12,886,603, forward strand.
TACTACATGATTAACTGGGTACAAAGTATCCATAGTACATGATATGCAGTGTACACTAACATTACTACATGATTAACTGGGTACATAATATCTTAACAACACAATTTGCGGTGTACACTAACTTTACTACATGAATAACTGGGTACATAGCATCTGTACTAAATGATATCCGGTGTACACTAACTTTACTACATGACTAACGGGGTATTACTAACTAGGTACAAAGTATCTGTACTACACAATAGTCAATGTACACTAACTTAACTACATAATAATTTGGGTACAAAGTATCTGTACTACACAATATGCAATGTATACTAACTTTATTACATGATTGACTGAGTACAAAGTATATGTTTTACATGAATAACTTGGTATTAATAACTAGGTACAAAGTATCTGGGTACTAATTACTATGTAGAAAGTATCTGTAGTCAGTGTTCCCTCTAAGGTGTGCGCTTCTGCGCACGCACACAAATCTGCAGGCCTGTACATACAGGTTAAAGTGGTGCGCACACAAAAATCTGCTGGAAAACAAGTGCTGTGGTTTGTAGCGCACACAATTTCATTTTGTATGCACGCAGAAAATTAATATCTGCGCACACATACAATTTCCAATTAAAGGGAACATTGTCTGTAGTACACAGTTATCTGAGTACTAATAACTGGGTAAAAAGTATCAGTACTACACAGTTTGCAGTGTATACAGACTTTACTGCAGGACTAAAAGGGTACAAAGTATCTGTACTACACGGTATGCAGCGTATACGAATTTTACTACATGACGAGCTGTGTACAAAGAATCTGTACTACATGATATGCAGTGTACGCTAACTTTACTACATGACTAAATGGGTACAAAGTATCTGTACTACACGGTATGCAGTGTACACTAATTTTACTACATGACTAACTTTGTACAAATTATCGATTAGCAATGAACACTAACTACATGGGTTACTAGGTACAAAGTATATGTACTACACACTATGTTGTGTATACTAACTTTACTACATGATTAATTTGGTACATAGTATCTGTACTACACAAAATACAGTGTACACTAACTTAACTACATAATTAAATGGATATGTCTATATATATATATTAAATAATATGCAGTGTACACTTTTCTACATGGTAAACTGGGTATGAAATATCTGTATTACATGATATGTGTACACTTACTTTACTACAAAATAAACTGGGGACAAAGTATCTGTACAACACAGTTTGCGATTTATACTAAATTTACTACATGATTAACTGGGTACATAGCATCTGTACGAAATTATTTGTGGTGTACACTAACTTTACTACATGATTTACTGGGTAAAAAGTAACTACTACACAATATGCTACTTACACTAACTTAACTACATTATTAACTGTGTGCAAAGTATATGTACTACAGGATGTACTGTGTACACTAACATTACTATATTATTAACTAGGTGTAAAGTATATGTACTACAGGATGTGCTGTGTACACTAACATTACTACCGTATATACTCGAGTATAAACCGAGTTTTTCAGGCTGTAAAATCCTGAAAGCCTGAAAACTTGGACTCGGTTTATACTCGAGTCACTACTGTAGAAGTGCAAGAGTCATCTGATTTACCTGGAAATCTAGGAGCCGTGTAGAACAAGTAGGGAATTTTATATGCTACAGGAACACGTCTGCTCTCCTTTACTTTAACTCATCTTTATCCAATCTGCCAGGCAGCCGCGCGCTCAGGTCCTGTACTGGCGCGCCGGCTGACGTCACTAATTGGCGCCGGGCAGTGACGTTGGCCGGCGCGTCAGTACAGGACTGCGCGCGGCTGCCTGGCAGATTGGACAAAGATGTGCACAGAACAATAAGATACTATCTACAAAACAGGTAACGGTGCCGTGGCTGATGGGTTATCAGCCTCTTAACATTACAGTTGCGGTCAGTCATCAGTTCAGGCAGACGTAATCAGTTCAGAAGTAATCGGGCTGCTATGCAATTAGTTCAAGACAGAAAAAGAAATGCACCATGGGTTGTTCTGTTAAAGTAAAGGAGAGCAGACGTGTTCCTGTAGCATATAAAATTCCCTACTTGTTCTACATGGCTCCTAGATTTCCAGGTAAATCAGATGACTTGCACTTCTACAGTAGTGACTCAGGAGGCATCAGACATTACCAGGGCAACCGGGTACAAACTGAACTGGGTGGGAGGGTGAGGGTGGCATTCAAGATGTTTGGAAACTACAACTCCCAGCATGCTTTATTAGCTGGGAGTTGTAGTTTCCAAACATCTTGAATGCCAAGTTTCTACCCTCGGTTTATACTCGAGTCAACAACTTTTATTATATTTTTTAGGTGAAATTGGGTACCTCGGTTTATAATCGGGTCGGTTTATACTCGAGTATATACGGTACATTATTAACTGGGTGCAAAGTATATATACTACAGGATGTGCTGTGTACACTAAAATTACTACATTATTAACTGGGTACAAAGTATATGTACTACAGGATGTGCTGTGTACACTAACATTACTACATTATTAACTGGGTGCACATATATGGTTACTAGATGTGTGTGTACCTAACATTACTACATTATTAACTGTTGCAAAGTATATGTTACTACGGATGTGCTGTGTACACTAACTTACTACATATTAACTGGTGTCAAAGTATATGTACTACAGGATGTCTGTGTACACTAACATTACTACATATTACTGGTGCAAAGTATTGTACTACAGGATGTGCTGTGTACACTAACATTACTCATATTACTGGTGCAAAGTATATGTACTACAGGATGTGCTGTGTACACTAACATTACTACATTATTAACTGGGTGCAAAGTATATGTACTAGATGTGCTGTGTACACTAACATTACTACATTATTAACTGGGTGCAAAGTATATGTACTACAGGATGTGCTGTGACACTACAATACTACATGATTAACTGGGGTGCAAAGTATATGTACTACAGGATGTGCTGTGTACACTAACATTACTACATTATTAACTGGGTGCAAAGTATATGTACTACAGGATGTGCTGTGTACACTAACATTACTACATTATTAACTGGGTGCAAAGTATATGTACTACAGGATGTGCTGTGTACACTAACATTACTACATTATTAACTGGGTGCAAAGTATATGTACTACAGGATGTGCTGTGTACACTAACATTACCACACTATTAACTGGGTGCAAAGTATAAGTACTACAGGATGTGCTGTGTACACTAACATTACTACATTATTAACTAAGTGCAAACTAACTTTACTGGGTCCAAATTTTCAGCTAGGTACAAATTTTATCGGGAACAAAACTGGAGGTTCGGGTCTGGTCTTTTAAACAGCTGATCATGCATATGTTTCCTTTATACGTGCGATCAGCTGTTTAAAATAGCTGGTTGCTGCAGAGATTATGGGCTTGTGACAGGCCCTACAACTGCCCCCCCCCTCCCATGGTGGCAGGGATGGTAGTCATGCCACTGGCTGTCCTTGTGCTTTATCATATTTGCGGGAACGCCTTCTTGGAAAAAAATTATATCCATTTTATATATGTATATATGAATGCCATAATAGCATTCACTTATTGCATTGTGGGTTTTTTTTACGCACTGTGTATGAACGAACAAGAAAATGCACAGAAACGCCACTGCAGATGCATAAGAATACATTGCAATAAAAACTTTAAATCACAATGCAATATATTGCCGTTTTTTTAAAGGGGTTTTGCTTTGCATAGTGGGAAGGTAGCCGGAGAGAAGGAGGAATCAAATACTTCAAATAAGTCTCATACATGTGAGGTCTCATACTCGTTAAGTCTCATACGTGTGAAGCCTCATACATGTGAGGTCTTATACGTGTTAAGTTTCATGTGTGTAAAGTCTCAAACATGTTTGATTATCCTCACATGCTTCAGTGTTATTTATCTGGTGGATGCAATTAAATCTCATTTATATCACACGCTTAGATAAATATGTCATGGCAGAATGAAGAAAGGTCAGTCCCACCATACCTCGCTATGTATGAATATGTAAGTAGTCTTCCTTTCTGTCTAAACCGTTGCTGCAGCTTTAAGCAAATTGACTCAATCGATTCATTAAACAAGTCGCTAAATGAACCTCCAACTTGGCTTTGAATGTTGAACTTTTCATCTGTTTTAAGCTGAAAGATATTTTATCTCACCGTGGAATCGCTCGCCTTCCCAAACGGACTTTAGCTTACAAGATGTTAACGTTTCCAACTGCAAATTTAAGCAGCAGAAAATCATTCATCTTACAAGTGTTGGTTAGGCACACGGGCACAGTCCACAGCGAGTCCAGATCCTGGAGGGCGAGCACTCGGAATATTTTCCTTCCCTCCTGTAACTGCATTTAGCAGTTTATACAGAAATGGGCATGATCCACCCATGATTGCATAATATTCCTTTTTTACAAGCAGGGAGCTATAAGGTGCAATATTGCGATATTCCAATATCATATGACCCTCACCCCGTGCATGGACTGGCTGATCTGATGATCTCCTGGTTTTTTCTCTATTGTTAATCTGGCTAATCTGGCATTAAAGTTTCTGTCTTAAAGAGCTGTTATCGTCTCAGTACATAGCTTGCGGTATGTATTAAAGTCACGTTAACCCTTGGTACATGGGTTAACATGACTGTAACACGGAAAGAGTTGATAACGGCTCTCCGTATATAGTCCTATGAGTGTCTAATAGCAGCAGAATGCAGTAATTTCTTACACTCCTTCGTATCAATACAGGGCACACCCACTGCAAGTGTTGCCCTGGTACATGATGTTAACACACAGGGAAATACCTGAAGGGGCCTGGGCCCCCCCACGAGTTTGGGGGCTGGGCCCTCCTCCCTCCACGCAGGTCCCTGCAATATTCACTCTTTTTAAAGAGCTGTAGAAAACATACTCGCCATCAGCTCTTTAAAACCGGACCCGAACTTCTGGTTCATTTCTGGTTCCATTTCGGGTCCGGTTTTAAAGAGCTGTGTATGTTTTCTTCATACGTGCAATCAGCTCTTTAAAAGTGGTGAATACTGCAGGGATTTGGGCTTGTGACGGGCCCTCCTACCATCCGGGCCCCCCCGTGGTCTTAGGGGCGGTAGTTACGCCACTTTTAACACAGAGAGGAACCTCTTTATGTCACTAGGAAGGATCCTGCACCATTTCTTCACAATACTGCTGGATTCAGAGGTTACGGTTATGGGTATCTATTTATTAGCAATAAGATCATCCATTCATGCTCTTTTATATTTTAAGATTAGTTCTCCTTTAAGTAGAATTTTTTTTTTTATTGACTGTTGGTAAATCTATTTTTTTCTGAATATATTTTACCTTTATTGCTGCACATTTTTCTAACAAATATTCAGTCTCCGTAAAAGTTTATATTTAAAATGCCATGTGATTTTACAGTAACCATAGAAACAGAAAAGAGAATTATTGATCTTGAAATGTGACTTTTGTGACTCCGGCACAGTAATAAAAATATCTAGAATTCCATTTGCCATTTGCCTGACACCTGCGGTTGATAAATATTGTTCTTGTAGGGATATGTTTGGCCACCTAGTCGGGGAAATGGCTACTATAGATTTTGGGTGAAAAATACATGTGAAAAAGAAACTTGATGTTTTATGTTATTTTTACTATTTTGCTTTTCATTTGCCCAAACTGCTTATAATTGCTTTAAATCTACCACGACACATTCCACATGAAACCTGTACCGAGCACATCAATCCGGCTCCACATTTTTGTAATGTCCCAATCCATCACCTGAGATGGTCACTATTAGACATGAAGTCCTGTTCCGAGTCAAACCCGGTTCGTATTTCCAGATTTTTGGTAATAAGTGAATATTTCAAGTAGCATTATTGAATTTTCTAAATCTAATATTTGTAAATTTGCTAATATACAGTCCGATTTCAAGAAATATCAAATATTCGAAACTCTCGATTCTGAATATGGGACAAATAATGAATATGCGAGTCCCTGATTTCTAATAATCAAAAATTATTGATTATTTGAAGCAGAAACTCAAATATAGTGTTATTATAGGTTTTGGTGATTGTACATGTTTCCCAGGTCCCTGAGCTATCTACACTAACGTATACCTTAAATTTAATTAGGACATTTGGATTTTTTAACTCTCATTGACTTCTAGGGGTCCATTTTCGGATTTTTGAACGCAACTCATAGTAACATAGTAATTGAGGTTGAATAAAGACGTCCATTAAGTCCAACCTGTTCACCCTCTTTTTTTTCTTTTAACCCTAATTAACGGTTGATCCTGAGGAAGGCAAAAAAAAACCCCAGCAAAAAAAGGGGGGGGGGGATTACTTCCTGACTCCAAACGGCAATCGTAAAATATCAACCAGATCTACAGTATATGTATTAATTAGAGATGTCCGAACTTCGCAAAATCCGGTCCGCTCGAGGATCTGCGAATTTTCTAAAAATTCCAAAATTCCAAAATCCGCAAGCGGACCCATTAAAACCTATTAAAATAAAAGTTCAGCAAAATCCGTTCTTCGAAAATACGAGGATTCTTTGAAAATACGTACCCGAAAATGTGGGTTGCTCTGTCCAAAAATGTGAAAAATCCACGAAAATTTTGAATTTACGAGGATTTCTCGTATTTTCCCGTATCTTCGAAAATATTTGAAAACGCGGTTCGGAAAAGTTTGGAAGGCGGAAAACCGGAGAATCCGCGATATCCGCTGTTCGCGAACAAGGTAACTGGGCCATCACTAGTATTAATACCAGTAATATTTTTTTCATTTTAGAAACTTATCCAGGCCTTTTTTAAAGCTATTTAATGAACTTGACATTACCACTTCTGCTGGAAGACATTTCCACAGTTTTCAACCTTTCCTAACCTGAAGATGAAACTTCTTTTTTTTCCAACCTTAAAGGATGTCCACGTGTCCTCTGATATGACCTATTAGTGAACAATGCACCAGAGAGTTCATTGTATGGGCCATTAATATATTTGTATAAGGTGATCATTTCCCCACGCAAACGTCGCTACTCTAGTAATTTAGTTGCCCTTCTCTGAAATGCTTCCATTTCCAAGGTGTCCCTTTTGTATATGGGATTCAAAAACTGCACTGCATAGTCCAAATGAGGCCTTACCAGTGCTTTGTACGACGATTTCACTTCTCTACTCACAATCTGGGATTGAGATCTTACAGAAGTCCTTCCAGTATGAGCAAGTAAGACTGGAATAAATGATGAAATCTGTTATTTACAAATTACATTTATGGACATTTTATGGAAAGTTCTGTTCAAATCAGAGTGAACTCAATATGATTGTGCTTGTGTAAACAGGAAATTCAATGTAGACTGGAGAATTCTATCTGAGCTTCTTTCAAAAGGGCCCAGTGTTTACAGAAGGAAGAAGTCGGAACTCCTGAATCTGAAAATTCTGAAAACGGAACAAACCTAACAATCTGGGTTTATAGTCTTACTTACCATTTGGATGGCTCCCGTGAACAGAAACCATGGATAAATTTTAGTGGACTGGACTGCATTAATTACCGGTGTCACCGGGTTCCTTTGAGCAAGAATCTCTGTTTTTTCATTGTTGGCCCCGGTCCAGGTAGCCATGACCGGATTTTCGGAAGTTGGACCATCTCTACCCATTAGAGATAAAATGGAATCCTTCAAAGTGTGGATGGCAAAAGTTATGATGGTGAAATTGAAATGGTTCAAATGGTAAATGTAAACATTACTGCAAACATTAAATTAAGAAAGGATCTCTAAACTTTTTTGAAACCACAACTCCCAACATTTCCATGCTGACCTCTACAACAACAAAGGAATGCTGGAAATTATGGTTTTCAAACATCTGCCAGAGGTTGGAGATCTTCTATTTTACACAAGAATCCTTTGAGGAACTCTAGATAAATGTTCTTATATTTTAATAGTTACGCTGTCCATTCACTTTCCTTCCTTAGAATGTCAGATCATCAATACATCCAGCCCAGCTATCGGAATCCACAATCCCACCGCATTGATACCATAGAAAGTCCCTGTAGTTGTCCATAATGTGTTGTTATCGAGCTTCAACTGTACTTTCCAAATGACTTAGTAGCAGATGGGAAAACAGCCTGTACACTGCTAAACTTCCTAATTGCTAAACAAAAAAAACACAACACACAATCCAACCTCCTCATTAACCAGCTGTACCCATTTCTCAAACAGACAGACAGGGGGTGGGTAGGAGGGAAATCAAATCTGTTGTATGTTTGCGCTTGCAATGTAGCTATTCGTGGTGACTTTATTTATTTGTTGACGAGAAAGGATGACAAATCAGTATCTGGGAGGAATTTCACACATTTCGACAGACTAAAATGTCAATCCAGTTAAAGGAACACTTTCCATTCATCTGATTTGCATAATGCTTTAAAGGGGAACTAAACCCATAATCCATCCATAATCTGATCTCCCCTGGTCCACTCCCCCCAGTACATCAATATATTATAAAATCTCACTCCAGTAAATGGCATTAAAATAAATGTAACACTGTGACGCTCTGGATCCCTGTGTATTCTTTCAGCCCAGATACCCTGATCTAACACAACTCGCTTCGCCAATAGACAAGCCCCCGCTTGCCGGTAGTCTTGTAGAGACGGGATCCGTTGCCCCCTGGAATTAGAATGTGGGACAAGAATACATGAAGAAACTGGAGCAAAACTGACGGACAGGGCACAACCAGCTAAGAGCTGGACAACAGCCTGGTACCAAATTGCAACCAGGGGATGGAGCCAGAGGTCAGAACCCAGGAGACTTGTACTTAGAGACAGACAAGATGTCAGGACTGGCAGCAAACAATCGTAACGGGTAACAGGCAAGAACACGGTACACAGAAAAACTAGACAAAATAACACCACAAGCAGGGATCAGATCACAAGCTATCACGGGCAAAGAACAACTGAAGGGCATGAACTAATAAATGAAGCAGGGACCAATCACAGGAAGCAGAAGAAGCAGAGCAGGAACCAGATTAGCCAGATAGACTTTGAATTTGGCACGAAGAAGAGACAGCCAATAGTGAGAGAGATAACTGGGAGCTCCCGAACATCCGCACCATAGTTCCAGAGGGAAGGAAGAAGCCGTGGGATCATAAGTCAGGTAAGCGGTGAGCTGACACATGCTCCCTTGCCTAATTTAGAATGTAACAGGATTGGCTAGAGACTACAAGTGGGCATGACCTGCTGCAATAAGTTCTTTCAGTAGCTTAGGACTGGGCGTGTGCGAAAAACAGTGACCAAGCTGTGTGATATTGGAATGCTGGGTAATAAAGCACAAACTCCATGTTGGTAAGGTAAGTTTTCCAGCACCCACATCCCACATTATTACTTCTAAGACAAATTGCTCTGACTTTTGATTATTAACAATAGATCTAGTAATATATAAAACTTACATATCCCAGTTACTTTTTCAATATTCCCAACACATTCCAATGAAATTGGTTTGCATTCTGCCTACGACATACCTATGCAGGCTTAAAGCTAAGGATTAGGGATAAACACTTCCCTGATAGCAGGCAAATCATATTGCCGTATTTATAAAGGTGCGGTATCACTATTTTGCGATAGTGCGTCTTTAATGAATTTATGATTGTGGTGGTAGATTTATGATTGTAAACCATTGCGATAGTACGTAGGCAGCCGTATATATATTTTACCTGAGATAGTACTTTTATGATAACCAGCAACTTCTGATACTGTGGGTTATCATAAAAGCATGATTGTGCATGTAAATATATATTGGCCTAAGGAGCCAATAGCGATCATTACTTAAATGACTGTTGCTCGTATAAAGTATGGGGGTTTGATTGGGTGAATGTTCCAATGGAATCAGCTGTGTACTTGGATAACTTAGCTCTTCATTTAAAGGGAGGAACTTAAGTAGCTCACAGCTGGATCTATGATTCACAGGGGGGTAGGATCACTTATTCCTACCTCCCTATAAATTATAAAACGCAGGCATTGCATGATTAAACTTATCTGCCAGCTTCTGAACAGCTGATCGGTGGGTTGTCTCCACCAGCCTCCTACATTTCCTATTGGAGCAAGTGTGCAAAAGATCGGTAGATAGGAGGCTGGTAAGGAGGCCATCACGCCATCTGATTTTCAGAAGCCACATGTGGAGAGCCAGCAGGTAAGTTTACATCACCTCTATTTCTATTCATAGAGAGGTGGGATTAAGATATCCTACCTCCTATTCCCTATTCCTAAGTAAAATTGTGTAAAAGAATATTAAGCAGCACCTGATAGCAGGACTAGCACAAACTTTTCATCAGGAACAAAGATGGACAAAGGTGACCAAACTGGTCTGGAGATTACTTGTTGGGTAAGAATACACAAGCCGATTCAAAGAATCCTCTCTGAACTTCTCTCATTCAATTCTCTTTCCCCATAGTTGTTGTCTTTATCTCAATATGGTTCATTTGTACAATGTCTACCACTAGATCTTGTTGCCTATGACCCAAGATGGTAACAGAAGGTTCCCCAGGAAGGTTAAAACTCATAAGAAACAACAATAATGTCAAAATTTAGACACATCTGTAATGTAACAAAGCCCTGAATAACTATTGATGGGGTCATTGGCCCCATTTCAATATATCAGCCAATGGGCACATCATTTGGCTATTAGAACATTTGTATCTTTGGCTGGTATTAAAAGAGTCCTAATTAAAACTATGAAAACTGCCTTTATATTTCTATCCAAGAGCATCTTGAGACGAAAGGGCTGATTTTATTTTCACCCTGTTCCTTGATCCCTCATTACTGGATGGAATATAGAGTCGAGTGCAGCTATGTATTGTATATTAAGCCATAAGCCTGAAGGCTGATATCGTAATATACACAAACTAATAAACATTCTCCTTGCTCGTGTGGAATTTCTTGCCAGGTCAGACTCATTTTTCTCCCATTGTTTGTAGGTAATTTGTATTGGATGCCAGACTCTCTGGCAGGTCCCATAAAGCAGTAACAGAGAGATCGGGCTCCAAGTCCCTAGGGTGCTTCACATCATGTTACTCCCTGAGAAACGATCCTATTAGGGTCTGAAGGAATTAAATGGACTTGGGCAGGTAAAATAGTGCAGTGAGAGGTAGAGAGTAAATTATAGGAGAAGCTAAGAGTCGGCAGTGATTTAAAAGCTGCTTATTAATGTCCAGATATAAAGATAAACTTTATTTGGTTGAGTTATAGCAGTAAATACAGAGACTGGGAACTGGTTATAATCCGCGTGCAACTCACCTTCCTACAAAGCATTGCTATTTAAATCTGCAACGCCAATTACACACAGGGTCACTATCGCTCTGGGTAAATCTCCCAAATGCGATCGCACGTGGGTAAATCTCCCCCCAAAAATATTCATAAGACGGCATGAAAATCATGCTCTAAAAATAGCACAAATGTGATATTGAATCGCTAGCGCCAGAATGCTTGGGTGCCTATTACCTAGTCCACGCATCAGGCACTAATATGGAGTAAGTCACGCTAACTGGCAGCGAACTCCATATAATTGCCCAGCGCCTCTGGGTAAATCGCCTTAACAAAGTCTCATTCAGGTCTACCTTATAATTTCTTAACTCAACTCTCCCTTTTACTTCTCTTCTCCATTTATCACTGTCCAATGTTTTTTACTATTATTATTATTTATGATTCTGCAAAGACAAATTTTATTGAATTAGGATCCAATACGTTTAAGTGATTGGAGAACAAGCAGGGTACAGTGTGCGCTGGAGACATCAGAATCCTCTCACATCAGTAACCATTGACAGAGGGTACCTGCAGCTTTATTGTACACTACAAGCATAAACAATCATGAAAAGCAGAAATTCACACAAGTGAACCCCATCTCATCCAATCACAATCAAGTAATGGTTTGCACACTGTATACCAGGTATGTTTTCTTGGTCCACACCTTGCCACTGCTCCATACCACACAGTATCCAATATATTCCAAAAATTACCAATTAAGGGGAAGCCACGCAGTGCTAATCTGCAAATAAAGTGCTGATTATTGCGACTTGTTTCAGAATTTAATGAGTCCTTTCTCAATCAATAAGTGAGCAAGTAAGCTTACACCTATATAACCTGTTCCCAATGTCCACCCCTTTTCTTTATCCAATCACTGTGCATTGCATCCCTGTGAACATAACATTGTGTATATATCTTACTATAATAATATTTCAATTACATTACAATGTAAAGGTCTGTAGGTCCTCAATAAATCATTTTTTTAATAACCTTTACTCAGCCTGACAAATATTCTTACAGTTCCTTCTTGTTCATGCTAACCTTTAAGCAGAGTTGGTCTGGAGGAAAACCTACAAACAGCCCTTTAATTAAAGGCCCCATGCCTTTAAGATCAACAATTGTTTGGAAAGTCTCTCTGTAAGGGGGGATTAGAGAAACACCTTTCCCATGAAAGAGAAACCAAATAAAGAGGTGCAAGACCAGAGAAATTACCCAAAGTAACTAGGACCTTCCATATGGGGGGGGGGGGACCATAACTGGGACTGAGCCCAGTTCTGTGCTTGATACCTTATTTTTCCATTTTAAACATCACTGAACCCTTGACATGGGAAATGAACAGACAGACTTCAAGTGTTAAGTAACGATAGGCCACAGCTTTTATTAAACACAATTCCATTCATGTGTTTATTTCCATATTAATTGTATACATCCTTGCCCATTAAATTGTCCTAGCCGTAGCCGAAGCTAGAATGCCAAGCCTTTGGATTCCCAGAGGGCATGTAACAGCTCCAAACACCATAACAATTGCAAGGATGTATCCGCCAACTGTGACTCCAACTAAACAACTCAACTGCTTTAAAATAGGGAGGAAGGGTGGGGAGATTGTGTCTCTCCGGCAATTTATCTATCAAAATGACACCCACACCATGTAGGAATACAACTGTTATACTTGCAGTAACATCACCTAGTTCTTGTGGCCCTTTTGCAGGACTTACACACTTCTTCAGGACCGCCGGACAATAGGGATCTTCCTTCCTCTTGCAGGCGTGATTGCGGCTGTGCCCGCAGTACCAAATAATGCCCCGGGACGTCAATTGCATTGCCAGAGCTGACAGCCAAACCCGCCCGTCCACCAGGCATTTCACCCCTCCATTTCTGGTCAGGTTCCCCAATTTTGTGGTGTTTGGCGGACTTTTTATTTTCCTAAAACCCCTAAAAATAAAGTGGCATAGCCGATGTTAAAAAGTATAAGCTATGTTTTGTTCTGCCATTTATCACAAAACATAACGCAGTTTTTATAATTACAGGAAGTTAGTGGCTAAACAATATGTACAGTTGTATCCCCTTCCAATAGACAAGACTTGTCATTGTTAATCACGGAATACAGTGCCATCTTTTTGTTGTCCATACTCAACCACAGCCAGGCAATGATATGACATTATATGACTATACACCAAAGGCTTAATAGATTACAGTTCCAGTATATTCATCCTAAATAGAGATGGACCTGAATCTGCAACCCAAAGCTGGATCCGAAGTGGATTTCACGGATCTGTCGTAACTTTGCGGATTTCTGAATTCTTCTGATTTTTCCATACTGTGGAAAATATTTTTGAAACGTTTAGAAACTTCTAGAAATTCTTCGATTTTGTAAATTCGTGGTGTGGTGTTTACGGTAAATTACCATTGCTTTTGATATATTAATTTTAGGCATCGCTTCAGGAATTTTGAACTCCCATTGACTTCAATGGGTTTGCTTGCGGATTTTTTAATTTTCTGTTTTTCTTTTTTCCAAAATCCTTAAAATACAAGCAGAAAGTATATTAGTGAGTTCAGCCATCTCCTATCCTGAATGCTAGAACGCCATAATCAATGGTTAAACTTATTGTTCTAGTAAAACCATGTACTGTGCTAGACTGTTTCCATTGATATTCCAATGAGGCGTCACGTAGCCTTCTCTGCTGTTACATAACATTTCATAGTCAAATGTTCCAGTGTCCTCAAAAAACTCTATAATTATTTTGTTCTACCAAGATTTCAGAGTAGGTGTATTTCACATCATTCACCCAGTGAGAAAGAAATATACATCAAATGCACCATCAGTTTTAAAAAATAAAGTTTACGCTAAATTCAGAACCTTGCCCACATATATGATATTTTATTGACTGTAACATGTGTCCACTGGAAGATAAGACTGTCTGGCTTTATTTGTACATCAAAGAAGGCTTTTATCATGAAGAAAATACAAATAATCTATTTAATTCTGATAACAGATCTGATGGATACTCAAGAGGATCCTTAAGTGAAATCCTAAGTAGCCTACATATTCATATCCTATGAAGCCAAAAGAAAAAGAATGGGGCCGCTCACAGACCTCGGTATAGGAGTGCCAACCAGAAGACACTCTCCACAGCGTCAGGAAATCCAGACAAGCAGTAACAACAGGCTGCACCTCACTTCCTTCAAACCGTATAACTTTATTCAAAACATCAATAAAAGCAGAAATCGGCACATATCACGTCAGCAACCTGACGTGTTTCGGGCGTTTTGTTACTGCTTGCCTACATATTCTTATCCTGCCTTTATGAGAACAGTAATCTCTATGCACATGTCCTCCTGCCCATAGACTTTAAATTACCTATGCCAAGTTTTAAACACTATCAAGTGTCTTCTTATATTGTTACAGATGGTTAGTAATGACATCCTGGGGTTCAACTTGTCAGTAGGTTTACAAACATTGCAACAAAGGTTTACGATTCAATTGGATTTAGCTAATAGGGGCAAAAGTATGCCATTGCTTTTAATCTGCATCAGCCAATCCGATGCCTTTTTTACAGGCCAACTGAAGTTATATATATATAATTATATAATTTGGTTAATGCAAATTAATAACAATGGTGAACTTGATTACACAACAATGAGGTATTTGCACAATTCACCCACAATGGGCAATATTGACAAATATTTATGACCGTTTTCTTTCAGTCTATGGTTCCTAAGGCTGGGTACACACCAGCAGAGATTTTCGTCCAACTGACCATTTCACAACACTTTTGGTCGGTTGGCCGAAAATATCGGTTGGTGTGGGGCAGGCGGCCACGTCCGACCTCGACGTGTGTACCCAGCCTTAGATTTTAAGGTTCCCTAACATTTGATTGAAGACAATACCCCCAGTGAGCTTTAAAGGGACACTAAATCAAATATATTAAATAGACTAGACATTAAGCCCGCTACAATAACGGGCGCTAGAAGCACAGAGTGCCCACTTAGTGTCCCAAGGTCATAGTCCTCCTCCATGTCCCAAGGCCAGAGTACCCTCAGTGTCCCAAGGCCAGAGTCCCCCCCTCCCTGTCCAAGGCCAGGGGCCCCCTCTGTCCCAAATCTAGCCCCCCCTCTGTCCCAAATCCAGGGCTCCCCCTCTGTCCCAAATCCAGGGACCCCCCTCTGTACCATTTTCAGGGACCCCCCTCTATCCTAAATCCAAGGGCCCCCTCTGTCCCGAATCCAGGGCCCCGCTCTGTCCCGAATCCAGGGGCCCCTCTGTCCCAAATCCAGGGGCCCCTCTGTCCCAAATCCAGGGGCCCCTGTCCCAAGTAACCTTGGCTTTCAATGCAGTACACTCCAGCACACCTAAACGGCACGGCCTTTTAGTCAATAGGTGCAATCCTCCCAGCCCTCCACCTTAAGGGCCACAGCAATATGGCAAATGCAAAGAAGTTGGATAAGCACACTATATTCATTTCCAGTGTTTATTTCAGCAAAAACATACAACGTTTCTGGGGATACAAATTCCCCTTCCCAAGTAACCTTACCTGCAGTCTGTTTAATTGCTGTTCTCCCTCTGTGTGTTTCCAGTGTTTCTCCCTCTAGTGGTGAGTCAATAGGAACTGCAGACACTCTCCCTCTAGTGGTGAGTCAATAGGAAATGCAGAGACTCTCCCTCTAGTGGTGAGTCAATAGGAACTGCAGACACTCTCCCTCTAGTGGTGAGTCAATAGGAACTGCAGAGACTCACCACATAGTGGTGAGTCCATAATAACTGCAGTGACACACACACGGACACAGGGACACACACATAGGATTTTATTACATAGGATGCCAGCGCTCCAGTGTGCAATAGAAATAGGCTGATGAACATCTACACGTATCTGCCAATGGTTCTGTGCTAACTAGTTCTACTACCAGACTGTCCCGACATCCCTCCATCCTCTGCATATGTGCACCTATAGGGAAAGATATAAGGGACATCAGGCCAGTCCGTGGGTCATTACAAATAGATATCCTGGTCACTCAGACACTTTTTAAACACTTATATACAGACAGTAAACCAGGTGTGTAATAACTGTGATATCTGATGCCTGTTTCAACCCCGCGTCCTAATGCTTAGAGGGTACCCGGAGGAGTGAACCATAGATTATTGTTTTGAAGGCATAACATTCACCAAAGGATTAGTAATATGGTCTTTTGTATAGTTAATAAAGTCTGACTCGGTCCAGGACTGTGTCTATATCATTAAAGGATTCATGTCTATCCTCTGCTGGTTTTGGACTTTGGCTCTCCCAGGGTGTTAGCCCACTTTGTATAGCATGCGGGGGGATACCCCACTAGATTTTGGTTATGAGTATTTGGGGGGTTATGTTATGTTTTTTTCATATTAAGCAAATAAAATGTTCCCCAGATCATTTCCCAGGTCCCTGAGCCATTTACAGTAAGTTACTATTGTTATTGCTTTCGGGTTTTTTAACTTCTTTTGACTTCAATGGGTCCGCTTGAGGATTTATTAAATTTCCTGGATTTTTTAAAAAAAAATCCATAAATCTGCAAGCGGAATGGACTTCAGTGAGTTAGGCCAGCTCTAGTTATTAACTGTTGCAAACAAGATCTTATAATTTAAATTCATCCTGTCTAAATCTGAACAATGTCAAATAATCAAAGTGTCGCCTTTCAGTGGTTCCAAAACGCGTTGTCTTCTCTACCAGTGTTCCTAATCAAAAGTCATAAAACTTCTGAACAAGCCCACCATGGTAGGATGATTGAAATGATTGGTTCAGTGACTGGGACAATTTGCGTGAAGGCTAAATGTAAAACAATTTAGAGAGAACACATTTCTAATGTGGAAGTGAAATGGGAATTGACAGGGATGAATCCAAGCAAAGTAAAATTAAAATAAGGATTTATCTCTTGGTAAAATATATTGAATTATAATTAGGTGCATTTTCATGGTTAATATTTAACAGTTGGCAAATGTTTATTTGGTTGAAACGTGGGACATTTATATCTTCTGATGCAGTCAAATGAACTAGAGTAAGAGTAAAATGGTTGTGCGAGATAGTTCTCACATACAATGTATAGGAGCACAGGTGTGTTCCTCCGAGCTATACACAGAAGAATGCACACGTGAATAGATTGGGAGAATGAGTCATGACCATCTGGGAGCAAGAAGGAGAAAGTCTTGAAAGGTTCTTTTCCCCAGGGTGGGAAAGTGTATTAGAAAATACAAAAATAAAACTGGGAGAGGTGGGTAAGATTAATTGGGCACATACAAAGAATGGCTTAGTTTACAGTAGGGTACAGCCAAGGATGAAAAAGAGGAAAAGAAAGAGAAAGACACAGAAGGGGGAGACAAGCAGCATTGGTAAAAGAGTCAATCACCATGAAACAGCTCAAATCAGCAAAAAAAGATGGTTAAACCTAAATGGACACGGAATTAAGGGACTGGATCAAAACAATATTAAAGGGCTTGTTAACCTGCAAACTAAAAGTTCAACTCAATTTAATCATCCCCCATAACCTAGACGTCGCTAGACTAAAGATGCTCTAAATATACACACGATCCCTCGCTTCTTTTCTGCTGCTACCAGTGATTGGCCTTACGGCACTGACTGATGTCCGCTACTAGCAAATATATGAGAACCGGCAAGGTAAGTATATATCTCACTTAAACTAGGGTTTTTGACACCTGAAGCAACTTTTAAATGCCATGTGAAGCGTGAATGATTTCTTCAGGGAACATGGGCGTTGCTTGTGGAGGTGAGTGTGCTGACTAAGACTGACTGGTGAACTGGAGGTCTGACTTACTGTAACACTGAGTGGTGGACTGGAGGGTGGACTAAACACTGATTGGTGCTGAAATGCAGCTTAATGGTAGGGGCACCCCTGATATCCTTTTTCTACATTTTTGAACTTCCAATCCTCTCAACAATTAGGTGTTTATATCTTTACCCTATTTTATTTCCAGTGTGTCATCATTTTATATTTATCCCATCCAAATGGTTAGGTCCACTGTCCACTATCAGATTGAGGGATAATATTATCTGCTTACTTGTTTTGAAGAAGAGTCTGGAATCATTGTTGGTTCCCTTTAGCGTTTCCGAGCAATTTAAGAAGCACGCAGGAGCTTGCAGCTGAAAGTCATTTTCTGGAAAAGATAAAAGGCTTCCGTCTCTGTTACAGAGTAAAAAGCCCCTAGGAAAGGCCAGGAACATTATTAAATCTTTTAGAGGAACATGAAGCGAAACTGAGCTAAGGTCACAGATGTTGACCAAAATCACCAATTCTAACACTCAAGTAAGTCAGCTGGAAGAGGTCAATACATTGAACCTTCCTGACAAATGTCTATAGAAGCGATGTTGATCAATACATCTATCGATTATACCACTAGCATTTCGTTACATTTAGATTGGTTTTAAAGCTTTCTCACAGTTTGATGTAAAATAAAACAGAAAATGCATCTTTGGCTGGTTAGTTCGGGGGAGGGGAATATAAAGCTGCTCAGATGGGAAGTGAAGTTAAAAAGACGAAGGATTTATGGAAAATGACTTTCTTTCGGCAGAACAGAAAACCACACAGTAAACTGCTTAGCACCGACTTGCAGGGATAATATTATCATCCACTTTACTATTTTGTAGCATTTTATCAAGATTTGGCTTATACCACTTTTTCAGGACTCGTTCTGCTCCTGCAGGTTTTAAAATCACAGCTGCTTTGTTTCATGTTCTTTAGTAGGGATGAACTAGAACTCAAATTCGAGCTCGGACTTTTACGGACTCTTTGAACTATGAACTTTAGAGTTAAATATCGAAAATTCGAGAATTCGAGAACCCTCAACTTAAGCACTCCATAAACTTCGAATGCGGTGTTCGTAACCTATAAATTCTGTGATAAGCCTCAAATGTGGCATTTGCAAACCCTTGAATTCAGCCATAACCCTCAAACGTGGCGTTTGGTAACCCTCGACATGGAGCTAACCCTCCATTGCATTCCATTACCTTCGAATGCGGTGTTCGGTAACCCTCAAATTCAGCGATAACCCTTGAATGTGACGTTTTCAATTTCAGGTAACCCTCAAAAATCCAATGCCGAAGCTCGAAAATAGCCCAATCGTGGGGAAAGTTAGTGTTTTAACAAGTTTTGGTGATAGTGACGTGTTCCCCAGACCATTTTCCAGGTCCCAGAGCCATTTACAGTAAGTTACCATTGTTATTTTAACTGTTTTTTATCTGAACTTTTCAAACTATTTGTCTGTTTTTGACCATTTCATTCTGTAATTCCGCAAAGGAACAGATATTGGGGGAATACTGTAAATATTTACCTGGGGTTCAAAAACCCTCCCTGGGTGCAGAGTTTAAGCAACTGCCGGTCTTTTTAAAGCCCCTGATGGTTTGGATGTTGCACTGTCCAAGGTAGAGAAGGCTCTGGAGAACTGGATCCACAGATGGAATTGAAACTACAAGACTAATAATACTAAGTAAGAAACGATAAACATGCTTCAAGGCACGTGGATAAGGTTTGGTAGTAGATATTTATAAACATTACCCATCTTACTACCCAATGTGATCCAACCTGCCTTCACACTCCACTGCCAATCTATTTACAGCCTACCGATTCCTGCAACCTTATGTCTCACCCCATATCCTCTAGACTGTAAGCTCTTTGGGCAGGGTCCTCTCTCCTATTGTATCACGGTATTGCTGTAAGTAACTCCTCACTCTGTTTACTTATATTATGTATTACCTGTGTATGTAATATGTATGACTTTGTATAACATGTATTACCCTGCATGTAATGTATGACTATGTAATTGTAAAGCACCACGGAGGATGTTGGCGCTATATAAATCCATAATAATAATAATAATGATAATATTTATGGCAAGAGGTCAGGGCAGGTGGCAAAGAAACCAAGGTCCAATAAACTGAGCAAGATCAGCAACAGTAATCAGGTATCAAGATATAAAGTCGCTGGACAAAACAATGAGAGAAACTGTCCTGGGTTTAACTAGACTAATCACGATAACTAACGGCATCAGAGAGCCATGTATGCTATAGGAACACCATCAGTATGAGTTAAGGAGCTAAACCTCATTATACCTCAAAAAAATCACCAAACAACACTAACTCTACGAACCATGAAGCAAACTAACGAACACGACAAACCCTCGACAAATGAACTCTTGATGCTGAATGCCAATCTTTCAATGCCCAAGATCGGCCGCTCTTTAAAACCCATTGGCCGAACAATCTCTGGAACTGGGCGAACATATAAACAGACTGATGGTGAGCCATCAAGACTTGAATACTGGCCAAAATATGGAATCCTTAGATCCGGTGTTTATTGCCGTACATTGGTGTCTGTATAGGAGAAAGCATATTGTCACGGCAAACAGAAAAAAGCAGCTTGAATCGACTGGTGTATTCTGACTACAAGTAGTCCCATGAAATCCCATGTACCAGGAAATAATTATGTTGGTATAGACAGAATCATATAAAATCACATGTACCAGAAACTTTATCGGTGTAGGATTCCAAGGAAGAAGCACTCGTAGGTCTTGTTGCAAATCAATATAAAGTTATTTATTTCGTCTACGCGTTTCGGCAACAGTTATTAGCCGTCCTCAGTAAGGACGGCTAATAACTGTAGCCGAAACGCGTAGACGAAATAATAAATTTATATTGATTTGCAACAAGACTACGAGTGCTTCTTCCCTGGAATCCAGTATATTATTGTTGGAAAGCACCGGGGCACTCTGAAGCGTGCAGCATGAGTGTGGGACCAGGGGAGAGCTATATATATATATATATATATATAAAGGTTATGGGAATCGTTGCACTCGGTCCACAGACATCTGCCTGGGTGCTCAGGTAAAAAACATACAGTTAACGAAGACACTGAGCACTCCGAGGGCTTGAACATACTATTTATTGAAGCAAAAGTAGGTCAAGTGAAACTACACCCTGATGACGGCCTAGGACTTCCGGGCCGAAACGCGTGGTTCACTTGACCTATTTGCTTCAATAAATAGTATGTCAAGCCCTCGGAGTGCTCAGTGTCTCGTTAACTATATATATATATATATATATATATAATATTTAGATATATCTTAAGGGTATGTCCACCCTAAAATGTATTTTTTTATATCCTGCTCCCCCATGTCCCCCAGCCCCAACCGGGTATTTTTTATATTCAGAAAGCCCCCCAAACTCTTACTTACCTCTCCTCTTTCCCCCGCTGCGCTCCCAGCCTTCTGCTTGCAAAATGCAAGCAGAGGGGCGGGACCGGCAGTCGCGTCCGTGATTGGCTGCCGCTCAGCCAATCATAAAGGATATAAAGGATATCACGTCTTAGTAGGACATAAGCTTCTAGAAATCTATATAATCTTACATAATTTTTTTGTGTGAAATAAATCTCCAGTCTCAGTAATAAGGTTCCTTGAGGCCTATTTACTGGAAGAAATCCATCATTTAAACAGCACTTTCTAATTTATGAAAAGTTTATGTGGGACCATGAATTTCCTTAAATAAAACTACTGTACGTGTGGGTTTGAGGCAGTAATAAAAAAAAAACTTTGTGACATTTTCTTTTTATCTTTTTATCACAATTTTGCTGTACACACAATTCTAACTGCGGTTCCTTAATGAGGTCAATTCTGGCCTTTTAAAAACCTATTTTTCCCTTCCCAAAATGTTGAAGTTTGCAAATTGTAGATGAATGAAAACCCCAAGTGGCGGAATGCGTGCTGAGTTAACTCCACTACATGAATCAACACAAACATTGAAGAGCCTTTGTTGGCTTGTAATGAGTACGCCTTTGGCTTCTGGTAGCCTAATTATACATGAATCTAAGGCCAATTTAAAGATCTGCTTGACACAACGCTATTTATTAAAATGGACATGGGAAAAATGTTTGCTCTTTTTTCTGCTGACCTAAGAGAATCCACCTTCTGGATAACTGACAGACTTGTTTGTCCACTACAACAATGACAATGAGTCAAAACAAGGGGTGGAGGGAAACTTCTCACTGTCAATTGCAGAGGATTCAGATAAAAATAATAACACTTTCATTTGGAAAATATGAGATTGCCAGCTGGGTCATTAGAAGGTAAATGCAGGGACTGTCCTACCTCATCAGATAGTTTAGAGACGTGGATGAGTAAGCCTGAAAACACATGTATAAAGAAAACCAGTGCCTAAACAAAGGATGAGCTCAAACTCTGAAGATCTCGGGCAGTACGGTGGCCCAGTGGTTAGCACTGATGCCTTGCAGCACTGAGGTCCTGAGTTCGATTTCACCCTTGGACACATCTGCTTGCGTGGGTTTCCTCCGGGCACTTCGGTTTCCCCCACAATCATAAAGACATACTGATAGGTTGTATGTGTCAAATAAATGTGCTTAGATTGTAAGCTCTTCAGGGCAGGGCCTGATGTGAATGTATACATGTAATTGTAAAGCGCAACGGAAGATGTTGGTGCTATATAAATCCACAATAATAATAATCTCTTGAAAGCATTAAAAGGCATGCCCAGCCTAAAAAAAGTAACCTTAGAAATGTCAATCACCCCCACCCCACTTTTGCATTATCTATACCTTTCAAAGATGGTTCATAGGGAAGTTCCTTACCTGACATGATCCCTCGCCGCTCCTCCTCTGCAGCTGACAGCCGCAACACTTCCTGGTTGCAGCTGTCAATTAGGTGTGACATAACGTCAGGCCCAATCGTCTGACAGCCACATCCAGGAATTGGAGCTGTCAGCGCAGAAGCCCTCTGCTCCTGTTTTTGCTCGAAACAGGAGCAGGGGGCGGGGAGGGAACGGGTCAGGTAAGTGCCTTCAGGGGAATCTTTGAAAGGTATAGGTAATACGAAAGTGGGGTTGGGGGTGATTAATATTTCGAAGGTTACTTTTTTTTGGATGGACTTGCCCTTTGAGATGCAAGTTATATTTATTGAGAGCTTAAATGTAATGATCCAGAATCCCCAAGTATACCTTCAGTACAGATACCCTAATCTACAACCAAACGCTTTGCCTTAAGCCCCATTTTCTGGGAGGTTTGATTCACCTAACCAGGCACCGACTTAGGGTTCAAAGTACTGAAGGGACTGGGCACTTACAGTTTGAGAACTGGACTAAAGCATTTTGGAGGGGTAAGAAAAACCAGAGTCAGGGTCGGAGCCAAGGGTCAAAGCATGAGAAATCAGTTAGTGGAGCAAAGTTCCAAAGGGGGTAGAGAAAGTATAGTCAATGGAGAGACGAAGGTGAAGACAGGCAGCGAACAATCAAAAACGTAAGACAAATGAAGATCGTTAACCAGGAAAACAGACGAGAAAATCACACCACGAGCAAGGGTAAACCACGAGCTATAACCGGCAATCATGGGCACCAAACAGGAAGCTTAAAGGGGAACTGTGGTCTCCAAACAAGTTAAGTTTAAATGAAAGGCCAGTTTCCTACTTTCAAAACGAGCCATTAACCACCTCTCTACGTGTTCCACAGCCCAAGATATATAAAAATGACTGACCAGAAAGTTAATGGGTGGCTGACTTGTGACATTCCTGAGGCTTCTCCTGCACAGTGCCGCCGACGAGCACAGCCTTAGACTCCCTCAGTGTGCGAGGGAGACAGGAAGTCCCTACTCCTCTCTGCTGTGTGAAGTCCTGACAGAGAAGGTAAGGGAATCTACAGCCCTTCTCTTCCACTGTGTGAAAACAGCCTTTTCGGGCAGAGTTCTCACTCTGTTCTCACTCTGCCTGAAAAGGCTGATTGCACAGAGTTTTCTGTAGGGGGGGTTCTGAGTAACCCACAGCCTCCACGAGTGGGCGGGACTTAGGCACCCACGGGTGGGCAGGGCTTAGGCATCCACGAGTGGGCGAGGCTTAGGCACCCACAAGAGGGCAGGGTCACTGCACCTGCGAGTGTGCGGGGCCACATGGGGCTGTAAGATAATGGGTCATGGGGGGCCTGCAACTGGAGGGACCATGGAGTCCATGAGTCGGAGGGACAGGGGGGCTGCAAAGGGGAGGAGGAGACACAGGACAGATTGACTGACAGTTTCAGAGCAGGAAGTGCAGGGGACCTGGTGATTCTGCTGCCATATCACACACAAAAATGTAAATAACTTCAGAACTATGCAAAGTAAACAATAGAAATAAATTGCAAAAATTCTCAGGGGAGAAATTCATATCAATTTACCTCAATTTACCTAAAGTCATTTTTGGACTACAGTTTCCCTTTAAAAAGGTACAAGAGACCAATCAAGAAACAGAAAATTACAACTGGAACCAGATAGGCTGATCCCGTTTGAATTTGCTTCCAAAACAACAGAGAACCTATAGGGGAGAAAATAGAAGAAAAACAAGCCAAGCGCGCACACGGAACAAAGAAGCCGCAACTGTGAGGATGAAGAAGCGAATGGAGCAGCGTGGGAGCAGAGGAAAGGTAAATGAGCCCTGACATTTAGAGTTTAAAAATTTCAATTTTACGTCTTCTCTAATTCCAACGCCATCTGAATTTGTCCAGTCCTTTAGTTCACTTCACAGCTCAGGAGGAGGTTCCCACCACTGGTGAAAGCCAACACTGCACTGCCAGTGGGATATTTTTGTGGAATGACACTCCCCAATGCTAGTAATTTGCCACTGAACAGCAAGTGCTGATTACAGCGTTTCTTCATATCTGATTTGATATTGCTGGGGGCTGGGACATTCTAGGACTTAGGACATTCTCATATAGGACTTAGTGGATGGGTGACTGCTTTAAGTTCAATTACGCCTGAACGAATTTTATGGTTTTATGTCTGCCACGCATATGAACTTTTTATGTCCATACAGGTGATTTCATATTGCTGATGTGTTGTTATTATTATTATTATTGACTTAGGGCCTCATTTACCCAGACTCGCTGGGCAAATATATGGAGTGAAAGTCACGCTAACTGGTTTGCTACCGGTTAGCGTGACTTTAGCTCCATATTAGCGTCGGATGCGCGGGTTATGCAAAAATCATCCGCACATCCGACGTTCGGGAATCAATATCGCGTTTGCACTCGTTTTAGCGCAGGATTTTAATAGCTATCAGATAGCTGGCGTTAAAATCCCGCAGTGTCTAAATCCCTACTAGATTTACCCACATTTGCAAACGCGATATTAAATGGCAAACAGGACTTTTACCCAGAGCGTTAGCGGCTCTGAATAAACGAGCCTGTTAGTGTTTGTGGGCAATAATAAACCTTTTTTTATTTTGTATGACCATTAAGTATGAAGTGCCGTATTTGGGGGTACTGGGCAGTGGTCTTTTCTGTTGAGTAACCTTGGTTTGATAAGCAGGAGCTAATCATGCTGAAAGATTATTAAAATGTATTTCAGGCTATGCTGGATCTCTTCGAGTGCTTTTGGTTCCACTCAAGTAATAATCTGTATAGTAATTGTTATAAATTACAGAAGATTACCAGAACGTTAATAAAATTAGTGGGACTGATGGACTATAACAAGCAATAAATGTAAATTTAACTGGGTTTATACATACTGTAAGAAAAAAGGGGGGATTATGTCTAGGGATTGAATTGAAATAGAAGCAGTGCTGGACCATTGAAATAAATACACATGTTTTTATACGCCTTTTTACCTCTAAGCGCAAAGCATTAAACAGAATAACGTATTTTCTCCTTCATGAAAATGCCAACTTTCGTATTTTTTCGCGCGCGGCAATTTTCCAGTCTTAATTTTTTTTTTTTTTACTTGCTAATTTTAGCAATTCAATGACAGTAATTAACCTCTTCAGACGCTCTCGTACTTTTTAGCTCCAAAGAAAGAAAAAAAAGCCTTGTTCTTTATTTCGAAAAGCAAAGTTAAATTATTTTTATTTAAGATATAATCATATCAAGAGCCTGGAATTACTACTCTAGGGAAGAAATTAAATTTTCTTTTTTTTTTTTTAAGATCTTTACAGCGCACTGGGCACTCAATAATTTAAAATGCGAGAGAGAGGAAAAAGACTGAATTTTCAAGCAATGAGCAGAAAGTTCTGCGTAGAGTTCAGGGCTGTAGAGGTCTATAGAGACCACGCTTAAAACCAAACCATGAAGCATTTATAAGTTGTCTTTTAGCTCCACACAGAAAAAAAAACACATGGGCCTCAAATGTAGACTTTAAGAAAAGCAGACAATCAACACGAGATAATAAATACAGACAAACAGAAATCTATTATAGAGTAAAAGGATCGAGACATAGAATAGATTAAATTTGTCAATGCAATAATATATTGTACAATAGTTTGATAAAGGAAAAGGAAGAGGTGAAGATCCAAGAGTCAACAAACAGACATAATTCTTGGACTACATTTAAAAAGGTCTATTTAATAGAGAATATTAGTAACAGATAGGAGGTCACTACTTCTTAGGGTTATGAATAATTTATAGTGTGCTAAAACATACAACATTTTGGGGAACCTTTGCTTTTCCTTAGGTATATTAATTTACGTGAGAACTGTATTGTCTAAGCTGCACCCCACCTCAGTCTGGGATCTATCCAATGGAAAGAAGTGCTTCTAGCAGAATGTGTCTTCCTATTGGTTGGTCCCTGGGCCTTTTACTGTGTAGACCATTGCTTCTTAACTAGGGGTTCCCTGAGAGATTTCTAGGGGTCATCAAGAGAACTATATAGATCCACCCTTGAGATTCATTTTACTGCA
The DNA here is from genome assembly GCA_019447015.1 of Hymenochirus boettgeri. NCBI lineage: Eukaryota > Metazoa > Chordata > Amphibia > Anura > Pipidae > Hymenochirus > Hymenochirus boettgeri. The sequence goes on from CM033472.1 coordinate 12,913,568, forward strand.
TGCTTTTCATATAGACTAATAATAGAGATATTGATCTTTCAGTTATATTTGTATGAATAATGTATTTGGACTCATTGATGACTGAAAAAGAGAGAAATAAATCAAAATCTAAGGTTTTTTTTTATGTGAAGGTTTATGTCACGAAAATAGTTTCAAGGGTTCCCTGTATGTAATGTTTAGTTTGATCTACTTTTCCATATACAGTACTTTAGGTCTCTCAAGGCCATTCATAGAAGGCTAAGACGTTATAATATACAGAATTCAGTGTTGAGGATACTTCTATAGATTGAATATATTGATCTTCTGAAGGATTTTCTTTGCTTGTCTCTTAGATAGAGACATTCAGGACATGACACTCAACTTCAGGACACGAGGACACCCCCATGATCTTGATTAGGGATGGCCGGTTCGCGGATCCGAACCCGGATTTATCCCGTCGTGGATTTATCCTGTTCGCGAACGGCAGATTTTTCTGGATTTTCCACCTTTGAACTTCCGATTCGCGGATTTTTCATGTTTTCGAAAATTTTCTAAATTACAGGTTTTCGCGTATTTTCGAAAAATTTTTGAAAATACGGGAAAAACACTTCATTTTGAAAATTTTCGAAAATGCAAGGATTTCTCTTATTTTCATAAATCACGTATTTTCAGAATATTTTCGAAAATACGAAAAATCTAGTAATTTCAAGGGAATTTTTCATTTCTAATTTTCGAAAAATTTCGAAAATTCGCGGATCCTTGAGCGGACCGGATTTTGCGAAGTTCGGACATCTCTAATCTTGATGTGTCATATAAACCAAAATGGACAGAGCATTAATGACATTTAGTTTTTCACCTGTATTAATTGTTTTAATAGATCAATGGTATCACGTTAACTCCTAAATCTTCACAAAAATATGTTTGCAAGTAACTATTCATTATTCTAAAGTCAGGAAACACAATACAACCCAAACATACAGCATAAAAATATAAATAAACCCCCCTCTTTGTCATTGCAGGAAAATGCATCATGTCAATATAATGGCATTCACGTGGGTCCAGGTATCTATTGTCTAAGTGTAACAGCTGAATAGTGGCTTTTTACATTTGCTGCCAATAAATCACCGTAGCGTTGAGACAACATTTCGCTGTGTTGCGTTGGAATGTAAACAGACTGTAATGTAATTGGCTTTCTGACACTGATGTAGAGACCCAAGGTTTTAGTTAATCCCTAGAAATATCGGCACATGGGGGGAAAAGAGCTGATTAAGCAGTTTTTCTAATGTGTAAACTGGAGCAGACACTTACAAAAATATGATCCAATTTAATGTTGCTTTTTTTGTTGTTGTTTTAGGACAACAATACCCTGTATGGTGATTCTTTGTTTTGCTATTTTTCTTCTAATAAAATAATATTAAAACATAACAATAATAATGTTATAAAGGCTTGGTCTTCTGTATTTTTACATTTTTATTAACTTTAAATGAGAAATAAAGTCTCCAGACAACATTGTCCCAAGAGACAGAGCATATTAAGAAACATACAACCACCTGTGGGTACTAGTGGTTAGCTCCCATAATCCACATCAGCTGGGTAAACCCCCAGCTTAGTGTCGCCGTCACATGCACATACTCAGTAGTGCTCAACAGATCAAAACAAGGGAGTTGCCGCCTTGCTTCCTAGAAGCTGGCAGCCAATCACATAACACCACAGAGATCCTCCCTCTTCCAGACACTGAACGGGGATTTTATTTTTTCCTCCCAAACACATTCAATGCTCCTATTCTAACAATGATATAATCCTTTATTTTTCATAGAAAAATTAAAAATAATATTTGCAGTGTATTTCTTAGCTAGCGTGGATGTAAGAAACAAAATGTTAACATTTCAGTAAAAATTAAAAGTAAGTCAGGGTATTTGAACCTGCAACTTCTTGTATTCTGTTTTTTTAAAAGCAGAGCTCTTATCTCTGGCCTAACAAGAGATTCTATGTAGAATTCTAGTATGTGTATAATCTTTATCGTATGTTAGGAACATAATGGGGGGGTTAAAAAAAGAAAGTCTGGGGATTTAAACTTGTGACTGTCTGGACTGTGTGTTTCTAAAACTTGTACCTTACCAGATTCACCACCACTGGATAAGCGGAGAATCAAGGTACATTTAGAAGCTTTAACTCTTGCTAGGAGCAGAATAATAGAATAAAATATTATACAGATGTCTCACCATACACTCTCCAGATACCTAATATAAACTATCAATAAAGATAGGGCAAAACACAAGGAAACTATCCAGGTACCTAATATATACTATCAGTAGGGATAGGGTGAAACACAGGGACACCATCCAGATACCTAATATATACTATTGATAGGGTGAAACACATGGACACTATCCAGGTACCTAATATATACTATCAATAGAGATAGGGTAAAACGCAGGGACACTAACCAGGTACCTAATATATACTATCAGTAGGGATAGGGTGAAACGCAGGGACACTATCCAGGTACCTAATATATACTATAAATAGGGATAGGGTGAAACACAGGGACACTATCCAGGTACCTAATATATACTATCAATAGGGATAGGGTAAAACACAGGGACTCTATCCAGGTACCTAATATATACTATCAGTAGGGATAGGGTGAAACGCAGGGACACTATCCAGGTACCTAATATATACTATCAATAGGGATAGGGTAAAACACAGGGACACTATCCAGGTACCTAATATATACTATCAATAGGGATAGGGTGAAACACAGGGACACTATCCAGGTACCTAATATATACTATCAATAGGGATAGGGTGAAACACGGGGACACTATCCAGGTACCACATATATACTATCAATAGGGATAGGGTGAAACACAGGGACACTATCCAGGTACTAATATATACTATCAATAGGGATAGGAAGAAACACAGGGACACTATCCAGGTACCTAATAGATACCATCAATAGGGATAGCGTGAAACACAGGGACACTATCCAGGTACCTAATATATACTAATAGGGATAGGGTGAAACACAGGGACACCATCCAGGTATCTAACATATACTATCAATAGGGATAGGGTGAAACACAGGGACACTATCCAGGTACCTAATATACACTATCAATAGGGATAGGGTGAAACACAGGGACACTCCAGGTACCTAATATATACTAATAGGGATAGGGTGAAACACAGGGACACTATCCAGGTACCTAATATATACTAATGGGGATAGGGTGAAACACAGGGACACCATCCAGGTATCTAACATATACTATCAATAGGGATAGGGTGAAACACAGGGACACCATCCAGGTATCTAACATATACTATCAATAGGGATAGGGTGAAACACAGGGACACTATCCAGGTACCTAATATACACTATCAATAGGGATAGGGTGAAACACAGGGACACTATCCAGGTACCTAATATATACTAATAGGGATAGGGTGAAACACAGGGACACTATCCAGGTACCTAATATATACTATCAATAGGGATAGGGTGAAACACAGGGACACTATCCAGGTACCTAATTTATACTAATGGGCATAGGGTGAAACACAGGGACACCATCCAGGTATCTAACATATACTATCAATAGGGATAGGGTGCATGGGGAAACTAGCCAGGTACGGCTACAAGGGAGAGAAAGAATGGAGTTGGAAGGGTTACTGTATTTTCTCTGCTTTCATTTTCCTACAGAAATAGAAGTGGATTAAGGTGTTTACTTTAAACTGTATTTCTTCCCTCTGTTGAGTCTGCCATGAATAATAAAGACATATGTTGCTCACGAAACAATAAATTTGAAGATCTCACTTGAGAAACTGTTTGGAAACAGGTGGTGTATAATGCTTAGTTAGTAAACAGTCATTTCTCCAGGTTCCAGTAGACATTTCAACCCAAGCTATTCTACCATGTTGGAACACATTGTCCTGATAAAAATCCAACCAAATAAAAATCTATACGCTAAACACATTTTAACTGAAAGGAGAACAAGGGCATAAAAAGAAAAATGTGACCATAATTTAATTCTCACCCCAGTCTGCTCAACCCCATTTTCCATTTTCAATTCCGGCACTTCAATTTCAAAAAGCTTTTTTTTTGCCAGAATCGGACAAAAAATGGATCGGGCACAGCAAACTTCTTGACCCGAAATGGACTACATAATGGGCCAATCTGAAATATCATTAGTTGCACTCTATTTCACTTCAGTCTGTCTGGTGAACATTGGCTGGTGTGTACACAGCTGAAGGGAATCAATTAGTGTCCCTTGGCATAAACAAAGCCAAAATACAAAGAACCAAAGTTCATGCACGAGTGGACAAAAACCAACAAGCACCATGAAATTCCCAGTTTGCTGCACCAGTGTCATATAATTCCCAGTTTGCTGTACCAGTGTAATAAAATTCCCAGTTTGTTGTACACTTGTCACAAAATTCCCGGTTTGCTGCACCAGTGTCACAATTTTTTTGGTTCGCTGCACTAGTGTCATTGGATTCCGAGTTTGCTACACTTGTGTCAATAAAATCCCTAGTTTGCTGCACCAGTGTCATAAAATTCCCAGTTTGCAGCACCAGTGTCATAAAATGTTCAGTTTGCAGCACCAGTGTCATAAATTTCTCGATTTTTCTGCACCAGTGTCATCAAATTCCCAGTTTGCTGCACCAGTGTAATAAAATTCCCAGTTTGCTGTGCCAATGTCATCAAATTCACAGTTTGCTGCACCAGTGTCATTAAATTCTCAGTTTGATGCACCAGTGCCATAAAATTCCCAGTTTGCTGCGCCAGTGTTGTCAAATTCCCAGTTTGATGCACCAGTGTAATAAAATTCCCAGTTTGCTACACCAGTGTCATAAAATTCCCATTTTGCTGCGCCAGTGTCATCAGATTCCCAATTTGCTGCACCAGTGTTGTCAAATTCCCAGTTTGCTGTGCCAGTGTCGTCAAATTCCCAGTTTGCTGCACCAGTGTAATAAAATTCCCAGTTTGCTACACCAGTCATAAAATTCCCAGTTTGCTGACCAGTGTCATCAATTTTCAGTTTGGTGAACCAGGACATTCTGTTTGGTATCTATCTGTTTATCTATCTCTGTCTATTTATCTCTGTCTATTTGTCTGTCTATCTAGCTATTCCTCCCTCTTACCTTTCTCTCTATTAAATATAGTAAATACCCCCAGCTTGCTGCACCAGTATCATAAAATTACCAGTTTGCTGCACCAGTGTCATTAAGTTCACACTTTGCTGCACCGGTGTCTTAAATTTCTCAATTTGCTGCACCAGTGTTATAAAATTCCCTGTTTTCTGCACCAGTGTCATAAATTCCTCAATTTGCTGCACCAATGACATCAAATTCCCAGTTTGCTCCTCCGGTGTCATCAAATTCCACGTTTTCTGCACCAGTGTAATAAAATTCCCAGTTTGCTGCACCGGTGTCATCAAATTCCCAGTTTACTGCACCAGTATCATCAATTCTGTTTCAGTATCAGGAAATTCTCAGTTTGGTATCTATCTGTCTGTATATATTTCTCTGCCTATCTATCTAGCTATCCCTCCCTCTCTTGCCTGTCTATCTAGTTAATCTAGTAAATACCTTAGGGATGTGGCCTAAAATGTTCACATATATCAATGCCTTACATCTATGGTGCTCAGAGCTGCCTAATATCTTTCTAAATCCTAGAAAAAAAACACAGTGTAATAAAATTCCCAGTTTGTTGTACACTTGTCACAAAATTCCTGGTTTACTGCACCGGTGTCACAAATTCTTTGGTTCGCTGCACTAGTGTCATTGGATTCCAAGTTTGCTACACTTGTGTCAATAAAATCCCTAGTTTGCTGCACCAGTGTCATAAAATTACCGGTTTGCAGCACCAGTGTCATAAAATGTTCAGTTTTCTGCACCAGAAAAAACACTGTAGATTGCTAGAGGGACACGTCTTCTTACTTTCCCTATGATAGATACAGCCTCTACCCAAAAAACCAGAGTAGATAAAACGGGTAGTGTGGCCCACACAGATCCCACCCATTTGAACCCATGATTACATGCAGTCAGAGTCCCCCATACAATATTAAGTAGTTCATTGCCAGGGATCCTACAATAATACATAAATATTGTACAGTTCTACACTCAATCGTTCTGCCATGATTAATAAATAAATAACTCTTTTTAGTGCAAAAAAGGAAAGAAGTAAAAAGCTTTGCAAATAGATGCTTAATGTTCCATTCCATTGACTGCTTATCTGAATGATATTCCTTATCTCTAGGAGGTGAAAGTATGAAATAGAGATGTGGGTTTCGTTTGGCTTTGAGACGATTCCCTTGGTCGATGACCTTTCCAATAACTGTTTCATGTTGGGAGTTTGTTTTTAGTTTGTCTAAAAGTCATTTCATTTCCCCATTGAATAAGATCCAACGTCCATTCCATTTGCAGAAATCGTTGGCTAAAATTCTATACGTACATGAAATAAACCCCCATCCAGAAAGGATCAATGGGATTCTCTTATCTGCAGGTCCCCATGTATGGAAGGAACTTCTGAATGAGAAATCGATTGGAATCTTCAAACTAGAGATTGGAGCAGATTCAACAATAAAAAATAAATAAATCAGCATTTATTTATTATGTAAAGGGCAACGTCATGGCCATGCAAAAGGAACTCATAAGGAACAATCACCGGCAATTCTAACTGATAAAACTTTGTTGTTTCAAATATTTTTCTTTAAAGGACATATTCACCTCTTTTTAAAAAATTCTGTAGTGTAGGGGACCCTCTCCCACCCCCAACCGTGATATTAGTTTGTAAAAAAAATAACCCAAACTCTACTTACACAGCCTCGTTCCCCTCCCGGCGTTAAGACACGGCCCTCTGCTTGCATGAAACAGCAGGGGGCCGGACCAGCTTCCAGCTGGGTAGAAAACCGGGGGAATGGGGCTGTGTAAGTAGAGTTCGGGCTATTTTTTTTTACACACAAATATAGCGGTTGGGGATGGGAGAGGATCCCCTAAACTACCTAGCATGGATTACACACTAGGGCACCATGGAGGAAACAGGGGCCGGGAGTGGGGGAGGGCTGCACTGAGTAAGCCAGAAACCTCTCAGAGGACATCTAAGAGGCAGAAACATTTTCCCTCCCAGCCAGGCTCCTAGTCTTTACTCTCTAGGACTTTGGTCAGACTTTTCAGGAGAACCATTTGGAGCAGAGAGGTAAGTTTTTTAGGTAAGGTTTTTAAACTCTGCACAGTGGGGCCAGTAGTGGGGGAGATTGTAGTTTTGGGGGTGGACATGTCCTCTAATAAAGTCTCTTCAATAACACCTGAAGAAGGGGCATCCCGAAACGTTGTGTGTGATTTATCAGAAATAAATACATGTGTGGCGGATTTTGCTTCACGTAATTTTTTCTTACTAATTTATTGAGAGGTGTAAGAGTAGATTTATTACATTGTATTGTTTGTTACTTTGGGTATGTCCACCCTCAAAAAACCTTTTTATATTTCCTTGGCAACATCCCAAAACCTCGACCTCGTGGGGTTTATATATTCCAAAGAAGCTTCTAACAGTACTTAACAGCCTTCTTTCCCCGCACGTGCTTCTGCTTGATTCATGCCTTTTCCGTGCACGGAAGCAAGTAAAAGGGGCCGAAAGCATCTCCTGTGATTGGCTGAGATGCAAGGTTTTGTGGGGCTGCCAATGAAAAAGTATCTGCCAAACTGATTGGGGAATGTTTCTCTACATGCCTAGCTAAATCACACTGAGCATGTCCGAGACCACCAAGCTATGGGTGGGTGGGGGGGGGGGCAGTAACTGCCTGGCACTTTGCACTAAACTATTTTAGTTTGTATCTTTGTTTAGGAATTATATAGAAAGTCAAGAGAAATAGCATTTGAATTAGCAGTTGCTGGCATCCAGGCAATGCTGAAAATACAATAAAGGTAGAGTGCACACTATGGGAGCAATGCTATATTGGACATTTTTTGGCCGAATTAGGGCAAACCCCATGCTAACCTGATCGGATTAGCGTGGGTATTTCACTAATTGAGCGCTGGTCGTGCCATTTCCAAAACTTTCTGTAAATAGTGCGATGTAGCTAATGTAATATAGGAACTACCTTGTAGCACAAAGGTAAGTAACATGGCATCTGGTTCTACATCAGCCCCTATATGTTTAATAAGATTAATAGATAGATAATAGATAAATAGACAGATAGATAATAAATAGATAGATGATAGATAGATAATAGGGATAGGTGAAACACAGGGACACTATCCAGGTACCTAATATATACTATGGGGATAGGTGTGAAACACAGGGCACCATCCAGGTACTAATATACTATCAATAGGGTAGGGTGAAACACAGGGACACTCCAGGTCATCTAATATACTATCAATAGGAGAAGGGTGAAACACAGGGACACTATCCAGGTACCTAATATACTACTATCAATAGGGATAGGGTGAAACACAGGGACACTATCCAGTACCTAATATATACTAATAGGGATAGGGTGAAACACAGGGACACTATCCAGGTACCTAATATATACTATCATAGGGATAGGGTGAAACACAGGGACACTATCCAGTACCTAATATATATACTAATGGCATAGGGTGAAACACAGGGACACTATCCAGGTACTAAATATACTATCAATAGGGATAGGGTGCATGGGGAAACTGCCGGTACGGCTACAAGGGAGAGAAGAATGGAGTTGGGAAGGGTTACTGTATTTTCTCTGCTTTCTTTTCCTAGTTAATTACGAATAGAAGTGGATTAAGGTGTTACTTAAACTGTATTTCTCTTCCCTCTGTTGAGTCTGCCATGAATAATAAAGACATATGTTGCTCACGAAACAATAAATTTGAAGATCTCACTTGAGAAACTGTTTGGAAACAGGTGGTGTATAATGCTTAGTTAGTAAACAGTCATTTCTCCAGGTTCCATAGACATTTCAACCCAAGCTATTCTACCATGTTGGAACACTTGTCCTGATAAAAATCCAACCAAATAAAAATCTATACGCTAAACACATTTTAACTGAAAGGAGAACAAGGGTCAATAAAAAGAAAATGTGACCATAATTTAATTCTCACCCCAGTCTGCTCAACCCCATTTCCATTTTCAATTCCGGCACTTCAATTTCAAAAAGCTTTTTTTTTGCCAGAATCGGACAAAAAATGGATCGGGCACAGCAAACTTCTTGACCCGAAATGGACTACATAATGGCCAATCTGAAATATCATAGTTGCACTCTATTTCACTTCAGTCTGTCTGGTGAACATTGGCTGGTGTGTACACAGCTGAAGGGAATCAATTATGTCCCTTGGCATAAACAAAGCCAAAATCAAAGAACCAAAGTTCATGCACGAGTGGACAAAAACCAACAAGCACCATGAAATTCCCAGTTTGCTGCACCAGTTGTCATATAATTCCCAGTTTGCTGTACCAGTGTAATAAAATTCCCAGTTTGTTGTACACTTGTCACAAAATTCCGGTTTGCTGCACCAGTGTCACAATTTTTTTGGTTCGCTGCACTAGTGTCATTGGATTCCGAGTTTGCTACACTTGTGTCAATAAAATCCTATTTTGCTGCACCAGTGTCATAAAATTCCCAGTTTGCAGCACCAGTGTCATAAAATGTTCATTTGCAGCACCAGTGTCATAAATTTTCTCGATTTTTCTGCACCATGGTCATCAAATTCCCAGTTTGCTGCACCAGTGTAATAAAATTCCCAGTTTGCTGTGCCAATGTCATCAATTTCACAGTTTGCTGCACCAGTGTCATTAAATTCTCAGTTTGATGCACCAGTGCCATAAAATTCCCAGTTTGCGCGCCAGTGTTGTCAAATTCCCAGTTTGATGCACCAGTGTAATAAAATTCCCAGTTTGCTACACCAGTGTCATAAATTCCCATTTTGCTGCGCCAGTGTCATCAGATTCCCATTTGCTGCACCAGTGTTGTCAAATTCCCAGTTTGCTGTGCCAGTGTCGTCAAATTCCCAGTTTGCTGCACCAGTGTAATAAATTCCCATTTTGCTACACCAGTCATAAAATTCCCAGTTTGCTGACCAGTGTCATCAATTTTCAGTTTGGTGAACCAGGACATTCTGTTGTATCTATCTGTTTATCTATCTCTGTCTATTTATCTCTGTCTATTTGTCTGTCTATCTAGCTATTCCTCCCTCTTTACCTTTCTCTCTATATAAATATAGTAAATACCCCCAGCTTGCTGCACCAGTATCATAAAATTACCAGTTTGCTGCACCAGTGTCATTAAGTTCACACTTTGCTGCACCGGTGTCTTAAATTTCTCAATTTGCTGAACCAGTGTTATAAAATTCCCTGTTTTCTGCACCATGTCATAAATTCCTCAATTTGCTGCACCAATGACATCAAATTCCCAGTTTGCTCCTCCGGTGTCATCAAATTCCACACGTTTTCTGCACCAGTGTAATAAAATTCCCAGTTTTGCTGCACCGGTGTCATCAAATTCCCAGTTTACTGCACCAGTATCATCAATTCTGTTTCATGTATCAGGAAATTCTCAGTTTGGTATCTATCTGTCTGTATATATTTCTCTGCCTATCTATCTAGCTATCCCTCCTCTCTTGCCTGTCTATCTAGTTAATCTATAAATACCTTAGGGATGTGGGCCTAAAATGTTCACTATATCAATGCCTTACATCTATGGTGCTCAGAGCTGCCTATATCTTTCTAAATCCTAGAAAAAAAACACAGTGTAATAAAATTCCCAGTTTGTGTGTACACTGTCACAAAATTCCTGGTTTACTGCACCGGTGTCACAAATTCTTTGGTTCGCTGCTATCCAGGTACCTAATATATACTATCAATAGGGATAGGGTGAAACATGGAGACTAAAGCCAGTGCCCTAATGTATACTATTAAAACATTTTTGGAAATGGCATGATAGCATCGGGTATCATGGGTTTTGTACTAATTAAGCACAAATATAAGTCCGATATAGCATCGACCTGCCAGTAAGCACTTCCGAAAAAGATCTTAGTATTGATTCTACAATCACAATAATAATATTCCTTTGCATAAATATTTCCACCAAGAACTTATTTTTAACTCAGGGTTAATTACCAGTTTAGATTTCCCAGTGGAAAGATAGAATTAGTGAACATTTTTGCAGGTTTCAATGCACTGTCTGCAAATTAATAGATGTTCTTCCTTCCAAAAGCCTTTCCATGTTGACCTATTGGTTCAGCTTTATTTATGAGAACATGAAAAGGACCAAGATCTTTTGACCAGCGCTAACAACTTGTCCTTAAAAGGTATTTAATCAAAGAATTGACTTCTTCAATATGAAGGCGTCTGTCTATTAAAGTCTAATATTGACATTATGTCATCCATCACTGCAATAAGCTAAATGCCATAGAGGTTTCAATGCATAAGGCTGGTCAAGTGGATCTTCCTGATTATTTTACGTAATGTCTGTTGAAGTGGAAAGTTTGACCTCACTCGCTTAAAGTAAAAAAAAAACTCAACAAAAGTGAAATTTTATTGTAATTAGTAAACTTTAGCTGGTACTGTGAACCGCCGCCTCTTTCCAATGACTTGCAATGGTCAATTCAAACAGTGCAGATTAAATCCTTCCATATGGCTAGTCGTTAATTGCTGGTGCATGGAGCAGGCAGTGGAGACCAAAAACAATATGGTCGCCCTGGGTGATGTCAGACAGATATTTACATGCAAAGTAAAGTGTTGCATCTGTGAGAAAGAGGCACCATTGTAGAATGATATTTTTTTTTGAGGTTGCACATACTAAAGTGAGGCAGTTATTACTGTAGTAATGAGCCACAGTTCGGAAATTTTCCTGGTTTTGAGGCAGAATTTGGGGTATCCAACACAACTTTCGAAACTTCAGTGTTGAAAAGGTGATAATGGGGTTTTGAAAAAGTTGAGAATCTATGCCAAATTTTGTCATTGAAAATTCTAAAAATCCACTCAAATTGGATTTGAAGGTGTCAGAATTCTACTGAACCATTGATGGAACAAAACTCATTCATCTCTTGCAGAGTTCTTGTAAATACCTACGGTAGTACACTGTACACAAGGCATCAATTTCATAATATCCCAGCGATTACTTCCGTTTCTGTGGTTTAAATGGAATGTCCAGAACTAAAATAATTCTAATTCTCAATAGCTGTGCACTATTTGACAATTATTACCCAGTAAGATGCACACAAGATCGGGTAAAGCTGAAAAATTCTACAAAGGAAACATTTTTCATCTCACTCACTGTGGAAAGTCGCTAGTAAGTAGAGATGAACAAAACGCTTTAAATATCTTTCCCCCAAAGCTGTGGGTTTAGAGATAGAAGAAAAAAAACATTTTTTATAGTAATTCCTATTGAAACTGTCAAAAGCATTTAGTTTCTTAGTACTGTACTTCACAAGAAATGTTCATTTTCTGTTGTATTGCAAGTCAAACCTTAAAATTCCCTGGTCCATGTGTAGGAAAGGCCTTCAAAAAACCAGACTACATAAAAAATACAAATGCAATGTCAAGTAAAAAAAGTTCAACTACATAATATATATCTAAACTTAATGGTGCACAGCAGCACAGGATGAAAAGGGAATGTGTTTTTCTCGGTATATGCCAAGCAATTGGTCATGAACACCCATCAATCATTATTTTTGTAAGAGAAATGAAAGAAGAGCAGAGAGTGACCCTTTTGCATGTATGTAAACTGGACCTCTTCCTGCTGTTTGGAGAAAGGGGAATGAACAAAAGTCCAGCATGACTTTGAATAACTTGAGTACAATAAAGAAAGCGCTTCATAAATATATAATTAAATGTATAAATAGCCAAGTACTGGTTCCTCTGGTGGGTTTGGGATAAAATTGGAGGTTTTGGCACCAGAATTTCAATGAGAAATTTAGGTTTTATCAGGCCAAATATTGTCAGTTCTGTTATGAAATTCCACCAGTAACTTTGACCTGGCAAAATTTAGTTAACAAAACTGGTAGATTGTTCTCTAAACTGGGTCCGGGTCAAAAACTACAGTACATCTCTACTAAGTAACTTCTATTCTACTGTACTTACTACTTATCTGTTGACCCAACTATATACTTTGCATTTTTCTATAAACATTTCTAGCCACCCTGACACTGGAAGTTTTTATGAAAACCTCTCTTGGTCCATGGTCATTCCATGTGACCAAGCTGTACCTTAGAAAGTGGTATAATCTGACATTGGGTGACCTTGAGTTATGCAACTAACTTTATAGTCATATATTTCATTCTCATTTAAAAGGCAACTGAGGTCTTCAAATAAAAGCCGTTCCATTGTACTTTTAAAATAAACCCTGGATCACATCTCTATTTAAAACTTAGAGTTACAAGTTATATTGCTGGAAAGTTTAAGCAATTTAACCTCCTGAAATCTTCCTTCTTGTAGACACGTGACCAGTCGCTTACATTAATTGGCCCCCCTCTCAAATGTAATTTTACTTTTAGTCTGTGTACAGGTACTTCCTGGCTTTCCCAGCATTAACTCTTAAGTGGGAATGCGCAGACCCCAGGGACGGTGTTCAAGTGATGTCACACAAGCTACTGGAAGCAGTATACACAATATAATTTCTCACAGACTGCAGAGATGTGATCCAGGGATCATTTTAAGGCACCACAGATTTTTATAGAACCCAAACCTCCGAGACCACAGTTGAATTAAAAATAGCACATGATGAAGATCTGAATGAAGACAAAAGTAAAATATTGAACATTAAATGTGTTCTAAAGTCAAATGTTGATACCATATGACAAATAACTAAAATTTAAAAATTTAAAAAATGTAAGAAAGCGAAAACTGTAGGGGCTTGGGCCCCTCACAGTTTTTTAAAGCCACTGCAACACCCTCTCTCTCCTCAATCTCCCACAATCAGTGCAATCTAAAGCGATCATCTGTTGGCTGATCCTGGTACATTGCCCCCCCCCCCCCCCCCCCCCCCCGATGCAGGGTAGTTATGCTAAAGAGAAATAACAAGAAATTAATTTTTACCCAGCACTGAATGAAGAAGCAGAGGTTAAACAATGTTACCTTATGGAGAAGCCTGTCAAGTCTTTGTGGAATCTCAGAATTTAGTGCTGTGCAAGCTATGTCTTCATAAATGTTTAATTAAAACTTCTTGATGTGGTCCAGCTACACAGGTCAAGGAGAAACAATGATATCTACTTGGAATATTGATCCAGACGTGATGATTCCACATTATGCATTGCTAATAGACTTACGAAGGAGAGACAAGTGAAGTTGTGTTCGGATAGAGACAATTCTCTAAATATTACTAATAATTTAAATCATATATTACTAAACAGAGCTTTATAAGGGGCAGCTACAAATATCTTCCACACACACAAAATTGTAACTTGCTACTTTCATAAACAATATTCTTTGAATTTTGTTCTACTACTGTAAATCCTGACACAGAGATGCCCAAATGACCGACCCTTGTTCATATCAACAAACATTGGTTTAGGCACCGAACAATTATTTAAAGGGCCTTCACCAAGCACTAAACAATTATTTAAAGGGCCTTCAACAAGTAACAGACAAAGTAACCCTGTAACATATTTATAAAGGATCTCACAAAATGTAGCTTAATAGGCACACACAGTTAACACAACAACCTCTGGGGCTACAGATATCCACAGCATGTACTGAAATTGAGTGTCATCTTACATCTTAAGGCCATACTGCCCTTAGCATGTATTCTGTAGTTAAAACCTCATATAAACAATACATTCATGTGAAAGATGAGAGCAATAGTCATAACTGATAAAAGTTTTTAGATAGAAAACACATCTGAGAAGTTCTAGTTATCTGGAAATTGTACTTCTTGTTTTATCTAAAACATGAAATGTCCCTGGGTTTGGGGGTCTTAAAAGGCAAAAAAATAAAGACATTGGGCCTCATTTACGCAGACTCGCTGGGGCAAATATATAGAGTTTAAGTCACGCTAACCGGTAGCGGCTCTATGTAAATGAGCCTGTTTGTCTCTTTTCTGTCTCTTTAATAAAATTCCTCTGGCCACAATGGACCTACGCAGGACTTTCGGCCTATTCACAAAGTGACTCTTAGTTCCTTTTTGGTGCAGTCATGTGCTTTTTCATTACTCTGAACATCTTTATTTTTACCACCACAGGGGACAATTGCCTGTATATTGTGTTTCATGTTAACGTGGATCGAGGTAATTACATTAGTTGCATCTAACACAAAAATTATTATTAAGTGAAGTGTCGGAACCATAAATATTTGGTTTTCTCTATTCTCAGGTTTCCTGGTGGACTTTAATCTGACATATCTGTCTCCACAAATCCTCTCAGAGGACTGGAAAGAAAAAGATACATTCTTCAATGACGGGCAACAGTTTATTGCGGTAGTCAGTAATTAATTGAATCTTGTTTCGCAACTCGTTCAATTTGCTCCCGGAGCTTAAAATATGATAGATATTTGTTGTTGAAGCCAACAAACGGGAGGGATCCACATACTGAAATGCCACCTAGTCATAAATTTATAATTTAAGTCACTTGCAATGATAACAGCTTTGAATTGTGAGCGAAAACTGAGTGTTATGGTGTTCACACCTTGTGGCAAGCAAGCAAATGCCCTCCAGCTTTCTTATCTTGAGCTTCTAGGTGCCAGGATCATCATCACCCTTATCTATCATGGCATGGAAATGCTGCGCTGGGTTAATTTCTTTTGACAGATTCTTTTGAAATGTCCATCTACTAAATGCAGATGTCCAGCACAAACTAAAGACTCCAGCTGACTGCTATTTGGGATGACTGAGAGAGATTCATTATCATACTAAAAGTTTAGATGCACGTCACAACTGATCCGTCAATATCTCTAGTGGAGGAACCCACTAGTACATCCTCTTACAAGACGTACAGTGTAAAAATAAAGTCTGTAAAGTCTGTTTTTCTATCATTATTCTTCTTTTTCTCGATCATACTTATATGTAAAACGTCTTAATCTACCTGCAGATGTAGTTGAAAATACTTCTGCTACTGCTGCAAAAAAAATATTTAATTAGAACAGTCAATGTTTGTGAAATAAGGTAAGCTGTGGTCTCTGAACAAGTTAGGGTAGAATGAAAGCCTACAGTCTTTCTTTTAAAATGAGCCCTGGATCACATCTCTGGCTGCAGCCTGTGATAAATTATATTGCGGTGAATGTTCAAATGTCCTGCTTCCAGTAGATAGAGTGACATCTCTGCTCCTTCCCTGAGAAGCATGCTCAGTTAAGACTTAAAGGACAACTCCACCCATATAATGACATATTTCAGAAAGAATGGCCCCATTAAAACATGTTGATATATCCTTGTCCTCTGGAATTATTAGCATATGCCTGCTCCTACATGCTTCATGGAAACTTAGGTTGGAATGTGTTAATGGATATTTTTGTTCACGGCATCTTCGGCAATATAGTGAGCTGCTTTTGAGTGTGAGCATGTATAAAGGAGGCAGTTAGGGGACTAGCATTCAGTCATTGGCTGTAATCACTGACAGTTACTAACTGGAAAAACCAGGAAGAAGAAACAGGGGCAACAAGACATTGTGCATTATTTCAGGTTAGTCTTTGAGTATATATTTCAGGTTTCTTGGGGATTTGGTGATGATTTACCAATCTATATTTTTTCATTTGAAGGCTGCACTTGCTATTTAATGCTGAGAAAAACAGGAAGAACCTGAACAGACATTTAAAAAATTACATCTGAGAAGAAGAGCCTATAAATGTAGGCAGAAGCTGGTCACATGGCTGAAAACAGGAAGTGTTCAAGCAAGTAATATTTCCACCAATAACTTCTCACAAACTTTACCTAGAGATCTGATTAAAGGTTAATTTTGAGGGTACAATGGAAGGCTTTTTATATAACCCTAAAATGTTTGGGAAAATTGGAGACCACAGTTACCCTTTAAGGAAAATGTAATGTCTCTTTGGAGAAAAACTTGTTTTCCAAAATGCTTAATTGTCAGAATGAACAATTATGAAGATCAGACCTTCCTTTGAACCTACAGGGAAAATCTGAAATAATCTACAAAAAACAAAAATGTTCTTCTCACTCACCATAGAAAGTAACAAAATATTTCCCCAAAGCCATGGGTCCAGCCATAGGAAAAAAAACCATTGCTGTGGTTTTAAGTAAAACCTTAAGTAAAACCTTAAAAATCACTGTTCCATGTGCAGGAAAGGCCTTCAGAAATCTAAACCGGACTCAGTAGAAAATACAAATGCAATTTCTAGTAAAAAATAAAAAATTCACCTACATAATATATAATATACCTAAACTTAATGGTCCACAGCAGCACAATATAAAGAAAGAATGTGTTCTATGTCAAGCCATTGGCCATTAATCTCACCAAGAGAAATGAACAGAGAATGGCTCTTCCATGAGTGTGTAAACTGGTCATTATCTTGCCATTTGGAGATTTGGAAGCCCATAGATATTTAGTGGTTACTGTTTATTCAGGAATGCTATTCCTGTTTTAGACTAGAAATGTTCGAATTTCGAAAAAATCCTAAATTCCGAAAATCCAAAAAGGAACCCAGAGAAGTCAATTGGGAATTAAAATCACCAAAACGTTAATAAAGACAAACATCCTGTAACACAAGCTATTTTTGAGGTTCCGCTGGCTACTTTCAAGGGTTACCCAACATTCAAGGCTATTTCCTAGGTTTACTGGAAGTAGCCCTGTATATTCGGTAACCCTCGAAAGTAGCTCCTTAAGTTGCCCAAAATATGGTAAGTTTCAAGATCCGAAAGTTCAGAATCAAAACTGGGTCTGAATAGGACCCAGATTCCATCCCTATATTAGACCAGTAAAGTGGTGATTAAGCTTTTATAGGGAGAGCTGTAAGAAAAAAAATCTGCATGGGAGTATCTAGATGGGTTTCTCATCCATGTACAGTAGTAATACTGATTACTTCCCCTGTGTGTGGTAGGGTTACCTGGTGTCTAACTTTATGCCCAGTCTCTTCAATAAGACTTTATAAGGTCCAGTTTGCAAATGGAGTTGAATGGCCTGAACTCTTTATACTGCACTGTAATTATAACTGTTACTATTAATTTCTCCAGTTAGCCAAAACAGCATATCAAGGAATAATCCGATAAACTCTATTCAAAAACATGACTATGCTATTCAAAAACATTTAATACATTTTACAACATACACGTCAGTGTTTTATTGATTTAAATTGAAAAATATATTTTTTAATCTTCCTAGACAAAGATTCAGATTTAAGAATGTGTGGTATTTGATATATTTGAAGGCTTCTCTCTATCAAACAATGGGTTTTGCAGAGAGAACAACATAGTTTATCACGAACAAGTCAACAAATGTGGCGATCGGCAGCTGTGGCCTAAAGATTGAGATGAAATGAATACAAGAAAGGTCATTCCTGGCTCCGAGGTAGAGAGAGAAAACTATTGTCTGTGATTGTATGAGACAATGGGAAGGCTTTAAGGTAAGTGGACTTGCATCTAACTCAATTTCTCTTTTTTATTATCGGAAACATCTCAAAGCTATTATTTCTTTGCACTTTTTTCTTTCAGAATCAGTCCTTTAAGACATTATTGGAGGCAAATTTTACCCTTCCCCCCTTACTATCTATAAAATAGTTCTTGCTTTTCTTTCCTTTTGTTTTTATGACTGTAAAATTTAAGAGAATATAACAAAGACAATATTATACCCGGGCAACAATTTCTAGGGGCTCAACTAGTGAATTAAAGAGCTAAAGGTCTAAACTGATTCAGACAATATGAAAACTAAGTTCTACTCTTCTAGAGTCAGTCTAATTTAGACCCGAAGTCTTTCAAATCAGCTGAGTTCCTTCATGGGCAAAGTGATCGATGATGAATTTCCATAAAAAGATATAAATGGTATTTGCAACCTGTAGTAAATGTTTTGTTTATCTAAATCAGGAATCTGCCAGCTGCAAGGTGGTCATAGCTCAGGAACATCTAGAGATAGTTGCTCAGTTTTTTGTGGCCTTGTGTTATTAAGGTCAATGCGTCACAATGTTATTTTTCTAGCTCCCGTAACTTGGTTGGCTACGTTTTTTAACTATCACCCTTCTTTAATTATCTGGTTTTTCACTCCTGTTGCCCCTAGGTGGCAAAGCCTTACCTTAACCTTCCATGGCTACATACCTTTTGAAAGATCAAAAATTTGAAAAGCACCCCATGGTTTTTCTGATAAGTCTATCGAATTCCGATCAATTCAATTGAATTTGCTGAATTGATCGTAGTTAAAGTGTATGGAATTGTCAGATAAAGATTGATAGTACAAGGAGAATTTCCACATATGCAAAGGCCAAAACTCCACAGACAAGGCACTGTCTGTGGAGTCTCACCCAAATACCAGGAGTCCAACTGTAACTCAACAACACCTACATATTAGAAGACATCTCTCTGATTATTATCCAGTCTGATCATGATCTTAAAAGGACAAAGTAATCGATCTGTTTAATATCTTCCCAGCATACTTTTAATTATAAACGCTGTATTGATTAAACTCTTTAGTATGTACAAAGCAAACCTTTTAATGTATATCCCTGGAATGATCTTCGTTTTCATGTCATATAAAGTGAACTAGAAATATACAGTCTTGAAGAATATGCTAAACAGAGGTCTATGAGAAAACTGTATTCACATTTTCTGTTCAGTTCAGAAGGTAGTTGGGATGTTTTACATGCAGAAGAGAGGGTTGGGCCTCATGAGCGAGGACAAACTAAAAACCCAGGTAACTTAGCAAAACACTTTGTATACCTTTTTTTTTCAAATTAACATTGATCTTTATTGACTTTAATTACAGTTTGATCGATACAGAAATGGACAAGGTGTGTGTGTGTATTAATGCTTTTTTATTTATTTTTTTAAGGCTTTTCACATGGCTACAAGCTGATAAAAGCAGGAAGTGTTCAGAGATACCCAGAGTGCACCTAGAGATGTGATTCTGGGTTCATTTTAAAGGTACAACTGAAAGGGTTTAATTTAACTTGTTTGGAGGCCATAATTGCCCTTTAAATAATGGGTTCTCGTTAACCTGCTACAAAACTACAGTCCAACTCTGGTAATGCTCAATAAAATATCAGTAGAGTCTTCGTAGTTCAGAATGTTCCATCACTGCCCTTTCCAGCACGCAAAGGTTTAATGGGCCATTTTAAGATTGGAGATCGAGCCACCCAATGTAAGTATTAGTGTCAGAAAGCAATTAAAACTGCTAATTAGCAAATAATTTATGCAAATGTTCTTGGAGTTCTGCTGATTATCCTTCTTGAAATAAAGTCCTACTGGGCCTCCCCTGGGCATTGAGGAACAGATGTGACTTCAACCCAAATCAGCTGCGATGTTAAGAGCGAACGGAATACCTGAATGGGGTAACGTTACTTATTAAAGTGCCCTCATTTATCACCGGCATCAAACAATTGAAAACTCTATTTATGCCGAATTTAAACATTTCCCTGTGTATCTGTCCCATGATGCCATCGTTTTACAGCTGGTTTAAAGATAAAAAAAAATCCAATGGGCTCCGAAAACCCAATACTTGAGTATAATACTGTTATAAACTGCTCATTATTACCTTTTATTACCGTGAGTTATTTTTATTATTATTATGGATGTATATAGTGCCAACATCTTCCTTAGTGCTTTACAATTACATGTATATATTATATTAATATATAATAGTGCTTTACAATTACATGGATACATTCACATCAGGCCCTTCCCTGAAGAGCTTACAATCTAACCACATTTTTTTTGACACATACAAACTATCAGTATGTCTACATGACATGTCTTTATGGGGGAAACCGGAGTGCCTGGAGGAAACCCACGGGGAGAACATACAAACTCCTTGCAGATGTATCCAAGGGTGGAATCGAACTCAGGACCATGGTCAAATTTGCCAGTTTGAATGAGAATTATGGGTTGGACTTTAGCTGGTGCCCTTGGCTTACTCAGTGCTATTGTATGAATTTTTATACATATTCTTACCTCGGTGTATGATATTTGCACAGAAGGAAATTACCGCATTCACCAATACTAAATAGTTTACCGAAAATTCTGACTGAATTTCTAAAGAGTCTTTGCTTGATTTTTTAAAAGGGAGGGTTCAACCCCCAAATAAAATGTATCTAAAAATCTAATCTAATTACCCTCCTCACTTCTTTGAGGTTCCTAATGAACGAAAGATGGGCGAACTTCCTAAAGTTTGATTCGCTTCGAATTTTTGAACTTCAGTAAAAGTTCAAAAGTTCGATAGTTTGAAAATGGCCCCATTAAAGTCAATGGAGACAAATAGTTCGAAAAGTTCTGAAAAAATATGGTTAAAATTCTGTAGCAATTCTAACTGTAAATGGATGTGGAACCTGGGAAACGGTCTGGGAAACACGTAAATATCACTGCATTTAAATACTAACTTTCCTCACGATCTAGCTATTTTTGAGCTTCTGCATTCTGCAGGGTTACCAAAATGGATCGCCGTATTCAAGGGTTATCGCCGAATTTGAGGGTTACCGAATGAGGCCTTTCGAGGGTTATGGAGTGCTAAAGTCGAGGGGTAACGGCGAATTCAAGGGTTATCGAACGCCGATATGTGAGTTATGGAGCTCTTAAATTGAGGTTTATTTGGCGAATCAAGGGTTACCAAACACTGAATTGTGGGTTATGGAGCACTACAGTCAAGGGTTATTAGCAAATTCGAATGGCGAATTGTGGGTTATGGAGCACTACAGTCAAGGGTTATTAGCAAATTCGAATGGCGAATTGTGGGTTATGGAGCACTACAGTCAAGGGTTATTAGCAAATTCGAATGGCGAATTGTGGGTTATGGAGCACTACAGTCAAGGGTTATTAGCAAATTCGAATGGCGAATTGTGGGTATGGAGCACTACAGTCAAGGGTTATTAGCAAATTCGAATGGCGAATTGTGGGTTATGGAGCACTACAGTCAAGGGTTATTAGCAAATTCGAATGGCGAATTGTGGGTTATGGAGCACTAAAGTCGAGGTTTATCGCCAAACTCGAGGGTTATGGAGTTTTAAAAGCGACGGTTATTGATTTGAACATTCGAGAAACCTTGAATGTTCGATAATTAAGGGGGGAAAGGCTGCAAGTTGGAAAAGTCTGATAGTTTGTTATTCCAAAAAAGTCAGTTTGTACAAACTCATAAAATCTGACTCAAACTAAGGTTCGAGTTCTAGTCCATCCCTAACTAATACCTAGTACCTAACTAATAATCTAATACCAGCATTCAACATCAGCCAATACCAGCACTGGTCTCAGCCAATCACTGATGCCACTGCCAGTCCGGCCCCTCACAGCAGCAGAAGACAGCTGGTAAGTATACTTAGGATCCACGCACACAGGTTTAAACCTAGCAATGTCCATGTTTTTGGGTGTAATTCGATTAAATTCTCGTTTGAGGATAGACATACCCTTTAAAATATTGTAGCACTGCAAACACAACAAATTCTATTCATAAAATTAGTGTTTTGTCCCATTGGTCATTTTTTGTCTAGTCACATGACTTGAAGGTTTGGGGATTTTAATTTGGATGGCAAGTCATTTGTGCAATAATGAATTCTGAAATTCACCTTATCTGCAAAAAAGTCCGTACAATTGTATATGATATACATGTATCCGGTAAATAGACCTAATCAGGAATCCTTGTGACAAGTTTATTGTATAACAGGGGGAGATGGGGGATGACAGGTCCAGATTGTTGTTCCAATGACGAATTATTGAGGCGATTGATAAACCCCTTAGATTGGAATGGAGCTGGCAGTGTCTAATATCTTTAGCTAATTGAAAACATTACCAAGAACTCCTAATTGAGCAATGAGTTACTCTTACTAAGTCCTGCCTTTATATAACATCTACTAAGTCAAGGCCCATGATCTGGTCAACTCTCAAGATCGCAATTTTCAAAATGGTTGGAAGTGTGTGTAGAATTTACAGAATGTAACTGTATCCCTATTATCCACAATATAAAGTATTATACTTTCTAAAACATTCATATATATGTGACTATAATAAGCTGCATTCTGGCAATTGGGTATAATTAGTATTTGATCTAGGTTTGGGATTTCCAAGATCTCAAACATCCAGGGGTCCTCCATTCTACTGTAGGAATATTATTTCAGCACAGCACATCTGTTCTGTGTCCCAACAGTCCCACGGAGCTCGTATATATGTTATCTGGATGGATGTAATAATAAAGGTCCCAGATACCAGGATACAGTGTTGCTTGATTTGTGATTGATACAACAAACTTGTAAAAAGAAAAAGATCCCTGAGTGCATCAGTTTACTGATTCATTGTCGGATAGGTGGGGTAATGTTATGGCTGGTAAGCTAACTGGTGGACTGGCTGGCAGGCTGGCTATTGCAATTCACAGCACTATCTCCCTATCAACTAGTAGCTCTCCCTAACAAAATGCAATACACTGACTAATGGCTACTGGGACACAATAAAATAGCTACAATTGGTTGTTGCATCGTTTCTGAGTGTAATCGCCTTGTAGGGAATTCTGGGAAGGAAAATCTAATTGTTTCTCAAGATTTCACAATAGCAGCAAAAACAAAAAAGTAATTCTAGTGAAATGAGATCAGCTGACTCACATAAGACAATTAGAAATTGTTATCCTTATGATTGATGACGATTATTACTGTTCTTTCCATTTTATATTTTTTATCTTCTTCATCTTCTTTTATTGTTCCTTTTGGACTGTAGTGAATCTCCTCTAACAGTCTGTGTCAGACATGCGGGACACATGGAAGAAGTGAATCAGTAAGTGTTTTCGTGTTATCAGCACATTTACAGACATTTTTACATAGATTTTAATGGACATGTGTCATGGTTGCAATAAACAATGAATACTAGAGATGGACGAACTTCATAAAGTTAGGTCCTTTTTCAAAGTTTTCAATATCATCTATGTGTATATCTCTCTATCTCTCCGTCTATCTATCTCTTTCTCTCTATCTATCATCTATCTCCATCTATCTCCGTCAATCATCTATCTCCGTCTATCATCTATCTCCGTCTATCATCTATCTATCTATCTATCTATCTATCTATCTATCTATCTATCTACCATCTATCTATATATCTATCTAATCTATCTATCTCTGCTATCTATCTATCAATCTATCTATCTATCTATCTATCTATCTATCTATCTATCTATCTATTCTATCTCTGCTATCTATCTATCTAATCTATCTCTGCTATCTATCTATCTATCTATCTATCTATATATCTATCCATTTATCTATCTATCTCTGTTATCTATCTATCTATCTATCTATCTATCTATCTATTTATCTATCTATCTATCTATCTATCTAATCTATCTCTGCTATCTATATCTATCTATCACCTATCTATCTATCTGTCTGTCTGTCTGTCTGTCTGTCTCTCTGTCTGTCTATCTATCTATCTATCTCTGCTAGCACAGAGAAAAGTCCTTGTGATTTACAGCTAAACTAACAATGGTAACACTGTAAATGGCTGTGGCACCTGAGAAATGGTCTGGGGAACATGTCACTATCACCAAAACTTGTTAAAAAACTTATTAAACATGAGCGGGCAATTGTCGGATTTGCGCAAGCTATATTCGAGGGTTACAGCCTATTCAAGGATTACCAAAGAATACTTTTGAGCGTTAACGAAAATAGAACCATAAATTTGAGGGTTACCAAAATCAAACAATACTTTTGAGGTATCTGTTGTATTCAATTAGATCAACTGGACTTGAAGTTTAGTCCTATAACACCTCTTAGCCACTATCCAATCACGCTTGTACAAGTCATTCTGAATTGAGAAAGCCAGTCGGATGACTAGCGAAACGTCTTCAAGAACTAAACTTCAAGTCCAGTTTATCTAATTGAATACAACAGATATACCATGACCTGGATGAATGAGAACCTTCACAAGCAATACTTTTGAGGGTTACCGAAAATGAACGATACAGTATTTTTGAGGGTTACCGAGTGCTACATTCGAGGGTTAGCGAAAACGATACATACATTTGAGGGTTACCAAGGGTTACATACAAGGGTTATATTTGATTGTGTTTAGGTGTGTGTAGACCTTATCATAACTGATTAGCTGCCTCTTGATTGCGTTTAGCTGTGAGCAGACCCAATTCCACTTGATTGTGTGTAGGTGTGAGCAGACCTAATCAGCGCTGATTACCTGTATCTTGATTGCGTTCAGTTTTGAGCAGATTAATAAGCGCTGATTACCTGTCTCTTGATTGTGTTTAAGTGTGTATAGACCTTATCATAACTGATTAGCTGCCTCTTGATTGCATATAGCTGTAAGGAGACCTAATTCCACTTGCTTGTGTTTAAGGTGTGAGCAGTGCTAATCAGCGCTGATTACCTGTCTCATAATTGCCTGTGTCAGAGGCGCAGGTTTTAAAACTCCAAACACATGCAGATACTCACATTAACAGAACATTGTTCAGTCTTTCAAGCCAAATTCAAAGTCTATACTTAAACTTACTCTTTTTTGTATTAATTAGTTATTTCATCCATTATTTTAATACCGGGAGAGGGACAAATGCATTAGGTAGATAATCACCGGGACCCTCCCACTGCGCTGGGTCAATTCTACATAAACAAAAACTCCAATTCCTATAGCAATTCTTTTTAAAATAACATTACAATGACACTGACTCATCCCAGCGTTTATTTTTTCCTTCTGAGCAGCAAGTCTTGCACGGCCAGTTAATGGAGGGGTTAATCCTATATAGGGAAACCTCGTTGAGTCGTCTGCTGGTGAGATGGGTAATTATCTACAATGAGTCAGCCTTGTTCCCCACACGGGTTGTCATGGTTACGGGCCATGCAGCAGGTGAGGACTTTCGCCTTTCCCCGTTTTGGAACTCTGTGCAGTAATCAAGTGTTTGGCGCACTGAGTTTGGTCTTTTACGACACAAAGCAGAGTGAAATAAACTGTTCTTCTGCTGATTAAAGGGGAACTTCAGAGCAGGGGAGTTACATTTATATCACCCCAAATTTCTTCCTTTTTTTAAAATAAAGACATTATAAAAAAAATGCAATGTGCAGAACTAGTTTGGAAACCTGGCACAGCCCTTCATCAGGTTGACGTAGTAAAAAAGTGGTCCTGCTGGGGGGGTGGTATGTCACAAGAGGATAGAAAGTCTCTGTCAGCAGGTAGAGATTTACACATAGATAGGAAAAGAATAGAATAAAGGTTTTAATAAAATATAGAATAGATATGTGGATTGTGCACTACGTGAGCAGAGAAGATCGGTCTATTTTAAAGCTCCCAGTAACCAATCAACAATGAGATATGACAGAATGTTTAAAGAAAAATAAAAAAGGTTGGTGCGAGTTATTGAGCAGTTTTAACCCCTACTATTTACAGAACAAGCAAATTGTAGGATTGAAGGTTAACTTAAGCTGGGTACACACCACCCAATATTTCGATGCTACTAATCAACATTTCATTGTATCGGTTGGTTTGTCCATCCAAATGGGCAGACAGGTCATAAAACCCCAGGTGATTGCTCAGTCACGCTGAACTTATAGCTTCAGCTACTTTTGCCGACAGTCCTTCCTCCTGGCCAACCATTCACAAGTGGCGAATAGTGGGTGAGGATGAAGGATCCCAACATGTTTTACTTATTTACCAAACTTATGTACCAAATATAGACATCTATTGGGGGTCCTGTCAGGAGCATTTTGAGGCAAGCATCCTCCTCTGCTACCTCCCAATGAGCTCCTAAACACAGAAGCAGTTATTATTACTTTTAGCCTGTATTATTATTTTACATCACTATATTCTTACCATAGCAGAACTGTCAGTATATCTACTGAGGACAAAGGTCTCAGGGACAGTTGCATTGACCAAATAAACCTTTACACACTCCCATTTTGAAAATTGTAATCTTGAAATTTAATCAATTAGATTAGGGGGAGTCATTTAGGAAACTTTATATACAGGCAGGAGAAATGCATAGCTCAATTAGGAGAAGCTTGGCAACATTTCCAATTAGCTAAAAATGTTAGACACTGCCAGCCCCAGATTCCTATTTGTCCCTCAAATCAGACTGAGAAGAATTATAGGAATGCTAGTGTGATATCTCTAATGATACAACACAAGCTATAAGCATTGCAATAATATTGAGCTATGTAATATGTGTTCATACCAAGTTTATCTGACATATTCCCTATAACTCTGAAACTTGCCCTGGATTTTGGATATTGTACATGGTTCTTCCTTTGGTGATCTCTATGTTTGTTTCACAGAGGTGTGATACTGACAGAAATAGTCTTGAGATGGACATGTACAAGAGACCCTAAACCATATTAGATATTCAGACCATCTACCAGGACACCTTAAGTTTTTTTTTTATAATAAAAGCTCTAAAATTGATTTCTTCATTAAGAAGTCAGCAGTAGAGATGGCCGAACTTCGAAAGTTCGAATTCGGACCCATTAAATTCAATAGGAGAGTGATAGTTCAAAAAGTCTGAGTGATTTACAGCTAAACTAACAATGGTAACTTACTGTAAATGGCTGTGGCACCTGGGAAATGGTCTGGGGAACATGTCACTATCACCAAAACTTGTTAAAACACTTACTAAACACGAGCGGGCAATTGTCGGGTTTTGCGCAAGCTACATTCGAGGGTTATGGCCAATTTGAGGGTTAACAAATGATATTTTCAAGAGTTAGTAAAAATAGAACCATAAATTTGAGGATTATCGAAAACGAACAATACTTTCAAAGGATTAGCAAATGAAGGATTAGCAAATCGAAGGATACATTCGATGATGATACATTCTAGGGTTAGCAGAAATGATCCGTACATTCAAGGGTTATCAAAAAGGAATGATACTTTGGAGGGTTAGTGAACCATACATTCTAGGGTTAGCGAATGGCCCGTAAATTCGGAAAAACAAACTAGTTTAAACGCGAACTAGTTTGAATAGTTTGAGTTTGTCCAAATTCACAAAGTTCGGTTTTGCGTCCATCTCTAGTCAGCAGGTGATACCATGAGGAAAATATGGTGTTGGCTGCCATTTTTGTTCTCATAAATTTTCCAATGGGGTCTGACATTTGTAGTGCAGGATCAACATAATATTATCGACTGATCCATGAATCATCAGGTGGCCGGTTGCTTTATTTTATTCTCTTTTCCTGTATAAGAACATACCCCAGCATTATTTTGTAATTACTTTACAATAGCTTAAGGTGGCCGTTCCCTTCAAACCCTTGTATAAGAGTGTACTTCACATCTACTACAGTAGGTTTGCGGCTCTCCATAGCAATCGATAAACTCTTGTACTAACATGTCTCTTTCTCTGAACAATACTTGTCTCTTGAACTTTAGTGAATTAATGTACTCTGGGTTTTCTGTCATAATCTTTTTTTCCTCTGGTCTCATCTCTTGTTGTTCGGTACATATTAGCTGGGACACGGCCAACATATTCTTGATAGATAGCTTTTTGTTAACCTCTCAGATGATTGTATCTACACTCCCTATGCATTTCTTTGTATTTTCGTTGCCCCTGTAAATTTATTTTATAATCAGCTTCATAGACAACTATAAAAAACCCTTTAAAATGTGAGTAAGTTTCTAGATGCAATGACTACTTGGCTCCGGGGGTCTGTCGAGACCTGTAGTGTAGAGATATTGATCTGGATTTAGAATTTATAGATACCCCAACTGTGGTCATGTAGTACCAGTTTGAAGCCAAATAATAAATGTATAAAATGTTGCTTTAAAGAGATTTTTATGGCTATTCTAGAATGTATCTGTGTTATGAATTAATTAGAACATTCATTTTTAGAATGCACTATTAATGCCTAAAAATGCCTAAAGTGTAAACTGGTCTGTCCCACCACCTCCCTGAGTCCAGACTCCCAACAAGGAAATATGTGATGCCGAGCTTAATTGACCCGGTCCATCGTGACTTGGCCTACATGAAGATACACTTTGCAAGAAGCATGTCTTTCCAAGTCTAATATCAGGGAGTGCAAATTTAACTAAGTATATCTTTCAAGCTACTGTATTGATAACTCAGGGATAAGGACCTAGTAGTTCAGTACCTAGGGTATTTTAGAGGGGGTTGGGTGGCTAGCAAGGGTGGTGGTATCCTTAAGCTGGCTGTACAAAGATCAAAACTAAGTTCATCAGTTTGATCAATAGACTCCTGATCACTTTTTAGCTGTTTATTGACTGAATGAATGAAAGGTGATCACACACAATGGTCCCATCATCTAGAACAGCTACTACTACTAATAACCATCCAAGAGACAAGGATGTCAATTCCCCTGGCTGATTCCCTTTCAGGAAGTAGAAGTCATTTAGACCATCATTTAGCTGGTTGATCCATGTATGGACAGATTTAGTTTTCTCTGTTGTTCTAAATCTTTCTGGAATTCCATAAACTTGATTTTGATCCTGGAAGAACTTTTAGACAACTGACCTTCACCCCAATCTGTATCCTAATTCTGCACCGTAACCGATCCTCATTAAACTTCAATCTTTGAAATAATTCTAATTATCTTCTTCATTTCTATAGAGATGTTTACAAAGTATACTGAGTATTAATACACCGCTAGGATTGACTGCTAATTTTCCCATATTGTCTATCTTAATCTCAATTAGTATAAATCATATTGACATCGGTTCTAATTACGGAGTCTGTCTACATAATACTAATGTGTTGGTTTGTTTTTACGCTTCAACTGTTTTCTTTTCTGTTTTTAATCTTAGTTTATTTTTTCATTAATTATTCCATATGCCATCCATGGTGATTGGTCTTCCATAAATGTATTACCGTGCCCTTTTTCCAGGAATATTTCTGGAGCCAGTGCTTCCTGCAAACATTTTCACTGAAATGTGCCAACTGGCTTCCTGTTTGCAGTACCTCTAATAGTGTGCGTGTTATGGTCTTATGGGAATCATACACACACCAATCCTGATCGTACAACATCGCGATATTTCTATATTGTCCAATGGCTGGTTCATGTATGAATGATCGTCAGACAATTTTTTTTTTTGTATCGAATCAAAAGGAAAAAAAGTATTGGACCAATACCGATCATTGGTGCATATATGGGCCTCTTAAGTCCCTGGGTTGATTCAGTTGTTCATTAGAGGTCTGAGCATGTTTGACCCATCCAAAAGCCAATCAGTAGAAATTACTCTAAAGACCATTTTAAGAAGTGGTGCATCTTGGGAAGAAGAACAGTTGCAGGTCCTAAAATGGCAGCTCACTACCAACCACAGCAAAGCATAACAAAGAGTATGAAATGGGTTGATTTGTGAGAAATTAACAGAATATATAGAATACCAAGGTATTTGTAATATGGATAAATAATTACATTTTTATTTTTTTTTACACTGAACCTCTCCTTTAACTGCAACTGGATATTGCAAGGGTGCAAAATCCAAATGACCTGAAACTGTTAACAGAAAAGTTTTTAAAAAAGGACAGATACCATGGGAATGCTATGTATCAAAGTCCATGAGGCTAGTTGGACATACTAAATCCAAAGATATTAAATATCTGTAATTATCACCATTTTATCTAATCCCCCCATTACTTTCTTCAACCACTAGTTGGAGTTACATTTCATCTTCTGTTTGTTACAGTCAATAGACTTGTTCCATTTTTTTTAATATATCCCAGGACAGATATAAATATGACATTTTTACATTGCAAACCATTTGTGTTTTCATAAATGTTGTACATGAGTTGTGCATGTTTGCATCTGTATTGCAATACATAAAGTAATATTTGCCACTAGATTCATATTCAAACAGTAACAGCACAAAAAATTTAAAGGGTAAGTTCAGTGGAAATTAATTGTTAGTTTGTGTAATGTCTTCTTAGTTATTCTACATATTCTCTCCAATTTTGAAAAATCAGTTGATTTCATACCCTTTGCTGTTCCCTGCTGTTGACATTAGTGAGCTGCCATTTAATGTTCTAACAGTCCTTCTTTTTCCCAGGATGCACCAAATCCTTGGAATGTTCCTAACAGTAATTTCTACTGATTGGCTGTTGGATGGGTCAAAGATGCTCAGATCTCTACTGAGCAACTGAATCCACCCAGGCACTGGGTCAAGGGAAAGACCATAACGGTCTCTACTAGGGGTCCTGCAAACAGGAAGTCAGTATTTCGGTTGCATTTATTTATACACAGACAAAATGCTGAATTGGCAGATTAAGGTCATTAGGATGAAAAAATACGGCTCTTTTTTCTGAAAAGCATATGTATTTGCACTGAACTTCCCCTTTAACTTTTAATACAATGGTTCTGGGTTCTGTCTTGTTTTCCATTGTCCTTACATAATTTAGATTTTAACAATACTTTGAGAACCGTCTAGTGCTTTAACGCTGTTTGATATCGAAAGTTCATGACTGAAATACAATACGAGGCCATGTTAAGTAGCCTCAAGCTAAAAGAAAACATGTTATGTCCCTAATTCATCATCAATTGTGATGCCTCTGAAAATGATACCGAATTATACGTGATGGGAATGATATCCCACCCTAAATTGGCTTTGGTTCATTTATATCTAAGCTTTCTAATTAGTAAGACTAAAAGTTTGTCTTCTCACAATATCTGTCAAATCCCAGTCTACCCCACCAACCTAGTTAGAGAACCTACCAGGCTGTCATGTAGTGTCAGATAGAATGTAGCCCAATCCAGTAACTAGAATAGAAGTGCAATAAAACCAGTGATATTTACTCAATAATTTAGGTCTCCCAAGGACATTGCACACATGATTGATCACCCTGTCTTTCCTTACAGGATTTTAAATGCTATTCTTCAAACTTTCATCCAGGATTCAGTTCTTGGTTTAACCCCTTCCAATGTGACATCTTTAGATCGAGAATTAAATAAAACTGAATGTAAAACATTGGTGGTTTTTTCTATAAATTATATTATTCAGCAATATTTGGTCTTTAAGGGAAGGAAATGTGTTTTAGAGCATAGTTCTCCTTTAAGGGTCCTTGTGAGGCTTGGGTCCAAGGGAAGATTCCTTCTCCTCTTCGTTCCTAATATTGCCCACAGCTGTAAGCACAACTTTATAACAATGACATCTCACAAAGGACTAGACAATGAGGAACGCTTTGTTGTCATGGAAACAATGACACATTTTTTGTCAGAAAAAAAACCAACAAAATTACAAGGGCCTAAGGCTATGTTCACACTATGTAGCACGTTAACACATGGGAACATCTCTCTCACAATGTTGTGCGATGTTCCCCTTGCATTGTTGCATAGTGGGGTCCATTGATTTTAAAAGCACCTCTATACATCAACGCAGCAAATCGCTGCATGAATTGCTTTGCAAGCAACCAGTATTGTGAGATCCTATAAGCATTTTGTTGCAATTTTAAAAACCTACATGGAGATTCAATAAAAGTTCTTATCGTTTAAAATAGTGCTAATTTTGCCCCAGCCAATCAGATCTTATTTAACATTTGTAAGCTAACATCTGATTGGTTGGGGCAAAATTAGCACCATTTTAAATGATAAGAACTTTTATTGTATAACCCCCCCTAGTGTGAACGAGCATTAAACAGAGACTTCCGTTTTAAATAATTCTAAAAAATATTTTAAAACAACTTTAAAATATTTAGCGAGTGTGAACAAACCCTAACAGTGCAGTGCAAGGTCGAAAGTTAACGACTCCCTTGCAACCAATGGTGTAATCATTTATTTCTTATAATCCGAAGCTTCTGTTTACTCCAGAGAACGCCTAACTGGGTCCGCTATCTAAAGTCAAAAACAAAAAAACCCTCTCACTTTCATAGTAAACAGAATGGTAGATGTAAACATGGTTATTATGTTAATCACAAAATTAGTACCATTATTTATTCATACTGCGCCAACACATTCTGTGACACAGTGCGACGGAATGGATCGAGTGAATACAGAATCATACAATAAAGCGTGAACAAGGAACGCTGACAATCTCAAGGTAACCTTTCTCTTTCACCTCGTTGGCTGTTGTTTTGTCCTCTAAAACTTCCTGCGGCTTCTGAAATATTAATAGATTCACGTATAGGTTACAGGTCTGGGCCTGTGGTAGCGCCGGGCGCCTCCGTTATTTCATTTAGATCCTTCTAATTGCATTTGGCGTGAATTTCACGTTGTTAATAATTGGAATAGATAAAGTGGGGCGCCTTGTGAAATGCCATTATCTTGGATGGTTCTAGTTAATCAGTGTTTGGGGAGATGGATGGGCGACACGTAATAGTATTCTGAATTAATATATGTACCAATGCAATAACTACTATCTGCCCTGACATGTTATACCCATTATGATGTCAAACTGCACCTTTGTAAGGTAACAGCCTGGGTAACATAGTTGTGACATCGCAAAGTACCATCATGGGCATGCATACATCATCTTACTCTTCCTTCATCTGGGGCAGAACCAGAAAAGGAGCAGGATTTCCTGGGATGTCACAATTAGAGATGTAATGTGGGTTCGAATCAGTTTTGAATCGAATCTGAGGGTTTCGAACTCCCGACGAAACTTTAGAAACTCGCGGATTTCATGGAACTCGGATTTTCCGAATTTTGGATTTTTACTGAAATCTCGATAATCACAATAGATGATTATCGAAATAGAAAATCAAAACTAAAGTAATGATCGATTTCGGTAACCCTTGAAAGTAATGAACAATTTCGGTAACCCTCAAATTTGTAATATCGGTAACCCTCGAAAGTATTGATCGATTTCAGTAACCCTTGAAAATAGAATGTGGAAGCTCGATAGTAGCCAGATCGTGAGGAAACATAGTTTTAATATTAAATATTATATTATATAAGTTTTGGTTCTATTTACGGGTTCCCAAGACCATTCCCGAGGTGTTATTTACAGTGACCTACTTTTACTATTTCTGCCTCAAAATGGACAGAAACTTTCAAATTTTTTCTCTCATAGACTTCTATGGGTCCGTTTTCCAATGTTCGAAATTTTCGAAAATTTGAAAAGGGAACGAAACTCAACAGTTTTTGAACATCTCTAGTCACAATCCCTCTTCCATGAAAAAGTATGCCTGGCCATGGACATCAAATAATAGTCAAATTCTTTCAAATCCAATGGGATTTGTCTATTAATGGCTGTGTATATGGTCCGCTGACTGAAAAATTGACCATCAGTAGTCACATACCTCATATTTAGATATAATTTATATTTTAATCTATATTTTATATTATTTTAGTTCTCCTTTAACTGCATGTGTCCCAGGTGTTTCCCTGTATTCTCTCTGACAAAGATTGTGCACCAAGAACACCAATGCATTGTCCTCCACTATGGCTGACCAAGCCCACCAGCTATTTCTTCACGCACCCAACCAGCATGGGTTTACAAGCATAGATTTATGTTCAGTTCTTGATTGTTGGAATCCATTTGTTAGCTAGTAGAGTTCACTCCTCAGAGTTGGACACATAAATCTTCAGTTTCTCACTGATGGAGCCGTTAGAAGGTTAAATCTGCTGAGGATGAAGTTATTTGAGCAAAACCCACACAGCAGTTTTGCTGGGTAATGTACTAATAGTCTCCACAAAGGCAGTCAAGGTGCTGTGAACTGATGATAGAATAAAATACTTTGATATATACCATTTCATGCTCCACTTAACGGATGGGTTATGTCACGTTGGCCAAAATGGAAGAGCTATTTATCACTCCATGACAGTTGTATCAACATCAATTGCATTCCCGTCCAATGCACAAAGCCCTTTCAAAAACGTCTGTAGGAACAGCCATGGACTGAGTTACAAAAAGCGAGAAAATTCCTTTTTATTTGAGAAGAAAAAGCAAATACAGTTAATAATATCAGTAAGTTATTGGGAACAGGAAATATCTGTGTTAATATCCTCCCAACCTTGTATATCCACTCAAGCAGACAACCCAATGACCTGCCCCAAGACTAGGCTCCTTTCTGCCCAGCAAGATGTGGAATTTTATGGAAGTCTTTTATTACTGAAGTCCTTCACATGAAGATAAAATAGGTCTTTGTCTATATAAAGAACAAGGTTAGGGTAAAGCTAGGCTGTCCCTAATATTTAGTCGAATGTCCTTCCTTCTCTCTCTCTCTCTCTCTCGGTGAGTGAATTATTGCTTACCTCGAGCAATATTGTCCTGATATTCCTTAGTATAGCCATCTCATTAGATACAGCACACATTCAAGCAAGTGTCATGTTTTGAGACATTAACATTGTTTTTTAATAAAAGAAATAAAAAGAAAACAGGTTGAAGCATTATTAGACTGGGGTACCACAACCTCAAGACACCTATGAATGTAGACAGTCATTTGATGGGCTAAAAGAGAAAATATTAAACTGGAGAAGCCAACTGGATAGATAAAAAGATTGTGCTTAATAGGCTCCTGGTCTGCATTTATCAGATTGGCCCCTACTGTATTCCCATGATGTCAGGCATTATAGGGCATGGCATCTTTATAACCCCCTCTCCCCCTCCCTGTACCCAATGGGTAAGCTGAATCTGAAATTATAAAATGTAATTGAAAACACGTGTAAAGGCAAACATTTCTGTGATATTAGTTGAATATTTTTCCCCATCCCTGTCTGTCTGTGTGTCCCGGTTTCTGTGTTCACCTGAAATAACCTGCTGAGGTTTACTGCAGCCATTTGCAGGGCTATTGAACGGATCCACAGAATCTAAAAAATGAATCAGTTTCATAGAGATTTAGAGAGTTGGACTATTTGAGACAACAGCACCATCTGCAGTCTAGAGAACTTGAATTTAGAAATAGATCCCCAAAATGTATACTTGTTCCCTCAAAACCAGACCTGGAATCTAGAACCTGGATCTAGAACCTAGTGTTCTGTTTGGCACATAATAATTGGTTTGGGTCAAGGTGGAAAAAAAACCTGGATTTGTTAAATTCTATTTGAATAAATACACAGTATACAGTCTGTTTGTTGAAAAATCTAATTTGAATGTTTTCTGAGCAAAATATTCCAGGGTTAGAACTTATGGACAAACACCTACTGGTTTAACCAGGTAAGTTATGAGATTATCAGGGAGAATCACCTACAGCCCCAACACACTCTCCCAGAAGAGATTTACCAGAGGCTGCACGGCTCTGGGTGAATCTTAACTTCATGTAAGTATTTAATGGTAGCTCTCAGCTGACGCTAAATTCCTTTGCTTAAGGAGCCTCATAACGTCTGATTACTAGGCTTGTGTCTCTTCTGATACTTGTGGAGTTGCCGCCACCTTGGGGTTTAAGTCAGGCTAACCGATTGTTGTAGGCCCATTCATCATTGGGGGACTTTATATGTGAAACAGATGACTGACTAATATAGGACCTTTTAGGGTGAGTCACCAAATATTATCTACATGCTCACTGAAGTCTTTGAAATAAAAATTAAAAGGCTAACAAAATGTTCTCCAACTGTCTTTCTTCTGTTGTAACTACAAATATACAGTAATAATGACTATTCATTCCTTACTTGACTAAGCAGTTTCCCTTTTCTCATCCTCCTCATCCAAACTACCAACAGCTAAATTTTTCTACCCAGGGTGCTTAGGGGCGCCAATATCAGCCATGAGGCCCATGTCATTAGGGATGTAACAGTAGCGTCTTACCTTTCCCCAAACCAATCGATGCGTTACCAGACGTAAACAGTAATGCATCATGGGATCACGGAAAGGTAAGTGGCTGTTGTTAAGGGGACTTTATAGACTCCCTACAATTACGAGGTAACACAAATTGGAATTATGCTGGGTGCACTGCGCTAGTTAAAAGAAGATCTGGAAAAAGAGCCACAAAATAAGGGTAAAACCCATGTTGACCGGATATTACACTGTGTGGGTTTTATTTTAGGGATATTGAATAATGGGGGGCTGGTATGATCCTAATCTTATACTGTGCTAGAACTAAATTGGTCCAAGTGTGCATTGTTTCTACCCTGTGTTTGGTTTCACCCCCATTGACAGAATTTTTTAAAACAAATAAAATCATAATGTTCTCATAGAAGTGCTAACTATTCCCATAAGGTGCAAGTTATAAAGCCCAGTAACTGCCAGGTGGACGGATTGCTGTACCGAAGATTCATCCACTCGGGCGGTTTGGTCATCTAATAAATACTGAATGGAAACGTATTTATTTCGGAGGCGAAGGGGACTGGCTGGGCTCCAACTGCAAGCGGCTATTTCCACTCTCTTACTTTCTCAATAATAGGAAGAGAAACAATGTTTATCTAGGAGCACGTGAGGGGAGGAACGAGAACATCTTAGAGATAAAGAAGAAAGCAGAAAAAGAGATTATTTTCAGCTCTTTAACAGTTTCTGACTGGGAATTCAGCAAGGCTACGATTTATAGTTACTAGACAGGGAGAAGGGAAAGAGAATTCAAATGGTCAGACAGTGATCACATATTCTATTACTTTCTATTACTTTTTATTCTTAATGCAACATGGGTGTATTGTGTTAGTTATTCTGGACTGAAAATAGTCACCTACACTTTGCAGACCATCCTTCCTTCTATAAACTCCACCCTGAGCATTAGCATAACTAATAAGAATAAATTCCTTCCTGACTCCAAGTGGCAATCGGAAATATCCCTGGATCAACTTAATGTATCAACTAGACATTAACCCCGTTAAATTAACTGACACTAGAAGCCCAGAGTGCACTCTCAGTGTCCTAAGGTCATAGCCCCCTCCTCCATGTCCCAAGGTCAGAGACCCATCTTAGTGTCCCAAGTTCCTGTCCCAAATCCAGGCCCCCTCTTTCAAGAATCCAGCCCCCCCTCTCTCCCAAATTCAGCCCTCCCCAAACACCCCCTATGTCCCAAATCCAGGCCCCCCTCTGTTCCAAATCCAGCCCCCCTCTGTCCCAAATCCAGCCCCCCTCTGTCCTAAATCCTGCCCCCTCTCTCCCAAATCCAGGGTCCCCCTCTGTCCCTTGGTCCCAAATTCACACCTCCTTCTGTCCCAAACCCAGCTCTCCCCCTCTGTCCCAAATCCAGGGTCCCCCCTCTGTCCCAAATCCAAGGCCCCCCTCTGTCCCTCAGTCCCAAATACAGCCCCTCTGTCTCAAATCCAGCCCCCCCACTCTGTCCCAAATACAGGGTCCCCCACCTCTGTCCCAAATCCATGGTCACCCCCCTGTCCCAAATACAGGGTCCCCCACCTCTGTCCCAAATACAGGATGCCCCCTCTGTCCCTCTCCCAAATCCACCACCCCCCTCTGTCCCAAATCCAGGCCTCCCTCTGTCAAAAATCTAGCCCCCCTCTCTCCTCCAAATCCAGCCCCCCCAACCCCCCCCGTCCCAAATCCAGGCCCCCCTCTGCTCCAAGTCCAGGGCCCCCCTCTGTCCCAAATCCAGACCTCCCTTTTGTCCCAAATCCAGGGTCCCCCTCTGTCCCTGAGTCCCAAATACACCACCCCCCCTCTGTCCCAAATCCAAGGCCCCCCTCTTGTCCCTCGTCCCAAATACAGCCCCTCTGTCTCAAATCCACCCCCCCCACTCTGTCCCAAATACAGGGTCCCCCACCTCTGTCCCAAATCCATGGTCACCCCCCTGTCCCAAATCCAGGGTCCCCCCTCTGCCCCAAATACAGGGTCCCCCACCTCTGTCCTAAATCCATGGTCACCCCCCTGTCCCAAATCCAGGGTCCCCCCTCTGCCCCAAGTCCAGGGCCCCCACTCTGTCCCAATACAGGGTCCCCCACCTCTGTCCCAAATCCAGGATGCCCCTCTGTCCCACGTCCCAAATCCACCACCCCCTCTGTCCCAAATCCAGGCCTCCCTCTGTCAAAAATCTAGCCCCCCTCTCTCCCAAATCCAGCCCCCCAACCCCCCGTCCAAATCCAGGCCCCCCTCTGCTCCAAGTCCAGGGCCCCCCTCTGTCCCAAATCCAGACCTCCCTTTTGTCCCAAATCCAGGGTCCCCCTCTGTCCCTGAGTCCCAATCCACCACCCCCTCTGTCCCAAATCCAGGCCCCCTCTGTCAAAAGCCAGCCCCCCTCTGTCCCAAATCCAGCCCCCCCTCTGTCCCAAATCTCCCCCCCTCTGTCCTAATATCCAGCCCCCCTCTGTCCCAAATCCAGGGTCCCCCTTTGTCCCTCAGTCCCAAATCCACCCCTCCTTCTGTCCCAAATCCAGCTCCCCCCCTCTGTCCCAATCCAGGTCCCCCCCTCTGTCCCAAATCCAAGGTCCCCCATCTGTCCCAAATCCAGGGTCCCCCCTCTGTCCCTGAGTCCCAAATCCACACCCCACCCCCTCTGTCAAAAGGCCAGCCCCCCTCTGTCCCAAATCCAGCCCCCCCCCCCTCTGTCCCAAATCTAGACCCCCCCCCCTCTGTCCTAATCCACCCCCCTCGTCCCAAATCCAGGGTCCCCTTTGTCCCTCAGTCCCAAATCCACCCCTCCTTCTGTCCCAAATCCAGCTCCCCCCCTCTGTCCCAAATCCAGGGTCCCCCCCTCTGTCCCAAATCCAGGGTCCCCCCCTCTGTCCCAAATCCAAGGTCCCCCATCTGTCCCAAATCCAGAGGCCCCCTTCTGTCACAAATCCCCTTTGTCCCAAATCCAAGATCACCCCTCTCTCCTAAATCCAGGTTCCCCTCTGTCCCAAGCAACTTTATCTGCGGTTGTGTTCTGCCTCCTGTTGTTTTCCTGTGTTTCTCCCTCTAGTAGTGAGTCCATAGGAACGTAGTGCACAACACACGCACACAGAATCACATAATTATTTCTGGGATTTTATATACATTATAGATACCAGAAACTCATCCAGACTTTTTTTTAACTATCCAATGAACCTGCCATCACCATGTCCAATGGCTCCATAGTTTAAACCGTTCTCACAAGGAAAAACCCTTTCCAAACTTCAAGACTAAACATATTTTCCTCCAGTCTTAAAGGATGTCAACATGTCCTCTGCCATGTTTATTGGTGAACAATGCCCCAGATAGTTTATTGTATGGCACATTAATGTATTCATACACAGTAATCATATCTCCATGCAAGTGCCATTTCTCTAGTGTACATAATTGTAACTTCCCCAATCTGTCTTGATATTCAACCTTTCTCAGTCCCCTTATTAATTTAGTTGCCCTTCTCTAAACCCTTTCCATTTCCAAGATATCCTTTTTGTAAACAAGATTGCAAATTGTACCACACATTCCAAATAGGCCTTACCAATGCTTTGTAAAGAGGGAGAATATATTTTTTCTCCAGAGAATCCATACCTCTCTTTATACAGACAATACCATGCTGCGTCTACAAACTGTATTAACTTACTGTAATCCTGGATATTCTGTCGTACAAGAAGACATCCAATCACATATAACACCTATGGATCAGGTAACTAACTGTAACCCTGGATATTCTGTCCTGTCCAGAAGACACCAATCACATATATACACCTATGGATATGGTAACTAACTGTAACCCGTGATATTCTGTCTGTACAAGAAGACATCCAATCACATAATACACCTATGGATACAGGTAACTAACTGTAACCCTGGATATTCTGTCTGTACAAGAAGACATCCAATCACATATATACACCTATGGATACAGGTAACTAACTGTAACCTTGGATATTCTGTCTGTACAAGAAGACATCCAATCACATATATACACCTATGGATACAGGTAGCTAACTGTAACCCTGGATTCTGTCTGTCCAAGAGACATCCAATCACATATACACACCTATGGTACAGGTAACTAACTGTAACCCTGGATATTCTGTCTGAACAAGAAGACATCCAATCTATATATACACCTATGTACAGGTAACTAACTGTAACCCTGGATATTCTGTCTGTACAAGAAGATCCAATCACATATATACACCTATGGATACAGGTACTAACTGTAGCCCGGTATTCTGTCTGTACAAGAGACATCCAATCACATATATACACCTATGGATACAGGTAACTAACTGTACCCTGGATATTTGTCTGTACAAGAAGACACCAATCACATATATACACCTATGGATACAGGTAACTAACTATAGCCCTGGATATTCGTCTGTACAAGAAGACATCCAATCACATATATACACCTATGGATACAGTAACTAACTGTAGCCCTGGATATTCTGTCTGTACAAGAAGATATCCATCACATATATAAACCTACGGATACAGGTAACTAACTGTACCCCTGGATATTCTGTCTGTACAAGAAACACCCAGTCACATATATACACCACGGATACAAGGTAACTAGCTGTGACTCTGGATATTCTGTCTGTCCAAGATGACATCCAATCACATATATACACCTATGGATACAGGTAACTAACTGTGCCCTGGATATTCTGTCTGTACAAGAAGACTCCATCACATATATACACCTATGATACAGGTAACTAACTGTAGCCCTGGATATTCTGTCTGTACAAGAAGAAATCCAATCACATATATACACCTATGGATACAGGTAACTAACTAGCCCTGGATATTCTGTCTGTACAGAAGACATCCAATCACATATATACACCTATGGATACAGGTAACTAACTGTAGCCCTGGATATTCTGTCTGTACAAGAAGAGATCCAATCACATAATAAACCTACGGATACAGGTAAACTAACTGTAACCCTGGATATTCTGTCTGTACAAGAAGAGATCCAATCACATTACACCTACGGATACAGGTAACTAACTGTGACTCTGGATATTCTGTCTGTACAGAAGAGATCCAATCACATATATACACCTACGGATACGTAACTAACTGTAGCCCTGGTATTCGTCTGTACAAAAGAGATCCAATCACATATATAAACCTACGGATACAGGTAACTAACTGTAACCCTGGATATTCTGTCTGTACAAGAAGAGATCCAATCACATATATACACCTACGGATACAGGTACTAACTGTAGCCCTGGATATTCGGTCTGTACAAGAGAGATCCAATCACATATATAAACCTACGATCCAGGTACTAACTGTAACCCTGGATATTCTGTCTGTACAGAAGACATCCAATCACATATATACACCTACGGATACAGGTAACTCCGTGACTCTGGATATTCTGTTCTGTACAAGAAGAGATCCAATCACATATATACACCTACGGATACAGGTAACTAACTGACTCTGGATATTCTGTCTGTACAAAAAGAGATCCAATCACATATATAAACCTACGGATACGGTAACTAACTGTAACCCTGGATATTCTGTCTGTACAAGAAGAGATCCAATCACTATATACACCTACGCGATACAGGTAACTAACTGTAGCCCTGGATATTCTGTCTGTACAAGAAGAGATCCAATCACATATATAAACCACACGGATACAGGTAACTAACTGTAACCCTGGATATTCTGTCTGTACAAAAGACATCCAATCACATATTACACCTACGGATACGGTAACTAACGTGACTCTGGATATTCTGTCGGTACAAGAAGAGATCCAATCACATATATCACCTACGGATACAGTAACTAACTGACTCTGGATATTCTGTCTGTACAAGAAGAGATCCAATCACATAAATAACCTACGGATACAGGTAACTAACTGTAACCCTGGATACTGTCTGTACAAGAAGAGATCCAATCACATATATACACCACGGATACGGTAACTAACTGTAGCCCTGGATATTCTGTCTGTACAAGAAGAGATCCAATCACATATTAACCCGGATACAGTAACTACTGTAACCCTGGATATTCGTCTGTACAAGAAGAGATCCAATCACATATATACACCTACGGATACAGGTAACTAACTGACTCTGGATATTCTGTCTGTACAGAAGAGATCCAATCACATATATACACCTACGGATACAGGTACACTAACTGTAACCCTGGATATTCTCTGTACAAGAAGACATCCAATCACATATATACACCTCACGATACAGGTAACTAACGTGTGACCCTGGATATTCTGTCTATACAAGAAGAGATCCAATCACATATATACACCTACGGATACAGGTAACTAACTGACTCTGGATATTCTGTCTGTACAAGAAGAGATCCAATCACATATATACACCTACGGATACAGGTAACTAACTGTGACTCTGGATATTCTGTCTGTCCAAGAAGACATCCAATCACATATAACACCTATGATACAGGTAACAACTGTGACCCTGGTATTCTGTCTATACAAGAAAGATCACATCACATATATACACCTACGGATACAGGTAACTAACTGACTCTGGATATTCTGTCTGTACAAGAAGAGATCCAATCACATATAAACCTATGGATACAGGTAACTAACTGTAACCCTGGATATTCTGGCATTACAACACAAAATCCATTAAGTGCTTGGAGTGAAGTGTCTGTCAGTGGAAATTCATGTTTATGATCTAATCTAAAGAGAGAGAGTGTTAGATTGTTGAAGCAAGTTGGGTTTAATTTGTCCAAATTGCTTTGGTGTTTTTCACGCTGGCTTGTTAAAGCAGATGGGGCAATCCTGTGGAAGCTAAAGAAAGTCTCAGGTCTCCTCCTACACTAAAAATACCCCATGTGGTGTTACTGAAAAATATTAGCCTTTACTAAAAACGCGTTTTAACGTGCGTTCCGTATGGAGAGACCAATTGGCCAAAACTAGCGTGCGCTTTTTCACGTGGAGGATTTTCATTTTGGAGCATATGCGATCACCATTCG
Source organism: Hymenochirus boettgeri (assembly GCA_019447015.1). NCBI lineage: Eukaryota > Metazoa > Chordata > Amphibia > Anura > Pipidae > Hymenochirus > Hymenochirus boettgeri. The sequence continues at coordinate 12,957,250 of CM033472.1, forward strand.
AATCGCATGCGATATTGGTAACGCAGCATTGCACAGAATGCAGTGCAACTGGACGGTAAAGCGTGTTGCAACTGGCATAATGTGGCCTTAGCCTAACAAGTAAAAATACATCAGCACAATTTTCATGTTCATTATTTGTGCTCAGTAGATTCATTTAACCCTAAAATGTCCTTGGGACAAGTGGAAATATACAAATTATTACACTGCATTATATTAATTAAATGTTTTTAAGCTCCAATTCCCTTTGTCACAATGGGAAAGTGAGCGCGCACACACCGGTGTAATATTTGCCGAGAATATTAACCTGATTTGCTGAGAAAATTATACTTTTTTGTCACCCACAGAAAATAATAGGGGCTATAAATTATTTCTAAATAGAGCAAATTCCCTAGAATAAAAGATCTTCAACAATCTGCTGCTCAAAAACACAACGTCCGCAAGGAGTTTTATTTATTTATTTATTTTCCCTTAATAAAGTTTCTACAAGACTCCATCCAATGTCAATGTGATGTCTTCTGTACTAGTGTTTCCTCTTTATATGTGCCGACCTATAGGAAAATACCACAATCAAATCAGTCCTTCTGACATAAGATGTTCCAAATTCCAGAAGAGGATACGGGAAATAAAATTTATATAAAATCACTTTTAAGGTCTAAATATTTTTTATTTGTAAACTCCAAAATTTTTTATAGTCCAGAATCGAAAACAACACCCTAAAAACACCAATAAGCTATAAAATGCCACTTCAGTAAATAGTATTAAGTAAATGTAAGCCTGTGAGAACTGGATGAAGTATCTGTGTGGTGCAGTGTCAGGCCACACCTCCTGACCTCAGTCACATGCTTCCCTTCTTTATCTGTCGAGCGTGTGCAGAACATAATGGTCGTGACCAAACTATGTGATACTAGATGCTGAATAAAGTAAGTACAAGCCATATGTATTTAGGTAAATTTCCCAGCACCCGTATCAATGAGAGGTAAGACACAGATTACTGGTTTTATATTAAGGTGTTTCTGCCTTCTGTTCAGTGTTGTTCTGGCTTTAGTTGCCCTTTAAGGTTTAGGGTGGCCAAGGATCTTATTAGACAAATTATTAAAAGACTATAAAAACCATAAAGACCAACTTTTTTACTGCTCTGACTAGAGAAGGAGACGCCATCTTGGAAATGTGGACAATAGGAGACATTTTTCTGCCTGACCGTTTTGCATCTTGGCTTGTACGTAAACCTCCTGTCTAACTTCTTCCCCTTCTTTAAAGCCTGCATGTTCCCTAAACCCTTACATTGTTTCACCGCAAGCAACACAATACTCATTACCTCAGTTCACACACAGCAATTCCTCCAAACTAAGCTTCACAGGCATTTAAAGCAACCTCAGGAAGCACAGAGAGTGCACTGTCTGGCAAAGGAGCCCTGAATTCTGCACAGCTGGAGGCGTCGATAAAATGTCAGGCTGAGCGGGGAAAAGAACTGACAGTAGGAGATAACTAACGCTATTTTTATCTGCTAATCTCTGCCAGAATCTTGTCATTGTTGCAGCGTGTGTCTTCTGTTCTCCAGTACCATGTGTAGGGAACACAAGAAATGGTGGCAAACTCTTCTGGGGTCATCTGTACGTACCAATTAACAGAGGGAATGAAGCCATATAAGCTCCATGGGTAACAATATGTTTGAAGAAGGAACCTGTACAAAGTGCCTATGAGAAGTCCCCAGGTGATAGTACAGAATGGAGGTAATGTCAATACAGATAAGCAGCTCTTGACTGTCTCTTTCCATTAAAAGGTTTACAGCACATCAATTTGCTGGGGGTGCATTTACTTACAAGTCTTTTACTTTCCCTGCCCATAAATAATATTTTCATTTCCCTTATAAGTCTATTTAGAACAATCAATATTAGAGATGAACCAGAACGCGAATCCGAGTGGATTTCTGAGATCCATGGATTTTCCAGAATTCCGCTTTTTCAGTTTTTTTCGAACCGCGTTCGGAAATTTTCGAAAATTCCAAGGATTTTTCTTTTCTCTCGATTTGAAAACGATCCAGCCACATGTCCCAAATTCACCAGTGGCAGCTATTTAACCAGTCCCAACCCACTTTAAGCCATGGAATGGTCATTCTGGCGGGGGGTTGTTCCAAGGCTTAATAAGAAGTTGGCAATTTTGTACATAGAAGCAATCAATCCTCAAATGCAGATTCCAATCCAATTTTTTGAAAATTGGGAATATTTAAAAATTATGAGAAATCTCGAAAATACTATCAGAATATAAAACAGTAAGTGCAAGATGATTCTGGTACTGGATGGTGCTTTTTTAAAGATTTTGGCCATTGAAACATGTTCCCAGACCATTTCCCAGGTCCTTGAGCCATTAAAGAAATAGGTCACTCAAAAGTGAACTTTTCCTTAATGTATTGATTGAAAGCTGGGAGGTTAGGAGCTATGCCTTACCTCCTGTTCTTCAATCAATTCCCCAGGGGTGATGGAGGAAGAAAGAAGATATTTACTGTACCTTACTAGGATCCGCCGCATACAGTGGAATCCTACCACTTCGTCAGAGTAACTATAGTGCGCATTATCATGCATGCGCACTATAGTTACTCTGAACAGGAAATGGTCTGGGCCTGTCACTGTTACTCGCGTTGGGTTGCTGTGTAAGGTACGTTTCTTCTATCTTCGTCCGTCGCTCCTGGGGAATTGATTGAATGGGAGGTAATCTGCGAATCTGTGAGTGAATGGATTTTTGTAAGTTCGCCCATTTCTAATCAATGAGAGAACTGGTCATTTAAAGACTATATCCGTCTAAGCACAAGAGATTGAAGCTCCGCAGGGCAGGAACTTGCAAGGTTTCAAATACTTGTATACTTATTAATATACATAAATATGTTTGTATTTATTAATATTTGCCCCCCTTGCATGACCTTTTGTAGTTTACCATTGTACAGTCTGCACCCCCAAGTGCACATACATATAAGAGAGCAGAGGGGGGGGTGTGTTTACTTATCGTGAAATGACAAAGAATCCCAAAGGGAGCATTTAAAGGGTACCACTAAATTCACAAAAAGTCAACACCCCCCACCCTAGGCTATCTTTAAAAACCTAAAACTTACCCGACCTCATTACCTTAATCACAGCTCTTTTCACTACTTACTGGATGCTGCTGTCAGGCATTGGGCAGATGTCACCGACAGCCGTAACCAGGAACTATCTATCAGTCGCAGAGCAGGTTAGGTAAGTTACTTCAGGGCATTTTTGGCAGGGATGGTAAGACAAGCCTAGGTTTGGGGTGGTGGTGAACATTTCTTGCAAAGTTTATTTTAGACTGGACATGCCCTTTAAAAGAACAATGCAGCCGCCAGAAGTAGCATTTCAGATAACCCACAGAGAGTGTTCTAGTTTTCATTTTTCTGGACTTTCCTACTTCCCTGCAGAGAACCGCAAGGAGCAGAAGAGAAAGGTAGGGATCTTCTAACACTACACAGTGGGGAAACTTTTAGTTGGGGGTGGACATGCCCTTTAACGCTATCAAGGATCGTGATCTTTTTTGATGTCACATTTGCATTTTTAGGCGATTTATGAAACTTGAGGGTTTACTTAAACGTTATATCTGATTTATTTTATTTTTTCATTAAGAATTGTTAAATGGAAGGGTTTGATATAGGTTTTAATATTGTTCATTGTCATGTATTTTCTCTTTTGCTGAAAGATGAAATGTCCGATCAAGCCTTTACATTATCATTTTAGCGGCTTCTCTAGCTGTGCACTCTACTAGAGGATGAAGAAGGTCGGCTGGTGCCTCCAAAGAATGACAGCCAAAGGAATACGTTACCCTCAGCGTACGACTAGAGCTCATGTTGAATACAGCCATACAATATTAACACGACGGGGCCAATGTGACATACTCAGTTATTTTAGGACATCAGCAAGGAAATTATCTTTTTTAACATCTTTGCCTGGGTCAGAGGTGCTCTGAGAAGAGATTTAAAAAGGTTTCTTCTTCGAGGAGCACCGTTAAAGACAAAAAGCTTGAGGTCAATGGGCTTTGACCGTGAAAATCTTTCACAACTAAAGTTGCCACCAGATGAGGAGAAAAATAGGAAATAATTGGCTTGTGATGGATTTTTTTCAGACAGTCTTAATCTACAGTACAAATTCTGTCTGGAAAGTGGTCAAAGAAAATCACCGGAAACAAGGTCTTCTTAGAAGAAAGTTGCCATCAAAGGTGTTGAACTCACTGAGGTAGAAAGCCCTAGCAATGATAATTTCTAGATAAATAAAATTGTGCCTAAAAACAACATGCCCTCAGACAATCGGGATAAGACATAAGGAGCCAACACCACGGTAACACCATGATATATTTGAGGGCAATCAAATGCCAACCTACTTCTGATGAAAGAAAACACCAGTAACCAACGGACTAGCATGGAATTACAGTTTAGATTATTTGATTTTTGGCATCTTACATGATGTGTTCTAGCTCTCTCACAGAACAAAAAAAGGGGTTACAGCTTTTAAAGCTATTAGCCACTTTGAAAAGGGAAGGAAATTTCCCATCATGCCATTTATACATACCAACTGTCACACTATAGTTACAGCAACACTGCCAACAGCAGAAGAGTTTATGAAAATAGGCAACGTGATTGAAATGTAAGATTTTTAAGATTGGGTATCTAAAGAAATACTGTAGGTGACAGATCAATAAGAAAAGGGTACGTAATAGCTGGGAAGAATTATAGTCTCCAATAATGCCATTTTAATCATATGGTTTACTTCATTCATCGATTACTCCTTCGGATAAATTCACTTAGAATGGTTTTAGGGGGGTGGTGTTTGTATGCTTTTTTGGGGAAGCACAAAGTCCATTTTCATTCCTTAATTCTCTTCAATATTTTCCCTGTTTAAAACTGGAGAATTTTTAGCTGACAGAATTCATTGAAGATGCTTTTATCTGCAAACAAAAACGTTTTATTAAATCTGTTTAAGCATTCAACACAGAGGTGTATTTCTATTCCAGATATTATGGTTTATATAACTCTACTTAGACATCTGTTATTTAGCACACTGCAATATTCCATCCCTGAAATTCAAAGGAAATGAGTGTTCTAGAAAACTTAGCAGGTTACGTACTGAGAAGATTTTACTGACACTGTACAGCTCAACATTCAGGTAGCATTGGTGATTGGGTGGTCAGTCCACACACAGGTGAATGATGTTATAGCCTTACATTTCCACAATAGTGGTTTAAAGGACTAGTTCTATCCCTTTTATTTATATATATATATATATATAATATAATATATATATATATATATATATATATATTATATAAATAATTACCCAACCCAGATGAGACTGGGGGCCACAATCGCTCCAGGTAAAAGTGATGCCGTATTGTAATCTTTAAGGGGATAAAACCCCAGTGCAACTTGAATGCCAGAAATTAGCTGGCGTTAAATAGTTAGCGCAAACATTAAACCACACACAGGGAGATTCATAAAAATTCTTATCTTTTAAAATGGTGCTAATTTTGCCCCACCAATCATATCTTATTTAACATTTGTAAGCTTACATCTGATGGTTGGGGCAAAATTAGCACCATTTTAAATGATAAGAACTTTTATTAATACCCTGATAGCCTTTTGCAATACCCGCTCAGACGGCAAGATGAAGGAGTTAAAACTCGACTAAACCTATTCAATAGGGTAAATGAAGTGTTCCTTTTTTTTCTTACAGTTAGCAGCTGTCAGTCATGGATGTAGCAGATGACATCACAGCCAAAGATGAAATGCTATTCCCCCAGCTGCCTCATCTGAGCATGTGCAAGCTTGCAAACAGCTTGTAGTGGAGGCAAAAGGTGCCAGATGGAAGGTGACAAGACAATTTTACTGATAAATAGAAGTCTTACATCTCTCAGCTTTCTAACTATTGAGGTGTTTAGTTTTCGGAGGTGATTTACCTGTATATATTTTTGCCCTTTCATTATTGTACACACATTCAATGAGACATGCGGCAACTCATTTTTACTGATAACATACCTATGTGCCAAAGCATAACCAATATCATAGTTGGACTTAATTTAGAGGATATTCCCGGGCTCATTGTAAATTGGTTCCCAACTGCAGCTTGGCTTATCTATGTGGAGCAAAGTATCTGGCTGTGTTAAGGAAGGTAGTAATACTGGCATAGATCTGTAATGAGATATCTCAACCGTAAAGGCTTTTTGTGTGGGTGATTATTTTCCTTTCCTTGTAGTCAGCTATGATATTGTAGTCTCTGCCCGGACAAGTACGCTATGAATTCTCAAGGATCTTTCGCATAATGAAAAGCTAAACGATAACGGAATGAGAAGTATCATTGGTGTGAAAATAATCGAACCCGTCTGACCATTAAGGAGACAGACAGGGATATCAGCAACACGACGATTACTGCCTTCTAACACATTACAATTTCTCATTGAGAGAAAGAAGGATCCTATTTGTATATCCCAGAGCCATGTGATAAATTGTTTACAATGTCAGCTTCTTGTACAAACTCACCAACTCAAAGAGATGACACTCGGCGGTAACCCTAATAAGCGGTGCTAAACGAGGACACGTATATTATGGTCATAGAGTTCTCCTGTCCTACAGATTAATCCGGGACGGTGGAAAAAAAGGACCCGGAGGTTGTAAATCGTTCCCAAGTTTGCAGCTACACAAGAGCTTCAGGAGTTCGAGAATCCATCTAACGAAATGTGGCGATGGCTTTTTTTTTTTTTTTCTTTCTTTCTTTCAGGACTGAGCACACAATATATTGGCTGCACTTCTTATTTCACTAAGCAGGTAAATGCTGAGAATAAGAAAGCTATCTGATGTAATATCTAAAAGGCTTTTAACTCAAATGAAGTCGATCTGCAGACGCAGCGCACCTGCATGACTTTTCACCTGACATCAAGGAATCTTGTAGAAAACCCACATTATAAAAAAAGCTTTGCAATAAGAAAAATGAAAGGGGATGGGGGGGTGCAGACTTACTTTAAAAGCGATAATTATCGCAGAATGGATTGAAAAGAAAGGTTAAATGGTTAGCTTGAAATAAAATGCCCTATATTCCTTTACACACATTGTACACATGGTTCATGTCCCGCCTCATTGGAAACACGTCTTTAAACACTCCTTTCAATTAAGAGACGCCAGCCCTCGTGTTCGGACTTTACCTGTCTTCTTAGTTTAAAGGGGGATGTTTTTGATTTATTTTTATGTATTAAACTCTGTGAAGGAGCTGAATGGTACCACGTCTGTTCACTATGTCCTTAAAAAATATAAAGCATTGATATGAGAGAAACCCAGGAATTGTGGTAGAATTTCCATATTCCCCAGGGCAGTCAGCAAAACCTCAACCACGGTTTTCAATCATAAAGGAAATGCGTTTTGATTAATCTGAGGCCCATTTAGATTGTCCTTAAAAGGTCAAATTACACTGAAACTTAATTTCTTCTTCTTGAATAAAGATATCCGTGCAGGACATGAGGCGAAATTGCCAGATCATATCAGAGTAGGTAGGGAAGTTTACTAATCTGTGCTCCTGGAGGGGAACGTTGAGCTATTAAGCTGCACCTCCTATCTAAAGCTGGATTAAAGAAATGATCTTCTAAATATTGGGATACCAAATCAAGGATCTGTCAGGCTTCTCTTTAACTTCTTTTGACTTGATTTCTCTGTCTGACATAACTCATAGAATACATTTCTGTGAGGGCATGCCAGAAAGGACAATATTCACACGACAATGACCAACGGCCAGAGTTTACTAAAAAATACGTGAGTCTTTATGTAAGAAACCTGTGCCAGGGCCCTCCTCTCACAGTTGACAACGCAAGAATAGTTAACACTCACGGTTCCTCTTCTCTGTGTTCTACTGTTTTTATTGGTCATATTCATAAACGTGTGGTATCCTGATCGTTTAACGTCATTAAACAATCATTAATTCTGATCGTTTAATTAACGATAATGATCGTAAATTACCGTATCGATTGTAAATCTATGACTTACATTCCACATATAATACCATTGCGGTAGTTTACTACTGCAGGTATATTCTACGTCCGAAGGTTCGTTAAATAACGATCGTTCAGTTAAATGTACAACTAACGTTCATGCCTTAGCGATAACATGTGGTATGGCTAACTTGCCATACTGCGCGTTTATGAAAATGGCCCAATGTTTCTGTTTCTCTTTATTATTTCATTTATTTTCCATTCATTTTCTCACCATTATTTGTTTTATACTTCTTTCATATTCTTTTAATTCTATGCTCAGGATTTAAGCTGGGTACACACGATTAGTATTTCGGTCCGATCGACCGATAGTTCAGTGTATCGGTCGATCGGACCGAAATTATCGAATCCGAATGTGCCCATGCCGATCGAGCCGTTCGTCCGAATCGGACGAAAGGACAATCACCGGGTGAAAACCTCGTCCGATCGTGCGGTCCTCTATGGACCGCACGATCGGTCACGGGACTATCGGACGCGGCTTGCTTTGCCGCGACCGACAGTCCTTCCTCCTGGCCGACCGTTCGAAAGTATCGAACGGTCGGTCAGGAGGAAAAATCGCTAGGTGTGTACCTAGCTTTACTTCAGTTTACTCTCTTGGGCTACTTTCACACCAGCGCTTGACGGCTCGTTTTCCTAACGTGTTTAGTGTCATTAAACAGTCAATAATATGTTTGCTGATTGCAGTCAATGGAAGCGCCATGTTACAAAAAAAGCGAGCCTTTAAGTAGCGGTTTCACACGTTTTGTAACGGTTTTCTAGCATTACAAAACGACGCATGCAGCGTTCCTTAAGCGGCAAAAGAAATGCCAGACGAACACTTCCTAAATTGCACTTAACTAGGTTGTCGTTTGTCCGACGTTCCGCAGATACAAGAGTATTCTAATTATCTGGATGACAACTAAAATGAATAGAAGGGAAGGGGCTCAGATGCAAGGGGTAAACCGCGGTTTAATGCTGGACAAACGCATAGTAAACGCTACAAAACCCATACCATTGATGACTGAACATTAGAGATGGCCGAACTTTCAAAACTTTTTTAATAACTTTTTCTAATGAACTTTCCGAAATATTGCAGTGTAAACTTGCAAATTGAGTTTCGGCCTAGGCACTCCTTTTGGCAGTTTAGCCACAACTTCAAGTGCTCCCTTCTCTGGTCCTCTACCATGGACCCACACTATAGCACAAGCATAAAAAGTCATGAGAGGGGCACTCTTCTGTGAATATACGTTTCTTTTATTGGATCACATAACACGACGTTTCAGGGACACACTGTCCCTTTCATCATGTCACCTGAAATGTCGTGTTATGTGATCCATAAAGAAACGTATATTCACAGAAGAGTCCCCTCTCATGACTTTTATGCTTGTGCAGTGTTAAACCTTACAGGCCCCTGGGACCTAGGAGATGGTCGGGGGAGCACGTCTGTGCGTGGGAACAGCAACAAAACCGGACGTAGCGCACATGCGCGCTACTTCCGGTTTCCGCATGCCACTTTCGGTATGCCTGGCACATTCGTCAAAATTGAACGACGTTTCCGAAAATCCCCGAACTGCCGACAGCCGACAACCCAGACAGGCTTTGGGGTCCCCAGCTCAAAACCTGGACCCCCCCCTGGGTCCTTACAAGGACCTTTGTGGCCCTGACAAGGTCCTTTGGGGCTAAGAGGTCCCGCAGCTCGAACCAGGAACCCCCTCCCCGGCCCTTATAGTGCCCTTATGGCCCTAACAAGGGTACTTTGGGGCTTAAGGGGTCCCACAGCTCGAACTGGGACCCCCCTTCATGGCCCTATCAGGGCCCTTGTGGCACTAAGAAGTGTCCTTGGGCCCTACAAGGCCTTTTGGGGCTTAAGGGGTCCCCGACTTCAAAACCGGGGCCCCTCCCGCCCTTGTAAGGGCCCTTGCGGCACTAAGCAGTGCCCTTGAGGCCCTAACAAGGGTCCTTTGGGGCTTAAGGGGTCCCACAGCTTGAACCAGGCCCCGCCTCCCCATCCCTATCAGGCCCTTGCGGAACTAAGAAGTGCCTTTGCGGCCCTAACAAAGGCCCCTTGGGGGGGTCCCGCAGCTTGAACCAGGACCCCCCTCCCCAGCTCTTATAATTGGCCTTTGGAGCCCTTTCCAAGGGCCGCAAAGGTCCCCTACCCCTGCGGCTACCAGGGGTACCTCCGGCGCTGGTGGCCTCACGATGCCAGGCAGGCTCACTTTCCTTTGCCATCTACTCCGATGACTTCTGAGCTCCGCGGAGGTTTGCACCTCTTTATATAGGTTTAAAAAACCCTAATCCATTTTTGATTGCTCAATTTATAAATGCCTGGTTTACATGGTTCACATTAACCAATCAGATTTCAGAAAATCAGAAATCTGATTGGTTAATGTAAACCATGTAAACCAAGCATTGAAAAAAGAGATGTTTTCTCTTACTAAATTACTATGTTATTCCCTCCTGTCTCTACCTTATGCAAGCATGCACATATGACAGAGAAAAGTGGGGTGTTTTGGGGGATAGGCAGTGGGTCCCTTGGTCCTCTAATTATGGAAAGTTTACCAGTAATCTATTATCCATGTGTCACCTTGCTGGGAACTCATCAGGGAAGATTGTCTGATCTCTTCATCTCCTCATATCAGCAGACGTGGCGGAGACATTGATGGTTTCCTGTTTTGATGGTTTGCTGCCACTAACCCCTTTTCTAACACTTGTTTGTATAAGTCTCTGTCAACTTCCCCGGCCACTGATCGATGCTGAAATACACATTCAGGGTATTCAACAAAGTTTTTATCGTAAAAATGGTGCTAATTGTGCCCCAACCAATCAGATCTTATTTAACATTTGAAGCTAACATCTGATTGGTTGGGGCAAATTAGTACCATTTTTAATGATAAGAACTTTTTGATAACCCTGAAGAACGTTTATTGTATCTCCCTGAATGTGGTTCTGTTTGACTGATGGAGTTTCCATTAGAGAATCATCATTTAAAATAATCAGTAAAACCCTCCACAAGGACAATATTTATGGTGTGGTGTCTAGATCTTAAACACAATCTATGGACGGGCAGAGTAGCCCACAAATGCTGGATTAAGACAAGACCATAGGAAAAATAAAATATTTACAGAATTGACATTTCGTTTCTATGAAAATCTAAAGTAATGTGAGGTCACTAGATGTAAAGAAAAAAAAATGTCTGTTCTAATCACTCACCAGAATCCAGGGGGATTCAGAACCTTGTTAGGAACTTGATAATTTCCTATTTCTGGATCCTCGTTCTTGCTTCTCCGGGTCCAGCTAAATTTAAAAAAACAACTTGAGTAAAATAAGCATTCAATCTCTAAAAAGAGAACATTCCACCCATGTAAGAATTAATAAAGGGGTCCCAATATTTCCATTGAAATGCCAAAGCCCCTTTGGTCTTAAAGGGTAATTGTGGTCTCCAATTCTTCCAAACTAGTAGGGTTATATAAAAAGCCTTCCATCATACCTTCAAAATAACCTAAATCACATCTCAGGTAATATTTGTGAGAAGTTATTGCTGGAAAGGTTCAGCAATATTATTCCTGCTTGAACACTCCTGTTTTCAACCATGTGCCCAGCTTGTAGTAAAGTGATCAGTCTCAGCGTGCATTAATGGCTCCCCATCTCAGCTGTCAATGTTTCCCCCAGGTACTTCCTGATTTCCCCAGCATTCACGTCTTCACTGAGCATGCTTCTCCCCCGGGGCAGAGGGACGGGCAAGAGGTAAGTGATGTCACTCAGCCTACTGGAAGCAGGAAGTTTGAACATTCAGCTCAATATCATTTCTCACAGGCTAAACCAGAGATGTGATTGTCGGCACATTATACTGCAGGCTTTCATTTAATCCTTACGTGTTTGGAAACCACAGTTACCCTTTAATGGAGCAACTGGTGGAGATCTGGAAGTTTGAATTCCAGGATTGGTGACACACTAGGGGGCATATTTATAAAGGATTGTCTTTTTCGCCAAATATTAGCGCAGCACATCGCAGCGAAATAGCGCCATTTGGGGCTTCGTTTCGCCTTATTTATAAAAGACAAAAACACACTTCGTGGCTGAAAAAGGCGAACGGGCGCGATAAAGAGCGAAAAAGTATCGAGCGAAAACTTAACGCATCTAAGAAGACTGCATTTCGAAAACCATTCGAAACCAGAAACGCCCACTAGAATTAAGTCAAGTTCAAAATGGCCACCTCACATTTACCAAGTCAGCCATGTCTTATTTAGTCAATCTTCTTAGAATTTCTAATTTTCTTTTGCACTGCACATTCGTCTTTCTAATGCGCGTTCGCTTTTCCAAGGCATATTCCGTTATATGTGCGTTCGCCTTTCAATGTGCGTTCGCCTTTCTAATGCGCTTTCGCTTTTCCAAGGCATATGACGTTCTAATGTGCGTTCGCCTTCTCTAATGTGAGCCTCGCCTTTCTAATGCGCGTTCGCGTTCCAAGGCATATTACATTCTAATGCACGATCGCCTTTCTAATGTCGCTTTTTCCAAGGCATATTACATTCTAATGCACGATCCGCCTTCTAATGCGCGTTCGCTTTTTCAAGGCATTACCCATTAGAATGCCTTTTCGCTCAAACAATTCACCACCTTCAGGGTCAACGCTAATCTTTCGCTCTTTTTAAAAACGCAAAAACCCCTTTCGCTCTTTTATAAATCGCGTTATGCCTTTCGCTCCCTTTTCTTTTCGCTAAATTACCATTGCGAAGTAGGCGAAAAGGGTTTAGCGATAGCTCGCGGAAACGGTTTCGCCATTCATTAACGCTACCTTTATAAATAGCGTTAACTGTCTTTTTGGCGAAAACCCATGCGAAAAGCGAATGCGAAAACATTTCGCTACTTTTCGCTCTTTTATAAATATGCCCCTAGTTTCAAAAGTGAAACTTTGTCAGAGCACAGAGCCTGCCTTACTTATTGCTGGCACATTATACAATGGCGCCCCAGCCCTCCCTGTTAGGAGTATACATCCCATATCTCTAACTGTGCTGCCCCCTATTAAATCGGTATGTGTGAACAGAGACCAACCTTCTTTATAATAATATGACAATTCAGGCTCATTCAGTTGTACATACATTTAATTGTGAGTAGTGTACACTGTGACCTTACTATAAGGGTTTTGACATTAATATTGTGAATATAATGGCAGCGCTTGCCAGCAACTAAAGCATGCTGGATTGTAGTTTCCAAACATCTGGATTGGCAAGGAATTGGGGGTAACTGTGTTGGAAATCTCAATTTAAAGGCAACTAATGTCGAAAATTATACGAATCAGGGATGTTATGTGTGAAGATTACCTTCTGATTCTGTATTTGTTTTGAGGCTTTACTTGCCCTTTAAATGGACAGCAGAATTCCCATACAGTAGTCCTATACAGTAATAGCCATACAGGATTTGGCTATTATCTGTATGGGACTACTATATGGAATTATGTTGTCCATTTAAAGGGCAGTAAAGCGTCAAAACAATACAATTCAGAAGGCAGTATGGTCATAATTTCAACCCTTGACTTATACAGTACTCGAACAATCAGTTTACTCATTTTTCAGTCGGATCGACTTATACTCGAGTATATAGGGTAACATAGTGTCCTGGGCAGAATGAGGTCCTAATGGGAAAAGTAAATCACCCACCCACCAAGCAGAAATTTCTGTAGCATTAAGTTAAAAGTAGTTATTAATAGTAATTGAATTTGTCCAATTAAAGACAATTAAAATGTATGTTCTACTCATCCCAATAATATAAATTCATATTCCACATCATAATGAAAATCCTCAACATTCTTTGTGATAGGTACTGATCTAATGAATCGTTAACCCAGTAGGTGTCGGTGAGGTGAGACCATCTTTCCTTCGATAAGACTACAGGTAACTAACTGTAACCCTGGATATTCTGTCTATACAAGAAGAGATCCAATCACATATATACACCTACGGATACAGGTAACTAACTGACTCTGGATATTCTGTCTGTACAAGAAGAGATCCAATCACATATATACACCTATGGATACAGGTAACTAACTGTAACCCTGGATATTCTGGCAGTACAACACAAAATCCAATTAAGTGCTTGGAGTGAAGTGTCTGTCAGTGGAAATTCATGTTTATAGATCTAATCTAAAGAGAGAGAGTGTTAAGATTGTTGAAGCAAGTTGGGTTTAATTTGTCCAAATTGCTTTGGTGTTTTTCACGCTGGCTTGTTAAAGCAGATGGGGCAATCCTGTGGAAGCTAAAGAAAGTCTCAGGTCTCCTACACTAAAAATACCCCATGTGGTGTTACTGAAAGAATATTAGCCTTTACTAAAAACGCGTTTTAACGTGCGTTCCGTATGGAGAGACCAATTGGCCAAAACTAGCGTGCGCTTTTTCACGTGGAGGATATTTCATTTTGGAGCATATGCGATCACCATTCGAATCGCATGCGATATGGTAACGCAGCATTGCACAGAATGCAGTGCAACTGGACGGTAAAGCGTGTTAGCAACTGGCATAATGTGGCCTTAGCCTAACAGAGTAAAAATACAGTCAGCACAATTTTCATGTTCATTATTGTGTCTCAGTAGATTCATTTAACCCTAAAATGTCCTTGGGACAAGTGGAAATATACAAATTATTACACTGCAGTATATTAATTAAATGTTTTTAAGCTCCAATTCCCTTTGTCACAATGGAAAGTGAGCTGCACACCGGTGTAATATATTTGCCGAGAATATTAACCTGATTTGCTGAGAAAATTATACTTTTTTGTCTACTCCACAGAAAATAATAGGGGCTATAAATTATTTCTAAATAGAGCAAATTCCCTAGAATAAAAGATCTTCAACAATCTGCTGCTCAGAACACAACGTCCGCAAGGAGTTTTATTTATTTATTTATTTTCCCTTAATAAAGTTTCTACAAGACTCCATCCAATGTCAATGTGATGTCTTCTGTACTAGTGTTTCCTCTTTATATGTGCCGACCTATAGGAAAATACCACAATCAAATCAGTCCTTCTGACATAAAGATGTTCAAATTCCAGAAGAGGGATACGGGAAATAAAATTTATATAAAATCACTTTTAAGGTGCTAAATATTTTGTTATTTTGAACTAAACCCAATTTTTTATAGTCCAGAATCTGAAAACAACACCCTAAAAACACCAATAAGCTATAAAATGCCACTTCAGTAAATAGTATTAAAGTAAATGTAAGCCTGTGAAGAACTGGATGAAGTATCTGTGTGTATGTGCAGTGTCAGGCCACACCTCCTGACCTCAGTCACATGCTTCCCTTCTTTATCTGTCTGAGCGTGTGCAGAACATAATGGTCGTTGACCAAACTATGTGATACTAGATTGCTGAGAAGTAAAGTACAAGCCATATGTATTTAGGTAAATTTCCCAGCACCCGTATCAAAATGAGAGGTAAGACACAGATTACTGGTTTTATATTAAGGTGTTCTGCCTTCTGGTTCAGTGTTGTTCTGGCTTTAGTTGCCCTTTAAGGTTTAGGGTGGCCAAGGATCTTATTAGACAAATTATTAAAAGACTATAAAAACCATAAAGACCAACTTTTTTACTGCTCTGACTAGAGAAGGAGATCGCCATCTTGGAAATGTGGACAATAGGAGACATTTTTCTGCCTGACCGTTTTGCATCTTTGGCAGTTGTACGTAAACCTCCTGTCTAACTTCTTCCCCTTCTTTAAAGCCTGCATGTTCCCTAAACCCTTACATTGTTTCACCGCAAGCAAACAACTCATATTACCTCAGTTCACATCACAGCAATTCCTCCAAACTAAGCTTTCACAGGCATTTAAAGCAACCTCAGGAAGCACAGAGAGTGCACTGTCTGGCAAAGGAGCCCTGAATTCTGCACAGCTGGAGGCGTCGATAAAATGTCAGGCTGAGCGGGGAAAAGAACTGACAGTAGGAGATAACTAACAGCTATTTTTATCTGCTAATCTCTGCCAGAATCTTGTCATTGTTGCAGCGTGTGTCTTCTGTTCTCCAGTACCATGTGTAGGGAACACAAGAAATGGTGGCAAACTCTTCTGGGGTCATCTGTACGTACCAATTAACAGAGGGAATGAAGCCATATAAGCTCCATGGGTAACAATATGTTTGAAGAAGGAACCTGTACAAAGTGCCTATGAGAAGTCCCCAGGTGATAGTACAGAATGGGAGGTAAATGTCAATACAGATAAGCAGCTCTTGACTGTCTCTTTCCATTAAAAGGTTTACAGACATCAATTTTGCTGGGGGTGCATTTACTTACAGTCTTTTACTTTCCCTGCCCATAAAAATAATATTTTCATTTCCCTTATAAGTCTATTTAGAACAATCAATAGTAGAGATGAACCAGAACGCGAATCCGAGGTGGATTTCTGAGATCCATGGATTTTCCAGAATTCCGCTTTTCAGGTTTTTTTCGAACCGCGTTCGGAAATTTTCGAAAATTCCAAGGATTTTTCTTTTTTTCTCTCGATATTTTGAAAACGATCCAGCCACATGTCCCAAATTCACCAGTGGCAGCTATTTTTACCAGTCCCAACCCACTTTAAGCCATGGAAATGGTCATTCTGGCGGGGGGGTTCCAAGGCTTAATAAGAAGTTTGCAATTTTGTACATGAAGAAGCAATCAATCCTCAAATGCAGATTCCAATCCAATTTTTTGAAAATTGGGAATATTTAAAAATTATGAGAAATCTCGAAAATACTATGCAGAATGATAAAACAGTAAGTGCAAGATGATTCTGGTACTGGATGGTGCTTTTTTAAAGATTTTGGCCATTGAAACATGTTTCCCAGACCATTTCCCAGGTCCTTGAGCCATTAAAGAAATAGGTCACTCAAAAAGTGAACTTTTCCTTTAATGTATTGATTGAAGACTGGGAGGTTAAGGAGCTATGCCTTACCTCCTGTTCTTCAATCAATTCCCCAGGGGTGATGGAGGAAGAAAGAAGATATTTACTGTACCTTACTAGCGATCCGCCGCAGTAGCAGTGGAAATTCCTGACCACTTCCTGTTCAGAGTAACTATAGTGCGCATTATCATGCATGCGCACTATAGTTACTCTGAACCAGGAAATGGTCTGGGCCTGTCACTGTTACTGCGTTGGGTTGCGTGTAAGGTACGTTTCTTCTATCTTCGTCCGTCGCTCCTGGGGAATTGATTGAATGGGAGGTAATCTGCGAATCTGTGAGTGGAATGGATTTTTGTAAGTTCGCCCATTTCTAATCAATGAGAGAACTGGTCATTTTAAGGACTATATCCAGTCTAAGCACAAGAGATTGTAAGCTCCGCAGGGCAGGAACCTTGCAAGGTTCAAATACTTGTATACTTATTAATATACATAAATATGTTTGTATTTATTAATATTTGCCCCCCTTGCATGACCTTTTGTAGTTTACCATTGTACAGTGCTGCACCCCCAAGTGCACATACATATAAGAGAGCAGAGGGGGGGGTGTGTTTACTTATCGTGAAATAGACAAAGAATCCCAAAGGGAGCATTTAAAGGGTACCACTAAATTCACAAAAAGTCAACACCCCCCCAACCCTAAAGGCTATCTTTAAAAACCTAAAACTTACCCGACCTCATTACCTTAATCACAGACTCTTTTCACTACTTACTGGATGCTGCTGTCAGGCAATTGGGCATGATGTCACCGACAGCCGTAACCAGGAACTATCTATCAGTCGCAGAGCAGGTTAGGTAAGTTACTTCAGGGGCATTTTTGGCAGGGATGGATAAGACAAAGCCTAGGTTTGGGGTGGTGGTGAACATTTCTATGC
The DNA here is from genome assembly GCA_019447015.1 of Hymenochirus boettgeri. Classification (NCBI taxonomy): domain Eukaryota; kingdom Metazoa; phylum Chordata; class Amphibia; order Anura; family Pipidae; genus Hymenochirus; species Hymenochirus boettgeri. The sequence continues at coordinate 12,975,060 of CM033472.1, forward strand.
AAAGTTTATTTTAGACTGGACATGCCCTTTAAAAGAACAATGCAGCCGCCAGAAGTAGCATTTTCAGATAACCCACAGAGAGGTTTCTAGTTTTCATTTTTCTGGACTTTCCTACTTCCCTGCAGGAGAACCGCAAGGAGCAGAAGAGAAAGGTAGGGATCTTCTAACACTACACAGTGGGGAAACTTTTAGTTGGGGGGTGGACATGCCCTTTAACGCTATCAAGGATCGTGATCTTTTTTGATGTCACATTTGCATTTTTATGGCGATTTATGAACTTGAGGGTTTACTTAAACGTTATATCTGATTTATTTATTTTTTTCATTAAGAATTGTTAAATGGAAGGGTTTGATATATGTTTTAATATTGTTCATTGTCATGTATTTTCTCTTTTAGCTGAAAGATGAAAATGTGCCCGATCAAGCCTTTACATTATCATTTATAGCTGCTTCTCTAGCTGTGCACTCTACTAGAGGATGAAGAAGGTCGGCTGGTGCCTCCAAAGAATGACAGCCAAAGGAATACGTTAACCTCAGCGTACGATCTAGAGCTCATGTTGAATACAGCCATACATATTTAACACGACGGGGCCAATGTGACATACTCAGTTATTTTCAGGACATCAGCAAGGAAATTATCTTTTTTAACATCTTTGCCTGGGTCAGAGGTGCCTGAGAAGAGATTTAAAAAGGTTTCTTCTGAGGAGCACCGTGTAAAGACAAAAAGCTTGAGGTCAATGGGCTTTGACCGTGAAAATCTTTCACAACTAGAAAGTTGCCACCAGATGAGGAGAAAAAATAGGAAATAAAATTGGCTTGTGATGGATTTTTTTCAGACAGTCTTAATCTACAGTACAAATTTCTGTCTGGAAAGTGGTCAAAGAAATTATCACCGGAGAACAAGGTCTTCTTAGAAAGAAAGTTGCCATCAAAGGTGTTGAACTCACTGAGGTAGAAAGCCCTAGCAATGATAATTTCTAGATAAATAAAATTGTGCCTAAAAACAACATGCCTCAGACAATCGGGATGAAAGACATAAGGAGCCAACACCACGGTAACACAATGATATATTTGAGGGCAATCAAATGCCAACCTACTTGCTGATGAAGAAAACACCAGTAAACCAACGGACTAGCATGGAATTACAGGTTTAGATTATTTGATTTTTTGGCATCTTACATGATGTGTTCTAGCTCTCACAGAACAAAAAAAGGGGTTACAGCTTTTAAAGCTATTAGCACTTTGAAAATGGGAAGGAAATTTCCCATCATGCCATTTATACATACCAACTGTCACCACTATAGTTACAGCAACACTGCCAACAGCAGAAGAGTTTATGAAAATAAGGCACTTGATTGAAATGTAAGATTTTTTAAGATTGGGTATCTAAAGAAATACTGTAGGTGACAGATCAATAAGAAAAAGGGTACAGTAATAGCTGGGAAGAATTATAGTCTCCAATAATGCCATTTTAATCATTATGGGTTTACTTCATTCATCGATTACTCCTTCGGGATAAATTCACTTAGAATGGTTTTAGGGGGTGGTGTTTGTATGCTTTTTTGGGGAAGCACAAAGTCCAATTTTCATTACTTAATTCTCTTCAATATTTTCCCTGTTTTAAACTGGAGAATTTTTAGCTGACAGAATTCATTGAAGATGCTTTTATCTGCAAACAAAAACGTTTTATTAAATCTGTTTAAGCATTCAACACAGAGTGTGTATTTCTATTCCAGAGATTATGGTTTATTATAACTCTACTTAGACATCTGTTTATTTAGCACACTGCAATATTCCATCCCTGAAATTCAAAGGAAATGAGTGTTCTAGAAAAGCTTAGCAGGTTACGTACTGAGAAGATTTTACTGAGCACTGTACAGCTCAACATTCAGGTAGCATTGGGTGATTGGGTGGTCAGTCCACACACATGTGAATGATGTTATAGCCTTACATTTCACAATAGTGGTTTAAAGGACTAGTCTATCCCTTTTATTTATATATATATATATATATAAATAATTAACCAAACCAGATATGAGACTGGGGGCCACAATCGCTCCAGGTAAAAGTGGATTCCGGTATTGTAATCTTTAAGGGGATAAAACCCCAGTGCAACTTGAATGCCAGAAATTAGCTGGCGTTAAATAGTAGCGCAAACATTAAACACACACAGGGAGATTCAATAAAAATTCTTATCTTTTAAAATGGTGCTAATTTTGCCCCAACCAATCATATCTTATTTAACATTTGTAAGCTTACATCTGATTGGTTGGGGCAAAATTAGCACCATTTTAAATGATAAGAACTTTTATTGAATAACCCTGATAGCCTTTTGCAATACCCGCTCAGACGGCAAGATGAAGGAGTTAAACTCGTACTAACCTATTCAATAGGGTAAATGAAGTGTTGCCTTTTTTTTCTTACAGTTAGCAGCTGTCAGTCATGGATGTAGCAGATGACATCACAGCCAAAGATGAAATGCTATTCCCCCAGCTGCCTCATCTGAGCATGTGCAAGCTTGCAAACAGCTTGTAGTGGAGGCAAAAAGGTGCCAGATGGAAGGTGACAAAGACAATTTTACTGAATAAATAGTAAGTCTTACATCTCTCAGCTTTCTAACTATTGAGGTGTTTGAGTTTTCGGAGGTGATTTACCTGTATATAATTTTTGCCCTTTCATTATTGTACACACATTTCAATGAGACATGCGGCACTCATTTTTACTGATAACATAACTATGTGCCAAAGCATAACCAATATCATAGTTGGACTTAATTTAGAGGATATTCCCGGGCTCATTGTAAATTGGTTCCCAACTGCAGCTTGGCTTATCTATGTGGAGCAAAGTATCTGGCTGTGTTAAGGAAGGTAAGTAATACTGGCATAGATCTGTAATAGAGATATCTCAACCGTAAAGGCTTTTTGTTGTGGTGATTATTTTCCCTTGTAGTCAGCTATGATATTGTAGTCTCTGCCCGGACAAGTACGCTATGAATTCTCAAGGATCTTTCTGCATAATGAAAAGCTAAACGATAACGGAATGAGAAGTATCATTGGTGTGAAAATAATCGAACCCGTCTGACCATTAAGGAGACAGACAGGGATATTCAGCAACAGCGACGATTACTGCCTTCTAACACATTACAATTTCTCATTGAGAGAAAGAAGGATCCTATTTGTATATCCCCGAGAGCCATGTGATAAATTGTTTTACAATGTCAGCTTCTGTAACAAACTCACCAACTCAAAGAGATGACACTCGGCGGTAACCCTAAGTAAGCGGTGCTAAACGAGGACACAGTATATTATGGTCATAGAGTTCTCCTGTCCTACAGATATAATCTCAGGGACGGTGGAAATAAAAGGAACCGGAGGTTGTAAATCGTTCCCAAGTTTGGCAGCTACACAAAGAGCTTCAGGAGTTCGAGAATCCATCTAACGAAATGTGCGATGGCTTTTTTTTTTTCTTTCTTTCTTTCTTTCAGGACTGAGCACAATATATTGGCTGCACTTCTTATTTCACTAAGCAGGTAAATGCTGAGAATAAGAAAGCTATCTGATGTAATATCTAAAAGGCTTTTAACTCAAATGAAGTCGATCTGCAGACGCAGCGCACCTGACATGACTTTTTCACCTGACATCAAGGAATCTTTGTTAGAAAACCCACATTATAAAATAAAGCTTTGCAATAAGAAAAATGAAAGGGGATGGGGGGGGGTGCAGACTTACTTTAAAAGCGATAATTATCGCAGAATGGATTTGAAAAGAAAGGTTAAATGGTTAAGCTTGAAATAAAATGCCCTATATTCCTTTACACACATTGTACACATGGTTCATGTCTCCGCCTCATTGGAGAACACGTCTTTAAACACTCCTTTCAAATTAAGAGACGCCAGCCCTCGTGTTCGGACTTTACCTGTCTTCCTTAGTTAAAGGGGGATGTTTTGATTTATTTTTATGTATTAAACTCTGTGAAGGAGCTTGAATGGTACCACGTCTGTTACACTATGTCCTTAAAAAATATAAAGCATTGATATGAGAGAAACCCAGGAATTGTGGTAGATATTTCCATATATCCCCAGGGCAGTCAAGCAAAACTCAACCACGGTTTTCAATCATAAAGGAAATGCGTTTGATTAAATCTGAGGCCCATTTAGATTGTCCTTTAAAAAGGTCAAATTAAAGCTGAACTATAATTTCTTCTTCTTGAATAAAGATGATCCGTGCAGGACATGAGGCGAAATTGCCAGATCATATCAGAGTAGGTAGGGAAGTTTACTAATCTGTGCTCCTGGAGGGGAACGTTGAGCTATTAAGCTGCACCTCCTATCTAAAGCTGGATTAAAGAAATGATCTTCTAAAATATTGGGATACCAAATCAGAGGATCTGTCAGGCTTCTCTTTAACTTCTTTTGACTTTAGAATTCTCTGTCTGAAGCATAACTCATAGAATACATTTCTGTGAGGGCACTGCCAGAAAGGACAATATTCACAGACAATGACCAACGGCCAGAGTTTACTAAGAATACGTGAGTCTTTTATGTAAGAAACCTGGTGCCAGGGGCCCTCCTCTCACAGTTGACAACGCAAGAATAGTTAACAACTCACGGTTCCTCTTCTCTGTGTTCTACTGTGTTTCATTGGGTCATATTCATAAACGTGTGGTATCCTGATCGGTTTAACGTTCATTAAACCAATCATTAATTTCTGATCGTTTAATTAACGATAATGATCGTAAATTACCGATATCGATTGTAAATCTATGACTTACATTCCACATATAATACCATTGCGGTAGTTTACTACTGCATGGTATTCTACGTCCGAAGGTTCGTTAAATAACGATCGTTCAGTGTAAATGTACAACTAACGTTCATGCCTTAGCGATAACATGTGGTATGGCTAACTTGCCATACTGCGCGTTTATGAAAATGGCCCAATGTTTCTGTTTCTCTTTATTAATTTTCATTTATTTTCCATTCATTTTCTCACCAATATTTGTTTTACTTCTTTCATATTCTTTTAATTCTATGCTCAGGATTTAAGCTGGGTACACACGATTAGATATTTCGGTCCGATCGACCGATAGTTCAGTGTATCGGTCGATCGGACCGAAATTATCGAATCCGAATGTGCCCATGTCCGATCGACCGTTCGTCCGAATCGGACGAAAGGACAATCGGACCGGGTGGAAAACCTCGTCCGATCGTGCGGTCCTCTATGGACCGCACGATCGGTCACGGTGACTATCGGACGCGGCTGCTTTTGCCGCGACCGACAGTCCTTCCTCCTGGCCGACCGTTCGAAAGTATCGAACGGTCGGTCAGGAGGAAAAATCGCTAGGTGTGTACCTAGCTTTACTTCAGTTTACTCTCTTGGGCTACTTTCACACCAGCGCTTGACGGCTCGTTTTCCTAACGTGTTTAGTGTCATTAAACAGTCAATAATATGTTTGCTGATTGCAGTCAATGGAAGCGGCATGTTACAAAAAAAGCGAGCCTTTAAGTAGCGGTTTCACACGTTTTGTAACGGTTTTCTAGCATTACAAAAACGACGCATGCAGCGTTCCTTAAGCGGCAAAAGAAAATGCCAGACGAACACTTCCTAAAATTGCACTTAACTAGGTTGTCGTTTGTCCGACGTTCCGCAGATACAAGAGTATTCTAATTATCTGGATGACAACTAAAATGAAATAGAAGGGAAGGGGCTCAGATGCAAGGGGTAAACCGCTGGTTTAATGCTGGACAAACGCATAGTAAACGCTACAAAAACCCATCAGCCATTGATGACTGAACATTAGAGATGGCCGAACTTTCAAAACTTTTTAATAACTTTTTCTAATGAACTTTCCGAAATATTGCAGTGTAAACTTTGCAAATTGAGTTTCGGGCCTAGGCACTCCTTTTTGGCAGTTTAGCCACAAACTTCAAAGGTGCTCCCTTCTCTGGTCCTCTACCATGGACCCACAGCTATAGCACAAGCATAAAAAGTCATGAGAGGGGCACTCTTCTGTGAATATACGTTTCTTTATTGGATCACATAACACGACGTTTCAGGGACACACTGTCCCTTTCATCAGGTGTCACCTGAAATGTCGTGTTATGTGATCCAATAAAGAAACGTATATTCACAGAAGAGTGCCCCTCTCATGACTTTTTATGCTTGTGCAGTGTAAACCTTACAGGCCCCTGGGACCTAGGAGATGGTCTGGGGAGCACGTCTGTGCGTGGGAAACAGCATACAAAACCGGACGTAGCGCACATGCGCGCTACTTCCGGTTTCCGCATGCCACTTTCGGTATGCCTGGCACATTCGTCAAAAATTGAACGGACGTTTCCGAAAATCTCCGAACTGCCGAACAGCCGACAACCCAGACAGGCATTTGGGGGTCCCGCAGCTCAAAACCTGGACCCCCTCCTGGGTCCTTACAAGGACCTTTGTGGCCCTGACAAGGTCCCTTTGGGGCTTAAGAGGTCCCGCAGCTCGAACCAGGAACCCCCTCCCCGGCCCTTATAAGTGCCCTTATGGCCCTAACAAGGGTACTTTGGGGCTTAAGGGGTCCCACAGCTCGAACTGGGACCCCCCTTCATGGCCCTATCAGGGCCCTTGTGGCACTAAGAAGTGTCCTTGGGGCCCTGACAAGGGCCTTTTGGGGCTTAAGGGGTCCCACAGCTCAAACCGGGGCCCCCTCCCCGGCCCTTGTAAGGGCCCTTGCGGCACTAAGCAGTGCCCTTGAGGCCCTAACAAGGGTCCTTTGGGGCTTAAGGGGTCCCACAGCTTGAACCAGGCCCCGCCTCCCCATCCCTATCAGGGCCCTTGCGGAACTAAGAAGTGCCCTTGCGGCCCTAACAAAGGCCCTTTGGGGGGGTCCCGCAGCTTGAACCAGGACCCCCCTCCCCAGCTCTTATAAGTGCCTTTGTAGCCCTTTCCAAGGGCCGCAAAGGTACCCCTACCCCTGCGGCTACCAGGGGTACCTCCGGCGCTGGTGGCCTCAACGATGCCAGGCAGGCTCACTTTCCTTTGCCATCTACTCCGATGACTTCTGAGCTCCGCGGAGGTTTGCACCTCTTTATATAGGTTTAAAGAAAACCCTAATCCATTTTTGATTGCTCAATTTATAAATGCCTGGTTTACATGGTTCACATTAACCAATCAGATTTCAGAAAATCAGAAAATCTGATTGGTTAATGTAAACCATGTAAACCAAGCATTGAAAAAAGAGATGTTTTCTCTTTACTAAATTACTATGTTATTCCCTCCTGTCTCTACCTTATGCAAGCATGCACATATGACAGAGAAAAGTGGGTGTGTTTGGGGGGATTAGGCAGTGGTCCCTTTGGTCCTCTAATTATGGAAAGTTTACCAGTAAATCTATTATCCATGTGTCACCTTGCTGGGAACTCATCAGGGAAGATTGTCTGATTTCTCTTCATCTTCCTCATATCAGCAGGACGTGGCGGAGACATTGATGGTTTCCTGTTTTGATGGTTTGCTGCCACTAAACCCCTTTTCTAACACTTGTTTGTATAAGTCTCTGTCAACTTCCCCTGCCACTGATCGAATGCTGAAATACACAATTCAGGGTTATTCAACAAAAGTTTTTATCGTTAAAAATGGTGCTAATTGTGCCCCAACCAATCAGATCTTATTTAACATTTGAAAGCTAACATCTGATTGGTTGGGGCAAAATTAGTACCATTTTTAATGATAAGAACTTTTATTGAATAACCCTGAAGAACGTTTATTGTATCTCCCTGAATGTGTTCTGTTTGACTGATGGAGATTTCCATAGAGAATCATCATTTAAATAATCAGTAAAACCCTCCACAAGGACAATATATTATGTGTGTGTGTGCTAGATCTTATAACACAATTCTATGGACGGGCAGAGTAGCCCACAAATGCTGGATTAGAAACAAGACCATTAAGGAAAAATAAAATATTTACAGAATTGACATTTCGTTTCTATGAAAATCTAAAGTAATGATAGGTCACTAGATGTAAAGAAAAAAGAAAATGTCTGTTCTAATACTCACCAGAATCCAGGGGGATTCAGGAACCTTGTTAGGGAACTTTGATAATTTCCTATTTCTGGATCCTCGTTCTTGCTTCTCGGGTCCAGCTAAATTTAAAAAAAAACTATGAGGTAAAATAAGCATTCATATCTCTAAATAAAGAGAACATTCCACCCATGTAAGAATTAATAAAGGGGGTCCCAAATATTCCATTGAAAATGCCAAAGCCCCTTTGGTCTTAAAGGGTAATTGTGGTCTCCAATTCTTCCAAACTAGTAAGGGTTATATAAAAAGCCTTCCATCATACCTTCAAAATAAAACCTAAATCACATCTCTAGGTAATATTTGTGAGAAGTTATTGCTGGAAAGGTTCAGCAATATTACTTCCTGCTTGAACACTTCCTGTTTTCAACCATGTGACCAGCTTGTAGTAATGTGATCAGTCTCAGCGTGCATTAATAGGCTCCCCATCTCAGCTGTCAATGTTTCCCCCAGGTACTTCCTGATTTCCCCAGCATTCAGTCTTCACTGAGCATGCTTCTCCCCCGGGGCAGAGGGACGGGCAGAGGTAAGGTGATGTCACTCAGCCTACTGGAAGCAGGAAGTTTGAACATTCAGCTCAATATCATTTCTCACAGGCTAAAGCCAGAGATGTGATTGTCGGCACATTATACTGCAGGCTTTCATTTAATCCTTACGTGTTTGGAGACCACAGTTACCCTTTAATGGAGCAACTGGTGGAGATCTGGAAGTTTGAATTCCAGATTGGTGAACACTAGGGGGCATATTTATAAAGGATTGTCTTTTTCGCCAAATAATTAGCGCAGCACATCGCAGCGAAAATAGCGCCATTTGGGGCTTCGTTTCGCCTTATTTATAAAAAAGCGAAAAAAACACACTTCGTGGCTGAAAAAGGCGAACGGGCGCGATAAAGAGCGAAAAGTATCGCAGCGAAAACTTAACGCATCTAAGAAGACTGCATTTCGAAAACCATTCGAAACCAGAAAAGCCCACTAGAAAATTAAGTCAAGTTCAAAATGGCCACCTCACATTTACCAAGTCAGCCATGTCTTATTTAGTCAATCTTCTTAGAATTTCTAATTTTCTTTTGCACTGCACATTCGTCTTTCTAATGCGCGTTCGCTTTTCCAAGGCATATTCCGTTATAATGTGCGTTCGCCTTTCTAATGTGCGTTCGCCTTTCTAATGCGCTTTCGCTTTTCCAAGGCATATGACGTTCTAATGTGCGTTCGCCTTTCTAATGTGAGCTCGCCTTTCTAATGCGCGTTCGCGTTTCCAAGGCATATTACATTCTAATGCACGATCGCCTTTCTAATGTCGCTTTTCCAAGGCATATTACATTCTAATGCACGATCGCCCTTCTAATGCGCGTTCGCTTTTTCAAGGCATATTACCCATTAGAATGCCTTTTCGCTCAAACAATTCACCACCTTCAGGGTCACGCTAATCTTTCGCTCTTTTTAACGCAAAAACCACCTTTCGCTCTTTTATAAATCGCGTTATGCCTTTTCGCTCCCTTTTCGCTAAAATTACCATTGCGAAGTAAGGCGAAAAGGGTTTAGCGATAGCTCGCGGAAACGGTTTCGCCATTCATTAACGCTACCTTTATAAATAGCGTTAACTGTCTTTTTGGCGAAAACCCATGCGAAAAGCGAATGCGAAAACATTTCGCTACTTTTCGCTCTTTTATAAATATGCCCCTAGTTATCAAAAGTGAAACTTTGTCAGAGCACAGAGCCTGCCTTACTTATTGCTGGCACATTATACAATGGCGCCCCCTCTCTGTTAGGAAGTATACATCCCATATCTCTAACTGTGCTGCCCCCTATTAAAATCGGTATGTGTGAACAGAGACCAACCTTTCTTTATAATAATATTGACAAATCAGGCTCATTCAGTTGTACAATACAGTTAGATTGTGAGTAGTGTACAGCTGTGACCTTACATATAAGGGTTTGACATTAATATTTGTGAATATAATGGCAGCGCTTGCCAGCAACTAAAGCATGCTGGGAATTGTAGTTTCCAAACATCTGGAGTGGCAAGGAATTGGGGGTAACTGTGTTGGAAATCTCAATTTAAAGGGCAACTAATGTCGAAAAATTATACAGAATCAGGAGGATGTTATTGTGAAAGATTACCTTCTGATTCTGTATTGTTTTGAGGCTTTACTTGCCCTTTAAATGGACAGCAGAATTCCCATACAGTAGTCCTATACAGTAATAGCCATACAGGATTTGGCTATTACTGTATGGGACTACTATATGGAAATTATGTTGTCCATTTAAAGGGCAAGTAAAGCCTCAAAACAATACAAAGTCAGAAGGCAGTAGTGGTCATAATTTCAACCCTTGACTTATACAGTACTCGAGACAATCAGGTTTACTCATTTTTCAGTCGGATCGACTTATACTCGAGTATATAGGGTAACATAGTGGTCCTGGGCAGAATGAGGTCCTAATGGGAAAGTAAATCACCCAACCAAGCAGGAAATTTCTGTAGCATTAAGTAAAAGTAGTTAATTAATAGCAGTAATTGAATTTGTCCAATTAAAGACAATTTAAATGTATGTTCTACTCATCCCAATAATTAAAATTCATATTCCACATCATAATGAAAATCCTCAACATTCTTTGTGATAGGTACTGATCTAATGAATCTTAACCCAGTAGGGTGTCGGTGAGGTGAGACCATCTTTCCTCTTCGATAGACTTGGTTGGAATGTTGGGTAGGCTATCTTCAGATCTACCTTTATTGGAATCTTTCTCAGTAAATTTTGGTTCTTCCATTTGTAAAGATCTACAGTCATCAAACGTTGTTCAGTTAATTAAAGGACAATAACACTTACCTTTCCACTCCTCTTCTTCTGTCCATGCTTTCTACTTAGGGTGAGGACCTAAACCGCTAGGTCCTCACCACTGGGTTTGCTTGACTTGATAAATACACACAAAAAGAACACAGTATCCCCCTATCAAATTACCCTGACAGAAAATGCAACAGTGGATGTAGCGACTAATATTTAAAAGTTAATTTCTTTATTGGATATACGTTACAAAACTTATGTTAAAAATATACAAAACAAAGCAGGAGTTAAAGCAAAAGATAGGGAACCCGCCCAAAGAGAGAATAAGCCTCCCACATAAGCAATTACTGAGGCTCGTAGATGCTAGCCAGTAGATACAAATATTAATAACAGATCATCTCTTACCAATATGGTAAAGAAAAGGTAAAGAGATCCCTGTCTGGGGTCTCATGAGAGATGAATCTCGTAGCCGGTCCAAAAAGTAAATGGACCTACCCTACGGTCACTATGCTAACAGTGCGGGTTCACCTCGGAAAAAATATACAACCCATATTCCGATTCCCCTGTATGTCTTCAAAGAGAGGAACTTCTAGTATGGAGGTTCCTAATGCCAGAAAATGGTTAACACGTATGGGATACCTGTATTACGCCCCCCTCAGAGTAAACGTCATGAGGAGGATCAGGCAGTCCCACCGAAAACCGGGGATCGGGTAGGGTACAGAAATGAAGGGTTTAAAAAAACATATCAAGAAACAGCCGACGCGTTTCGTCCCTCGTGCGGGGACTTACTCATAGCTGGAAAGAGTCACTATCTTAGTACGTGTATAAATACCCCAATCATCTGAATTGGGGCTGTTGATTGGTGCGCACAGCACCAATGAGATCGCGGGTTGTGAGACACACCCCCGCCACTCCTCCATAGTGAAGTAAATAGGTAAGTATTACGCGTGGGTCATAACCATGGAAACCCACGGGTATGTTGATCATAATTGAAGTCCGAAAATTCGAGAGAGATCACACATGAGATCAAGATAGATTTGGTCAGTAAGAACACTGTATTACATACTGGACAGACACTGAATATGGACTTATGACCAGTGTTCCATTATCAGACTATACGCTAAACTCGGAGAAACATGTTATATTCCGTAAGGGAATTACACATGTTTCTCCGAGTTTAGGCTAGTCAAGATAGATTTGGTCAGTAAGAACACTGTATTTGGTCAGTAAGAACACTGTATTACATACTGGACAGAACTGAAGTATGGACTTATGACCAGTGTTCCATTATCAGACTATAGCCTAAACTCGGAGAAACATGTGTAATTCTCGTAAGGGAATTACACATGTTTCTCCGAGTTTGGCTATAGTCTGATAAGGAACCCTGGTCATAAGTCCATACTTCATTGCGGTCCAGTATGTAATACAGTGTTCTTACTGACCAAATCTATCTTGATCTCATGTGTGATCTCTCTAGAATTTTCGGACTTCAATTATGATCAACATACCCGTGGGTTTCCATGGTTATGACCCACGCGTAATACTTACCTATTTACTTCACTATGGGAGGAGTGGCGGTGGTGTGTCTCATTGGTGCTGTGCGCACCAATCAACAGCCCCAAGTCAGATGATTGGGGTATTTATACACGTACTAATATGCGACTCTTTCCAGCTATGAGTAAGTCCCCGCAGAGGGACGAACGCGTCGGCTGTTTCTTGATATGTTTTTTTAAATCCTTCATTTCTGTACCCTACCCGATCCCCGGTTTTCGGTGGGACTGCCTGATCCTCCTCATGACGTTTACTCTGAGGGGGGCGTAATACAGGTATCCCATACGTGTTAACCATTTTCTGGCATTAGGAACCTCCATACTAGAAGTTCCTCTCTTTGAAGACATACAGGGGAATCGGAAATGGGTTGTATTTTTTTCCGAGGTGAACCCGCACTGTTAGCATAGTGACCGTAGGGTAGGTCCATTTACTTTTTGGACCGGCTACGAGATTCATCTCTCATGAGACCCAGACAGGGATCTCTTTACCTTTTCTTTACCATATTGGTAAGAGATGATCTGTTATTAATATTTGTATCTACTGGCTAGCATCTACGAGCCCGTAATTGCTTATGTGGGAAGAGAGTGTTTGTTCTTTCCCTCACACTAATATTCTCTCTTTGGGCGGGTTCCCTATCTTTTGCTTTAACTCCTGCTTTGTTTTGTATATTTTTAACATAATTTTTTTAACGTATATCCAATAAAGAAATTAACTTTTAAATATTAGTCGCTACATCCACTGTTGCATTTTCTGTCAGGGTAATTTGATAGGGGGATACTGTGTTCTTTTTGTGTGTATTTATCTCTATTTTCTTCCCCATTTACCCTGTTTCAAATAGTTCATCAGCCGGCTTGTGCTTCACAATATTCTTTTTTTTTTTGGCCTTTTGCTTGACTTGAGCCATATACTTACTTGCAGGCTTCTCCGGTAGGCTCTGCCCCTCCTGCCCATCAGCGACAGGGCCAATAGGAAGACGCGCTCTGCAAAGGAGCATGTCTTCCAATTTGCCTTGTAGCCGACGGGGACAGAAGAAGAGGAGCGGAGGGAAGGTAAGTATAATTGTCTTTTAATCTTCTTGTAATTCTGTAGCATTATCTTCTTTAGAAGTTGATTCCATTATTTATTCAGTTTCATTGAATATTGTCCTACTCAATTTGACCACTGAGGTCCCTGAACAAACTGTCCCACAAATGTTTTTTTAGTTTAGATGAATCTATTTTTACTAAATTAAATTTTATTTTCTCGTGAACCAAGATCTAAATACCCAAGCAACCACTGATTAAAATAAAGTTTCACTTGTTATTCTCAATCAAAGATAGACCTGTTTACAATTGTGGATGGCTTCATGTTGTTTAGTTAGGTGAACCATGCTGGGAAAGTCGAAGCGCCCGAGGGTGGTAAGAATGTAAAGATTTGTCAGATCTCACACAGCTGTGGCTTTGGTTAAGAATTAATTCTAAATGCAAGCGACACTTACTATTGATCAGCAATATCTGGGCTTTGAGTTAAATGTGTTTTAGAAAAGAGTTCTCCTTAAATAACCAGGAGTTTTAACAAAACTAATACAAGGATTTCCTAGCATTGTTACAGCTTTAAAATCCATCCCAGGAGTAGTGATGGGCGAACTTCCTAAAGTACAGTTCGAACGCTACATTCGAGGGTTACCGAACGTTACATTCAAAGGTTCCCGAACACTACATTCAAGGGTTAGTGAACGCTACATTAGAGGGGTACCAAACGATACATTCATGTGTTATTGAATGCTACATTAGAGGGTTACCGAACGATACATTCATGGGTTAGTGAATGCTACATTAGAGGGTTACCAAACGATACATTCATGTGTTAGTGAATGCTACATTAGAGGGTTACCAAACGATACATTCATGGGTTAGTGAACGCTACATTAGAGGGGTACCAAACAATATATTCATGGGTTAGTGAACGCTACATTAGAGGGTTACCAAACGATACATTCAAGGGTTAGTGAACGCTACATTAGAGGGTTACCAAATGATACATTCAAGGGTTAGTGAACGCTACATTAGAGGGTTACCAAATGATACATTCAAGGGTTAGTGAACGCTACATTAGAGGGGTACCAAACGATACATTCATGGGTTAGTGAACGCTACATTAAAGGGGTACCAAACGATACATTCAAGGGTTAGTGAACGCTACATTAAAGGGGTACCAAACGATACATTCAAGGGTTAGTGAACGCTACATTTGAGGGTTACCAAATGAAACATTCGAGGGTTACGAAACGATACATTCAAGAGTTACAGAATGATACATTTGAGGGTTACCAAACGATACATTCAAGGGTTAGTGAACACAACATTTGAGGGTTACAAACCATACATTCGAGGGTTATCGAATGCTACATTTGAGGGTTAGTGAACGATACATTCAATGGTTAGTGAACGCTACATTCGAGGGTTACCAAACAAAACATTCAAGGGTTACCGAAAGATACATTCGAGGGTTATTGCCGAAAAACTATATTTAAGGGTTATCGCTGAAACCCTATATTTATCTGTAAACACTAAATTTGAGGGTTATCGCTGAAACGCTACATTTGAGGGTTATGCCCGAAATCGAGGGTTAGTGAATGGTATATTCCAGGGTTATCGATTTGAGAATTATTGAATTTTCAATAATTATGAAAAATATGTCTGCAATTTCGGAAAACCCAAAAGTTCATAGTTCGGGAGGTTCTAAAAGGTCCAAGTTCGTTCGAACTAATAACTTTCAGTTCGAACTCAGTTCAAGTTCGAGCCAATCTCTACCCAGGAGCAACAGGACGTTAAAACTTTTGTTGCCAAAATAGAAGAAGATATTCAAGGGGAAAATATAAATATTTATCTTCATGGAACAGCTAAGACTGAGCAGGAACTGAACTAACTCTTCTTCAGCAAACTGTGATTACTTTATAATAAAAAAAAAGTGTTTAAAATGACCCAATAAACTCCTGGGGCCTTTAAACCTGCCATCCTGCCGAAGGCCAAAGAGGTCCCACAGAACGCCTGCAAGGCAATACCTTCAAAACAACAATAAAAATGCATCCCATGTCACAGGCAACCTTGAAGGCTTCAGGCAGGAGTTAAAGGTCATCGGGATTTTTTAAAGCAAGGAACAACATTAAAATTCTGTCTTATTTTGTTTTCTTTCTATTTCCACAATGGAACATTGTTAGATAGAAAAGAAAGTGAATTCTAAAGTTTTATAACATTGAAGTCTATGTGAGCAGGTATATATTGTATGTTTTATAATATTAACATGCCTAGCTGCAAGACTTCACAATTTTGCATGAAAACTACATTTTTTTAAATCTAGATTAAAGGGCATCTATAGAGGGAAAATGAACTTTTTTTTCTTTCTTTCCATGTGTTCTATAATTCCCCACAACCCCCAGAGTGTCTTCACTTTTTTCAGATTCCCTCTCTCTCCTGAGATACACCAGTTAGAAGAATACGTGATTCCATTCCTCTACTCCTACTTGGACTGTCAATCAAATCCCTGTGACGTGATCCCCCCTCCCTGCTCTGTTATAAACATAGAGATAACAGCATTAGCAGGGGAGAGAGGTAGCTTTGATGTTAGATATAAGGCTGCACTTGACCCCCCTTCTTAATAGCTTTCACTGATTGATGATGGGTCACAAAGTGAGAGATCGTAAACTGCACTGATCTCCTTCTTCCGTGTCTCCAGGACAGCTTACTTTCTATTGGCCACTGTGCGTGGGTGTGTTTTTCAGGATGTTGAACTTTTAACCCCTACTGCACATAAAAAGCTTGTCGGTTAGCCGGAGCTGAGACATGGAGGAGGTAACAGAGGGGAGGGAGAAGGGGGGAATGCTGCACATAGATCTGACACCGTGGTTAAACAGAGTCAGTGACAGATATAGGATTAAGGCAGCACAGAGTACATGAATTTAACTTTGCAAAGGGGCAATGTGTTTTTTTCATTATAAATGCCCTTTAAGACCAATGGTCTTGTGTCCCTCCATGAAAAGGACCTATTAAAATTAGAGATGGCCGAAGTTTGATTCATTTTCGAATTGCTGAATGAACCAAGTAAAGTCAATGGGGAGAAATAGTTAGAAAAATTTGGATTAAATACAGATAATATATCAAGGGTGACTTACTGTAAATGGCTGTGGCACCTGGGAAATGGTCTGGGGAACATGTTGTAAATATCACCAAAACTACCTTAATCACAATCAGGCAATTGTCGGGTTTCCACAGGCTACACTTGAGGGTTATGGCCAGTTTGAGAGTTACCAAACGATACATTCGAGGGTTACAGAACAATACATTCGAGGGTTACCGAAATCGACCACTACATTCGAGGGTTACCGCAGCATCAGGCGTTGGCTTATATTCTGGCCATATATCGGGGACGCCCGATTTCAGTTTTAGGTTTTGGTATATTT
The DNA here is from genome assembly GCA_019447015.1 of Hymenochirus boettgeri. Lineage (NCBI taxonomy): Eukaryota > Metazoa > Chordata > Amphibia > Anura > Pipidae > Hymenochirus > Hymenochirus boettgeri. Next base: position 12,991,886 of record CM033472.1, read on the forward strand.
AATATTATTAATGTGATAATAAAGATGTTTGATTGTTTATAGAACACATACTGATCTGTTTATTCCTGCAATTTCTAACACAGGGACTATGTGACTGGTGGTAATCTTCTAATTAGGGTTTCAAGGAGAGGAGTGCTATATATGGGGGTTCTTGTTTTAGGTCTATCCCTATATCTTATGTATTTATAATTACATTGCCCCTAGCACCCCCTAAACTTAAGGTATTTCCATTCCCATTAATTTATATGGAGTAGCATCTAGACGTTCTATATATGTGATTATATTTTAAAAATACACACAGTAGTCCACATTAAATAATATAAAGGGTAGACTCTTCTTCCCAGTTACAGTATTCAAATATATGTATTGCAGACTGTCTCCTAGCTTGTTTGATAGTTATAGGGTCATGTTCTATTTCTATGAATTTCTGCTCCATTTTGTCTAGTTGTTTTCCCCTCTCATCAGCATCATTGCAGATCTTTTGGACCTGTAGAAACTGTGATTTAGGTAGTCCTGAGAAAATGTGCCTAGGTTGGAAGCTACCTACTTAAAGCAGCATGTTCTTTTTAGATGGCTTTCAATAATGTGTGGTTGTCAGTTATGTTCATTCTAGTTAACTGTTATATGACATTTCAGCATTAATGCAAACTTATATACATCATATACAGAATATTTACAAATTCCTGTGCTTGTTCCATATCACCGTTCCATACTACAAACAAGTCATCTATGAAATGAATAGAATAAAAATTGTGCCGTTGGTTGTAAGACTGATACAGTGGCCGACACTATGGGCCTAAAGTGAAGTTATTTTTGTTTAGATTCAGGTTCAGGACCCCCTGATATGGACCAGATCCTAGTACCTCTTTTTTTTTTTAATGTGTTTAATAAACAGTTCTACACTAGGAAAGGAGCCTGGTGGAATGAAAGTGCTTGGTGCTTTAAAAGGATATTGTGGTTTGCTGAATTTTTAAAGTTCTTTCAAATATTTACACCTCAAATTCCCGCTTATCAAACTGTTGAGTGGGTTGGAAGCTAAGCCCTTTAGATAGTAAAGAAGTTTCACTTACTGTTAATTCATGGGATGATATATTAATCAATGCTTGCTCCAACCTCTGCCTCTTTACGGCTGACCACTTTCAACAGTTTCAAAAACTCGAGTGCTATCCGATTGGCAGACAAAAATATGAAAACGATAGAATTGCTAAATTGACAAAAATGTACTTGTTCAATGGAAAAGTTCAATAGATCAGAAATTTCAGTTACTGAAACACTTATCTATTAAGAGGTGCTACATTTTGCCAGTGTTCTTAAAGGACAATTTTACTTACTCTCTCAGATCGTCTCCTCTTTACTACCTGATGTACCCAGGATGGGGACCTGAATCGCTAAGTGCTCACCCCTGGGTATACTTTCTATGTCCAGTAAGGCTGAGGCCACACTGCACCAGAAGGCAACGCGCATTAACATCGGCATACATTTATAAACAAGAAGAAAAAAAAGAGGTGCAGAAGTTTGCCAGCACTATTAATCATCAGCACCCAATAAGTTGTTATCTGTAAGAGAGTCAGGTCCTGAAAATTACTTGCACAGTTCAGTTTAAAAGATAACTGTATTGCCTCAATGAATTTTTTTTTAGTTGTTTTAAAAAAGAGTAAACGTATGCAGCCCTCCCCATAAATTTTTTTCCTGATTTGAAGCCTCTCACAGCCTTCAGTTAGCCATGCTGCGAAGGGGGCGTAACAATTCTGCCTGCCTCTGTTACTTAAAGCTTGTGAGAAAACACTCCTTCACCCACCCTTGATCAGCTTGATTATGTAGGCTGTATCCTAGCAACAGGACATTTTGACTGGCAGAGGAGGAGGAGAGAGGTTGTAACAGACATTCCGACCAGCCAATGACAAGTGTTATGTTAACCATGGCCCTGGGCCATTTAGGAGGCAGGCTTTTAGCACTCATCTTTGCTGTGTGATATCTGAATGAAGGCAGCACATTTGTAAATGTGAATAAGCGATTTCAGCTGTTGGAAGTGTGGACATGTAATGGGGGTGATGTTATTTTTTTTATATTGTTGTCCTTTAAGGAGGAGGCAAGCTAGTCCAAGGTGAAATACAAACTCGATAAGAAAAGCAGAATTCAGTGGCAGGTCAAAGGTCAAGGGCTGATCAGCAGTTCCCAGTCAGAAAACAAGCCAAGGTCATCAATTAGGAATCTGTTTGTGGGAGATAGGAAACAGGAAAAAATTAAATCAGAATACTGGGCCGGTTAACTAAGAAAAGGTGCTGGAAGATGAAACTGTATACCAGAACAGGTTACAGGGTAGCAGCTGGATACTACATTCACTTTGCAGGGTAGGTTGCTGGATAGTGGATCTGGTGTGCAGGGAAGGTACAGTAAGTGGTGACTAAAACAGGTTGCAGGCAAGGTAGCTAGAAACTGGAACAAGTTGCAGGGATCTAGCTGGATATTAAAATTGATTTGCAGGATAGTTAGCTGGATACTGGAACTGGTGTACATGAAAGGTTGCTGCAACAGGTTGCAGGAATGTAATGTAGCTGGGTACTGGAACTAGAATTAAAGTGGACTCTGGGACAATGAGCAGGACAGAGAGCTGGAAACTGGAACAGTAATGAAAGGATAAAGAAAGGATGCATTGTATATAAGCATAATAACAGACTAAAAGCTATAATATAAAGATAACAAAATAGATTTTTTAACATCTATCTTATTTTGTCTGCATCTCTCACTTTAGCAGCAGACACAGGAAGTGGGCACAGAAAGTTTTTAAATTAAATTTGTTGTGTATAGTTCTCCTTTCAAAGACAATTTTTTTAACACTTTTATTTCTAGCAGTTTATTATGTTAAAAAAACATCACAAGATATGATACCATGATACCACACAGTATTTTGTATAGCCAGTCCATAATGTTTTTTATCATTTAAAATATTGACATCACACACATATATATTGGGGTATTGGTGACTCTGTTGGCATGCTGTACATTTGATTTTATGAGATGTTTTTATTGCTAATATTGTTTTGTTACACGGAAGTGATGACACTGGGGGGTGGGTGTTGGGTAGGGTTTTAAGAGAAGGGTTGGTTAAAGAATGTTTGTTCTGATGATGGCTCTTGTGTGAGCGGAAACACGTCAATTGCACTTTAATAAAGAAGTTTGACTACTTAACACAAGTCCTGTGAGTGTGTTCCTGCCAAATGCTTGATGATTAAATGTACCTTGAATGGCACCCAGGCAAGTGAGGACTTTGAAGCTGGAGTGCCTTCATTACATATATATATATATATACACACACACTAGCTTAAATCAATCTAAGCTATTATTTTAAGATGTTAAGATGTCCTAGTTTGGGGTTTCCAGATCACCTGCTGATTGTAGGACACTCTTGAAAATGTAGGTATCAAGGCTGCACTGATGATAGCATTTAAACCGCATTACTGCTAGCTCGGTCTTGCTGCATGTGTTTTTAGTAGGCTTTTTAGTAGATTTTTCACTGATCCTATTCGGATGTGTCCACACAGGCACTTTTAACTACTTCAGGTATAGTTTAATAATTGGATGGTATGGGATGTAGTATCTGAATCCCAGCCGTCTCCTTGCTGGTATATACTTTCAAAAGGAAACGTTCTGCTGTGTTTATTCTGCACGGTTTATTCTTAATAAACATGGTATCACCTTAGAATATTTGTCTGGTTCTCCACATCTTTCTTTTTCAAAATACTTCAGGTATTCCACCCCTTCCGGGTGTTCCGGGAATAGGGTTTCCAGATTTTGAAGTAGAAAATACAGGTCAAATCCAAGATGTGTGAGTGCGCGAGTAAGCACCTGCCGGATTTTTTGTCCACACACACTTTCCCCGAAGCCATGCCCACTTTTGAGGTAACACCCATGTTGAGGTAACCACCTGGTACGCTGTAAACATAGTATTAAGCCTCGTTCACATTAGGATGGACCAAAAAGGTCCAAAAAAGGCAGTCCATTTTTTGGTAAATTTTCTTTATCCGTTTTTGGGATTTGGAGACTAACAATGAATTTATCATTTTCTGGGTAAAGACCCATCCTGAAGGAGTATCAGCCCATGGCACGGAAGTAGTAAGTGGAGAAGAACGTGCCGGCAATAGCAAATTTAAGAGGTAAGTGCAGGAGATAGATGCTTAACCCAGGGGTGAGGACATAGAGGTATAGGTCCTCACCACAGATTCTTTCAAATGTGTGTGTATGTGATACTCCTTAAGAATGGGCCTAATAATGATGAATTCATTGTTAGTGCCCAAATCCCGCATTCAAAATTACTAAAGGGCAACTGTAGAAGACATAGAGCTAAATAAAAAACATATTTCTTTCAAATGGATGGAGAAGAGGATCGGGGCTGAGGTGAGCAAGTTGTCCATTGGGGAAAATTATATTTGGGCTATTCAGTTTTATTGAAGAATGGGAGGTAAAGGTCTTACTCGCTGTTCTTCAATAAAACCTGCCCCCCTCGAGATTTGAAGGCCGGGCCTCTGACCCACCCGTCCCCAGAAGTCCATGATCAGCTGTTTTTAAAGGGCATGTCCACCCCCAAATCTATATTTTTACTCACTACTGGCCCCACTGTTTAGCGTAGTAAAATCCTTACCTTACATCCCTGCTCCAAATGGCTGCCTTGCAATGTCCCTCCAAAGTCCTAAAAAGTAAAGATCAGGCGCCTGCCTGTGTCCCATTCTGTATCTGCCTCCTGTCTCTCCTCCGGGAGCATTGGGATATGTGCAGTGCAGTACTCCCACCCTCCCCCTAGCTCCAAACCCCTTCACTGTAGTGTAGGGCTCCCTCACCCACCCCCAACCGCCATATTACTTTGTAAAATAACTCTCCCGATCACTTCTTACATTGCCTGTTTCCCCTGACATTCTACACAGCATGCAAGCAGAGGGCTGTGACAGAATGCCGGGGGAAAGAGGCAAAGTAAGTAGTGATTGGGAGATTTATTTTACGAAGTAATATGGCGGTTGGGGGAGGGAGCCCTACACTACAGCATTTAAAAAAAAAATCATTGGACATGCCCTTTAAATGTTTCCTTCATACACGCAATCAGCTGTTTAAAAGACCGGACCCGAACTTCCGGTTCAGTTGCGGTCTTTTAAACAGCTGAATGCGCGTATGTTTCCTTCATATGAGCAATCAACTGTTTAAAAACAGCTGAGCGTGGAGGTTTTGGCGGGCTCTCTTACCATCCGGGGCCCCCTGCAGTCGTGGGGGTGGCGGTTGTTATGCCACTGCAGTCGGGACCTGCCAAAAGAACAACAGAGGAGCGTGAGACCTGATAAGTTAATTCCTGGCTCCAACAGGTTTTATTTGAAGAACAGGAGGTAAGACATAGCTCCTTTATGTCCCGTTCTTTAATAAAACTGAATAGCCCAAACTGATTTTTCCCAGTGTAGATACCCTTTCCCTTGTAGTGTTTGTCTCACCATTTCTTTATTGATGGTAGTGTATGAGTTGAGCAGTCCTCAAATTTAACAGCCAGACCAGCGGCACTTTCAGGGTTTATGCTGCCTGAGCCAAACTTTTGAATGCCGCCCATTGTGCACCGCTGCGTTAAAGTAGGTGTGGCTTTGTCCATGGGCATGGTTTTGCCAATGGCCATGGCTTCGTTGGTGGGTGTGGGTAAAATTTTACAATTTTGAACTTTCTATCACATAGGTATTTAAACAGTTCCTCAGACAGTCAATTAGCAATAATATAAATTACTAGAAACAGATATTACATCCCTTTCTCAAACAGCTTGTGTTTCCACTACCATATTGCTCCTTTAAGGTTTTTGTTGATCAAAATAACTTATTTTATACCCTGTGCTATACATGTTGGTTCAACTGTTACATTACATTAGAAATGCCATACTTTCTGTAGTATAAAAGAATAATAAAAAATTTGTAACCCGGCCACCATGCCAAGCCCTAACTAGCATAACTAGCTAACCTAACCATATAAAATATTGAAGTTAAGTTGAAGCAACTTCAAGGTACCGTGTATTGGAGTCATGTGGGCGGCACTCACACTTTTTTTTTTACTACTGCCTGTTTGCGGCAGAGGTACCGTCTGAGACAAATGTCTCACTCTGCCTAATGGTAGATGTGGCCCTGAGCCAGACAAAGGTAAAACTACTACAAACACTATTCTCTGTAACTGACCCTTCTCTGTCTGGCTGTGTTGAGTTACTTTCAACCCAGAAATCTGTGCTTTGGGCATTGCAGACAGGTGAACAGTCTCCCCCCATTCATTCTAACACAAGGAGTTAAAAGGATAAGTGCACTGTAAAATCAAGTTATGTTGATTTGGAAGCTGCAGCTTTAAAAATACTGTTGCCATATTTTTTATTACCTATGCCCCTCCAGAGCCTACCTTTGTGCCTTGAAAGTTGCTGACATCTTGTTACTGGTTTTCTGAATGTTAAGCTCCACCCCTGAGATTTCCTCTGCTTTCACGCACATGCACAGAACTCACAGACATTATCGTTTGAGGCTCAAGCAGGAGAAAGCAGCATCCGTTTCCGTTTTGGTAACGCATGTGTTCACCATTTTTGGTGCATTAGGGCATGCGTTGCCATAACGGAAAACGGCAAAATCGCATGCACAAAATGCACGCGCAAACTAAAAATGCACAAGAATCGTGCACACTATAACGCTCGCGATTACGTGCACGATTTAGTGCGTTGTAGTGGGGCCATAGCCTGAAAGCAGATAATCTTTCCTCACTGCTGGCTGTGCTGGGGGTGTAATCAAGAGACTGTAACAATGTATCAGATTGTAAACTTTCTCCCTTGGCTGCTGTGCTTGGTTTTGCAACAATGTATCATATCGTAAACATTTCTCCCCTGGCTGCTGTACTGTACTCAGTTTTGCATTAATGCATCAGATCGGGGGACAACTCTGAATGTTCTGTCAGTAATTTAGCTGCAGGAACACTGCCTGTGTGTGGATTAGAGGCAGAAAACCGGGAGAAACAGGTTTATGTGAAATTCCGTCCAGACCCCGGATTTTTCATTGAACAAAGGAAATCTGGGATTTCCCTGACGTCTGGAAACCCTATCTGGGAATCTCCCGGATTCTGGTGTGGTTTCCGGCAACCCCATGAGACTATCCGTGGATTGCATGGAGCCCCCCGAATGCCCCTTACACTGCCGCCACAGAACACCCCTTCCCTGCTGGAAAGCAGCTAACTCTGCCTCCACTCCCTATATACCTTGGTCAATGGCACACACACACACCCCTTCCCAAAATAACATCTATACAAGATAACATTTAAAAAAGCATTAGGTATCAATCAATGTGCATTGATACCTAATGCTTTTTTAAATGTTATATTTTGTATAGATCACATTGGTCTAGGAGGAGGAGGATTAGAGTGTAGAGTCATACGGAGGTGTGACTGGGCTATCCAATTATGGAGCTTAATTACCACATGCTCACCTTTTTAAACCCCCTCCTAGTTTGCAATGTTAGCCTATGAATAAGAATGTGTGTTACGTTCAAAACGTGTCAGGCCTGTTTGTCTGTAATCGGTTTTAATGCTGGAATAAAGGATTGAAGTTTTATTTGAAAACCTGGGTTACATGTGGAGTTTGGTGTAAGGAGTCTCACATCAACAGCCCAAACATAGCCGGAATCTGTGGAAAGTCTTCAAGAACTAAACTTCAAGTACAGTTGATCTAATTGAATACAACAGATATACCATGACCTGGATGAATGAGAACCTTCACAAGCTCAGGCATGATTCAATCCTAAATCTTGAGAAACTATTTATACATACTAGAACAAAGACTTACTGACATTATACAGATTTTATCTTGTGCCCCCATGCCTGACAATGGCTGTCGTAAACAAAACAGTAAATATACATTTAATGATCACAGTAGGTAATAAAAGGTATTATTTTATATCCAAGATGTGATTTTACAGAGAAGACATTTTACAATTCTGCACAAAGCACGTTGTAAGAAAATGAAATGTGACATGACGTGTGACATGTTATGTGAAATTAATTTCAGAAATAAAATGAAACCACACGATTCCTTTTCCTTATTGACTGTGCGGACCAGAAAGACAAATGCTGTGTTTCCAAGCGACCAAGGGACAGATTTGACAGGCGCACACTGACGCACATTTCCTGTAGCGACTGACCAATAGGGACAGAATATTATATCTTGTTTCCCATAGTTTTTTCTGACGTCAAAACGGCGGTAACGTACCAGAGAAAACAATCCTACATTGTTCAGGAACAGAAAGTGTGTCCAGCGGAGGGTTCTCCGTGGTGTTTTCTCCTTGTCGCGCCTCCTATATGGGCGGCATTCTGTGCAGGCAGTGCAGCGGACAGTCCCAGGTTGGCGAAGAGAAGCGTTACTGTGGAGACTGCTTCCTGAGAGGACCTTGCATGCTGTGCTTCATAGTACATAGTCACCAGCAGGACAGATCGTGCGCTCATTTCCCCGTTCCAGTCCGTCACCAGGAACCCGCTCCCCACTCGGCATCCCCGGACTTACCTGCTGCTCGCAGCGTTGCTCAGGACTGCGCCCGATTTCTGCTGCTTTGCCCCGGGGAACTGAGCCAGTGGGAAGAGAGCAGTCGCGGTGTTCTGTTTACCCGGTTTCTACGGGAGCCTGGATTGCTCCACACGGCTACAGACATGGTTTGTAAGCGTAAAAACAGCGGCGGGTCCCACCAGCCAGACACACCTTGTAAGCAGCCTCGCTGTGCCCCCACTGAGGGAGAACACATGGCACAACAAGCAGCCGATGAAGGGCAGATAGGCAACAACCATGTAGAAGATGGTGGCATGGCAGAGGATGGACTCGCAGTAAACCACCCAGCTAAGGATGGGCAGACAACACCATTTTTTTGCAAAGCAGGACAAACCGTTTATTATAGTACTTCATTAGCACCAAAAATGCCCAGTGTTTCAGAAGGGAGGCAAGCATCATGGGAAGGCATCATGGCAGGGCCAGTTGTGCCCCATGATATCATTCCAGTGGTAACGACTCTTGTAGAGACAAGGCCAGCATTGCCTGATAATATGGCCAGGCCAGCAATAACCCACTGTCCTGAGGATGAGCCATGTTGCTCTGCTTTATCTCCTTCCGTCAAAGCTTTATCATGTAAAGAAAACGAGTCCTTGTTTACATTGCAAACACCCTGCAGTCCTGAACATGATCTAAAGACGCAAGAAAAGCTAGCATCTGAGACTGTTGGACCATGTGATGCTCTTCATATTAATCAGTTACCCTCATCTCTCCTTCTTAAGGTACAGTGAGGCAAACTGAAATGACTGTAGAGTCACAGAAGATGCAGTGATAAATACTGTTTTCTACAGCGGAAGTTGTATACTTCTGTAATAGATAGGGTTGAGGAAAAAGACATCTGCCCTTCAGCTCTATCAGATTTATGCTACCCAGGATTTTTGCGTCTTTAGGAATTAATTCAGAGGATGTCAAAACCATCCACCTGAAGTCATATCAAGCCTATTGGTGTAGATGTCTCTTTCAGGGAAGAACTATATACCCTTGTGGTTTTATAAAATAAATACGTACATTATCCTTTTCTATTGGTGGAAAAAAGTCGTTATGCATGCATTTTTCATACAAATTTGTATGTAAGGGTTGTGAATATTTAAATACTCTGAATTTGTATTGCTGTTGCTTACTGTTTTGATAGATTATATAAACCTCCAGAGTTTACAAAAATTTGGGTGAAAACTATTTTGTCCATTTAATTGATATGCACTAAAATAATTTCTTTTAAATTGAAACATAACGAGTGATATAAAAGCGATACCTTTATACATACACACACAGATACGGACCTCAGCGGCACTCCAGACTCTCTTTACCAGGGTGCAATCTAGCAGGCAATGTGAACATATAGGAAAAACTTAGCCCTCTTCTGGACTTTCTTACAAAAGATTTTTTATTTTAAGACCTCGTTGTCACATCACATCAACTTGTTTTGGCCACAATATAGCCCAGAGTGCTCTGTTTTTCCTACGTGTGTGTGTGTATATATATATATATATATATGTATATATATATACACACACACACCATTTTATTAAATTATCTCTTTATAGATTGATAGGTGTTCCTTGAAGCACCCAAAAAATGATTATATACTTTTGTATACAGCCTGGGTGCTGTCTACAAAAAGTAGACACAATATGACCACACTCACAGGACTTCTGTTAGCCAAGAAAGGTATTACCTTTATATTACTTTGTTTTATCTCAGAAGTGTTATCCTTTAACTTGGCTATGGTACCAAATCTTTAATAATTTTACCTTCAGAGTAACAATATCGTTAAAGTTTTGCATCTATTCTTTAAAAGAAGGAAGAGTATTTCCTATTGAAGTTCTACATTTATATACGTTTGCTCCTTTGCATGCTATGAGCGCATTTATTTGCCTCAGCATATTACAGTTTTACTACAGGATAGGGCTGAGTTTCTGACCAGTTAGGAATTAGAAACAAGACAACCTCTACTTATAACTAAGTATCTTCACTGGAAAAAAAATAGAATTAGTAATTATTTAAAAAATTGGTACGTGTATTCAATCAAAATTAAGTGTAACCTTTGGACATTTAGTAAGAAAAATGCAAAATCTTACATATAATATACAACTTTTTCCCCCCCTTCAAGTAACTATAAAATATACTGGCATTTATTGGGTCATGTGTAGATAGGTTAATAGTTGACTTTTAAAGGGTATCTCTACAGGGGAAATTGACATTGGAGATTAAGTTTAATTGAATAACGGAAGGTAAAGGAGCTGTCTTACCTCCCTTTCTTCAATTAAACCTGCAGGAGCTAGGATAGAATTAAATTGATTCAATTAAACTGAAACCCCCAAAGTTAGTTTCTATGGCAGAGATACCCTTTTTTAAAGAGCACTCCAGTCTAATATATGATTGCCAATGTAATATGGGGATGCAATGAAAGGTGCAAAATTTACCTGTGCTGTTAATGTACAGCAATCAATCGGGTATTTACTAGGTTACTGCAGTTAGATAACATTAAACATTTGATCAGTAACATTCTAATAAATTTCTTAAAATCAATATAATTAATGGTGGTATCATACTCGTACATATGCTTTTAGACGTAACTTTTTTTTTTTTTAAATCTCAAAAGTTGGTAAATATCAACTGGTCTTGGTCCATCCCTAACATACAAAGCCCAACCACCAAATGATCCTTAAATTAACATGGTTTATTTTTAAAGCTAATTGCTATAACCAGGGTCTGAACTACTAGTTTATGCTACTGCTTTTCTTCTCCCCATCCCATTCTCCTATACTTTTGGCTGGTCAAACCTTTAAATTACCGCCTAGACTCATAGACCTGAATAGGCTTTAGCATCACCAGCTTAATAGTACCAACATAAACCGGGAAAGTGGTAGCACTAATTTTCTTTAAAATTATCAATTTAGGTCCTCATAACATATCAAAAAGGCATACAATTCATTTATTTTAGATTAAATTAAAATAATCACTTTTTAAAACAAGCTCATTTCCACCACTCATGGTTAAAAAAAAAATAAAAAAATATGTATGGTAAACACTGTCCTTATCTCAATTGCCAGAGCATTTACATGAAGTAATTTTACTATGTCAGTGCTTGAAAAATCCCAGTAGTCGGGTAATCAATGCGCCTAGAAATTTGTCTAGAAAGCGTTTTCCATTGAGTCTATTGAGTTGGCTACCAAAAAGGCTAGAATTTTGTCCACCATTGAACCTGAATGTGGACTTAAAGTATCCTATTACCCAGCACAGGTTTCTCCAAACTAACCTGAATAATTTCAAATTCATAATTGACCCTTGTATGCCCTCAGGTCCAGTTTAACAAAAGCAACATTAACCAAAATATAGTACACAAACGGATTAAATGGAGATCATTCTAAATTACAATGGCTGTATTAACTTTAAAGGGCAGTCTAAAAGTACAGAGTTAAAGAACAGAGGTCACTTTTTAGCAGTCTGCTAATTTCTGAAAACGAAAATTAGATTATAGGTAGATAGTGTATTGGGATAAATTCTGGAAGGGTAGCATTAAGGAAATGTTTTTGGATAAAGAGTATGTTTTGAAAGGGAATGTTGGAGATCCTCAATTATACAGAGCTAAGGCAAGGTTTGGTATAGTATTAGTAAAGGATTTATATCTGTAATAATGAACATTTTAATGCATGCACAGTCATACAGAAACTGAGTCATTAGTTTTGAAGGACAATTTTTGTATAACTCGACCCCCCCCATGATATGCTGATTTAACTGAGAACTGTAAAATAAACTGTTTATTTTAAAAGCACGAGCATGCCTTAGCAGGAGTGGTAAAAAGTATCTTAACATGGGATGAACTGGTATTGTTATAATCCAAGAAAAAGAAAAAAAACTTATGTGAGACCTATAGAATGCACATTCTCTTAAGGTAAATAAAAGAATGAGACGGCAGATGTAATTTTAACAAATGTTGGGTACTGACATTAAAGGACATGCAAACTGTGCCAAATCATCTTTTTAACTAATCACACAGTAATTAGGATCAATTACCACCAATCATAAATCTGTGGGTTTTTTGTTTTTTTTTTTCTTTTTCTCTGTCCTTCCTGTTCCTTGTTTTTTTAGCTCTGGGAATTTCACTTCTTAGTAAGGGCGGTGCGGTTCTTAGCAGCTAGTCGGTAAAAATCAATCACCCAGCCCCTCCCCCTGGTATGTAGAAACTATCCATTCTATAAAAGTAAAGCTTATTTCTCTGTCACTGCATGGCTAATTGATTCTGCATTAAGATCAGGAAAAGGAATAAGCATTATCTGTTTCTCTGTGCTCTTTCTTTGCAGACAACACCCAATCCTGCAGTTAGCTGCTGTCTGTGTTACTGAATGTCACACTGTACCTAAATACATCAATTACAAAGCCCCTCTCACACACACCTCCTACAGATAAAATAAAATGTTGATTTAAGCAGTTATTACAGCTCCCAGTGCTGCTTACCTTCCCATAGCAAAGCAGAGTTACTTTCACTATAATACACAATCAGTATTGGCAGTATGTAGGCACATATCCTCTCCACTGCATATGCTCCACACCCTAGCTGTTCCCCAGTTAGGGAGGGGATGGATACATAGAGAGGAGACATGCATAATAACTAGGAGTGAGCTGAACAGTACATGATAAGATCTAGTGACAGGACTAAAAATATAGAAATGGATAAAGGCTAGTATTTTTCTTTTGTTTAGTATCCCTTTAATGCTTTTAAATAAAAGTGTTAGGAGGATGTTCATGTAGGAATCATATAAAAAAAAATCTACTATCCAATCAAAATGAATGCTAAAGAAGGAAACCCTGAGCAGTTCAAGTGGCACACTTTTCTGTTAGACAATCAGAATGGAGAGTTTTTAGTAGATGTGTGTGATGTGCATGCTTCCTTTTGGATAGGACATGTTAATAAATGCAGAAAAAGCATTTGGTAGATGTTAAGTTAGCCCAACAAAGATAAACATGATAATATGCCACTTATCATCAAAAGCTCTATGTAAATAATAATAATTATTATTATTATTATTAAAAGTCTTGTTAAAGCTTTAATGCTCTAGATATGACAAGAGGAACATTTAGTTTGTGTGATTCCTCACATTTAGGGGGTGTAGAATTAAAAAATGCTAGCTAAATTGTTGCAATTATTGCTGTTTCACACCCCATTTTCCATTGCCCTCCAAAGCTAGAGACACATTAGGAAAAGCTTCCTTAGCTGCGTAGGATCATAGGAAAAGTGATGTATTGGCAACAATAATAGCCAAGTTCTGGGAGTAGAATTTTAAGGAAATGTCTCAAAACATTATCTTAGGTAGGATTGGTCATGTATTATTCTAAATATTATATCACATATATCACATTCTATGTGATTCTATGATGAGATACTGGGTGCACAATATTTGAAAGACAAAGCTGAATTTACAAAGGTTCTTAAACGTTCATTCGCTACAAAAAGTTTGTTAAAGGAATACAAGCTAAAACACTTTATTTCCTAATTCATGGCACATAACTGCAGATTAAAATTATTTCTTGCCTTTTAAATGTTTCCTACACTTTTACCATATCATCACTTCCTTTTTCTGTCCTAGACCCCTTAACCAAAAATAGAGGTATAGTTCCTTTAAACGATGTTTTTTTTTTAATTTTTATAAACTGTAGACTGCAATGTGCACATTTAGGGGAAGATCCTTTTATTCATTTACTACCCCCGCACAGCATTTTGAGCTGTGTCCATTTGAGCTGTGTCATTAAATCTGAATGTGGAACAGTTAGGAAGCAATTTGAATAAAACGGAAACTACAAGTGAGCCTATCCCGTTTATTGTTTGTTTGCTGCAAACCTTTAAATTGCAGCAGTCAAATAGCGGACTATATTATCATACGTTTTGCAATAATGAAAGCATGAAACTGATTGGCAGATTTGGTTTAATGATACAAGATTCAGAGCATTTCCGTTGCAAGATTTAAATTGGTTCAGCTAGTTGAGCGTGGGTAATATTTAAATTCTTATGATTTGCATTTTCCTGGGATGCCGCATCATATATCGTTTACACATCTCTCTTCTTTAAGGCCCTACACAGAAGTAGTATAAATGTCATGATGTCAAACCAGTCACTAATTGCACTTACAATAAGTCCTTAATGCTTTCCTAAAAAGTTATTTCTCTTATCTATCAAAATGTAAAGCACATTCTTATTTTTTTCTTTTTTTTTTCTTTGTGTTTTTTCCCCAGATATTTTCCAACTTGACATTAAGTGAACGTTGCTTTTCAGCATCACTTGTCTGCAAATATTGGCGTGACCTTTGTCTAGACTTCCAGTTTTGGAAGCAGCTGGATCTCAGCAATCGTCAGGTAAAAATGAAATCTCAGATAAATGATATTGACTTATATTGACAAAGTACTCCCATTTAAACTTCTTAAAGGAATAGTTCATTGGTGAACTATGGGTGGATGGATGGGTGGGTGGTAGATGGGTGAATGGATTGTAGATGGATGGTGGATGGATGGATGGTAGATGAATGGATGATGGATGGATGGTAGATGGATGGTGCATGGATAGATAGATGGATATGGATAGATAGATGGATATGGATAGATAGATGGATATGGATAGATAGATATGGATATGGATAGATAGATGGATAGATCTCTCACATCCCCAGCCTGCTTCTCAGTCACGACTGCCACCCCCACTGAAACACAGGATGTCAATCCTTTATAGACCACCACACCAACCCAAGGATACCTGGAAATGCCTCACCATGGCATTATGCAGTTGTAATATTGATGAATTAATTGCGTTAAATCTAATAATATTCCTGAATGCACAGGCACTATGGGGAATGGGAAAGGACTGTGCATCATGGGTGGCTGTCTCTCCTACATATACTACTATGCCACACTAAAAGCGATGCACAGTCACTATGGGGAATGGCAAAGGACTGTGCATCATGGGTGGCTGTCTCCTACCTACACTACTATGCCACACTGAAAGTGATGCACAGGCACTATGGGAAGGGAAAATGGCTGTACACAAACAGTTACACAAACACACTGACTCACAGCTACACAAACACACTGACAGACTTACACAGTTATACAAACACTGACATACAGTAACACACTGCTATATACAAACAGAGATCAATATAAACATTAATAAATACATATTTTTATGGCATTATTTAATACCAAGTGAGGTGTAAGTTGTCTGTCCGTGATCCCTAAGTTCAGTATCCCCTCTCTGTGTGCCAGCAAACTCTGATGCAGCAAAAAAAAAAGTGCAAGCGAATAAAGGGGAGGGGTTGCAACATGTCAATTCAGCAGATAGACAACAAGCAGTGCAGAGTGAAGGACACAAAAAACGAGCAGAACTTTACAAGCTGAGGCTATAAGCAGAATTTTTTCACAAGAAAGGGATCCTTGGGTATGGGGCACAGGGGAGTTTATTATACATAAGTCTGTAAAATGTGTCATTTTCGAGAGAACACTTCCTTTAAGAGTACAAAAGTAATGTTAAATGTACTGAAGTACCAAAGTAAAAATACTGTGATTTCCTATGTTTGTAATGTCCTATTATTATATGTAACAGGACTCTTACATTAATCAACTCTAGGTTTAGGTGAAAAAACTGTAAAGAGAATTTAATGAAGCGCGCAGTATACCATAATTGCTAGTGATAGATGTTGCATTATGTAGTAGAGTAAAATGTAAGGGGTTTATGCAAAGAAGAAAGTAAAATCTTCCCAAACAAATATACGTCCGTGAAGTAGAGATACATGAATAAAGCTACCTACTTAAAAACAGTAACAAACTGTGTCTGGGGCATGGTCGGAGATGGCGTGAGGAAAGACACATACCAACAGAGCTCCGCTTCACAAAATCCTGGACAATTCCTGCAACAACATAGCGTCCCATAGAAGGCTAGACCGAGTCTGTTACTTACCCTTAGGAGTCCCTGCAACACGCCATCCAACATGTTGCTGGGCAAAAAAGTTGCAGTAAACAAATTAAAAAACTTTTGACGCAAACATTGTGCCAACCAGGCCCTGCCAGCCGATGCATCCAAATTGGAAGAACCATCAAAAATCTTCACTGAAAGACTGCTTGAAGCTATCACTAACTGCCAAACCACCCTCACTGCAAAAATTAAGAAAATTGAAACTAATATCTCACTCCTTAGACAGGACATATTCCTGGCAGAGTATCAGAAGCAGAAGCATGCATCAGCAGCATGGAGGATGATATACCCCCTCTACAACAAAAAACAAGCGCTCACTGCCACCATCCATGCATTATTGGCTATGTAAGATGACATGGAGAACTATCAGAGGCGCAACAATGTCAGTCTAACTACATAAGTTAAAGGCAATTTTACAGAAATGTTTACAAAAATCCAAGACCTGTACACCTAATCCTGACCCATCAATTCCATAATGAGAAACCTATGACCTCTTCCACACCCTTCACAGAAGCAGTTACTCCCTTTCTTCTGATTTCGCTACCACACATTTCCTCCCCCCTTACAGGTGTCTTGGGATTATAATGCATGAACAAGTTTATGAAAAATGTATGAGTTATATTTGTATCTGAGCAGAATCACACAAGTGGGGCGATTAATCCAGGAGCGCTGCGTGCCAGCCCCTTCTTAATGTTGCGCTAACTGATTTACGCTCAGTTAGCGCAACATTAAGGCTTGCTTTGTGGCAACTGCGCGAGATCCGGAACAGGAACTTGCGCAAGAGGCTGCACGGCTCTTAAAACATAAGTATTTAACGCCACTAATAGCTGGCGTTAAATACTTACATCAGGGTGAGATTCACCCAGAATCTCCCTAAAAGACTCCAATCTGATCTGACTCCAGAAAATGCGCAAGCCCTAAAATAACAGAACAGAATAACACACCAAATCCTCCTAGAATGGGCCAACAAGATATTATGAGCAAGGGGGAAAATGTGGCAGGATATTAGCCTATATAACAAACCATAAACACAGACCCCAACAGTTATTTCCCTTAACCCCCCACAAATTACAGAACACCAAAAGGTGATGGAATTCTTTGCCAACTATTACAAAGCCCTATATACCTCCTCTTTATACTGCTCAGAGACTGACATTAAAAACTACCTTAATGATCTAAACTTCCCACAACTGTCCTCTTAACATAAACAAATGCTAGAAGCACCCATCAATGAGCTTGACATACAACAAGCAATCTCCTTACTCACCAGGAACAAAGCCCTGACTTCCTGTAGAGTTTTTCAACCGATACTTGGAATTCCTCATCCCTCCTCTTACTAAACCTATTCAACACATACACACACAACAGATTTTGCCACCAACAATGTCGGAAGCCCTCATCACACTTATACCAAAGCCTAGGATAGTTCCAAAGCTCCGAATCATATAGACCCATATCCCTCCTACATGTAGATGCTAAAATCCTATCAGTCTAACCCAACTCATTACAACCCTTATTGCAACCCTCATTCATTCTGACCTAACAGGCTTCATCCCCAGCAATAACACCACTCTAAACGAGAAGTAGTTGGGTTATATGCTGACAACATGCTCCTGTATCAATCTATCAGACCAAAACAATTCACTGAACAGAGCATTGGACATAATAAATACATATGGTAGATTCTCAGGCCTCCAATTAATTGGGAGAAATCTCAAATACTCCCATTTGATTGTGGAGTACCATCCCTGCTAGGCTCACAATCCCCTCTCAGTAGCGTAACACCATTAAATATCTAGGTATTCAGGTCTCGAGAAACACACAACATCTAAAGCTCAATATAAAACCCTAAATTCAAACAGTCAAAACTAAAATTAAAATATGGAGAAAACTTCCCATGGGGATTACCGATCGTGCCTATCTAATTAAAATGATCCTACTGCCAAAAATCTTATACATTCTCTGGCACTCCCCTTTATATATCCCACTAAGATATTTTAAAACCCTCAACTCGCTTCTCAAATCCTTTGTCTGGAAATCCCCCAGACACAAAGTAAATTGTCAAACCCTACAATGCCCCACAGAACTCGGAGGTTTTGCCATCCCCAACTTATTCTTGTATTATCGCCTCACAACTCTCCCACCTCTACTACTGGGAGCATTCTGAACTGGACAGAATCCTAGAAATGTTCGATATCACACACATTTTAACCCACCCAAATGTCTAGAGGAGCAAAAGGCACACACATCCCCTACACAACCACTACAGACCCAAGCACTCAAAGAATGGGATCAAGCACTAAAATACATGAACATTCCCTCAATACCCAAACACACACCCCTATGGAACAATAAAGTACCTGAATTCCTCACAGTCCCCAACCCTAAAATATGGAGCAAAGAGGGTTTTTATTTAAGAACAGGAGGTAAGACACAGCTCTTTTACCTCCCGTTCTTCAATAAAAGTGAATAGCAAAAAGTGGTTTTAACCACTGTAGGATACACTTTAATAGACAACACAAACTTCAAGTCATTAAACCAACTTAAAACAGATTACAATATCCCCAATAACATGTTCTTTAGGTATCTGCAAATAAGACGTGTATACTTCACAATTTCAAATTCTTCCACCTCAGACATCACCAGCAACCCACTCCTAAACGTGCTATAAGGCCACTCAGCAGCTAAATTATGTATTGAGTCCTGCACTATCCAGCGGCTTGAGTTTGCTCTCCTGGATGCAGTCTACTCTCCCACAGCTAAACGCATGGAAAAGAGCAGTTAACACCACTCTGCCATAGAAGAAATGAATGAATACCATATATACTAGAGTATAAGCCGAGGTTTTTCTGCTTTATAATGACCCTAAAATGCTGACCTTGGCTTAAACACGAATCACAGCTGTTCTGTCAGTCCCAATCGCAAAGTGCCCAGGGCACTTTTGCTGCATACTGCCCCTTTAAGACAGGTATTGGCAATCGGGGGGCAGCATTCAACAAGCTGGCTGGACATTACAGTCAGTGCTCCCAATACAATACCCCTTTAAGTTTTGCTCTGCCTCGCATCACAAAACTTAAGTTACTTTGTTTAGTGGGTATATTTATTTTAAGTTAAATTGCACTATTAGTTGAACACCCAAGTTTAATATATGTGCATATGTTAGTTTTTATGTTTCTAATGTTGGAATTTCTCGTGTTTTTAATTATAGGTTAAAGATAATTTACTGGAGGAAATTGCCTCTCGGAGCCAAAATGTAACAGAAATCAACATTTCAGATTGTACAAGTGTGTCTGATCAAGGTGTCTGTATGGTAGCACTAAAATGCCCAAGACTGCTAAAATACATTGCCTATAGGTGTAAACAGTTATCGGACACATCACTTATTGCTCTTGCCACTCACTGCACATCCCTGCAAAAGGTTCATGTTGGAAATCAAGATAAGCTTACAGATGAAGCACTTATACAGGTAACATCACTGGTCATAAAAATTCTGCAATCTTACTTCACAAATTAAGACCTCTCCCACAAGTTGATGTAGGTTTTTACAAGTTGATTGTTTGTATTGTAGAGTTTGCTATACATTGTACATATTAAACTATTTGGCTTTATCAACCATTTGAATGTACCCAAGAGGGCTATCAAGTATCTCAACAAATTTACAAATTGTTTTATTACTAATAATTTAAATTCCTGTTTATTAAATATTCATTGCATAAGAATGTATATCCACATAACCATCAAATAATATATTTTAGTGATGTACAGCTTTAAATTAAGCATTTACCCTAAAGAATTAATCCCAAGGAGAACACCCAAAGAACTGGCTGAAACAATTCTTTCCCTCCTCTGAGTGATCAAGCTTAGGAGATCAGCAGTTCTAAATAACACAGGGTACAACACATCATTAAAGTTTATAAGGTTGCAACCTTTTTTTAAAAAATCCTATCATGTATGGAATGTAAAACAAGGGTTTGCATATAGGATGAACTATAAGAAGTAAAGCAATAAAAACAAAGTAAACACTAGGGCACTGTAAATTGAACTTAATTAGTGAAAGTAATTAGTAAGATACAGACAAGGTACAAGCAGACGGACAGGGGAAGTGAGACTGTATCAAACATATTCCTGATAGTGACTAAGGAATCCCAAGTCCTTATTTAGACCATTTTGTTTAGTGTTAAATAAAAGGATCCTTTGAAGTTCAAAGGTTGGGTGTCAATATTGAGGTCCATATCAGAATGATTAGGAAGTGTGAAATGGTGTCTGACTAGTGTGTAGGAGGAGTTGTTATCCTGGCATTTTCATTTATTTTCATGAATGTTTATAGTGTATCTCTGGTTATTTATTCTTGTCCTGTTTCCTCAATATAATGTGCACTGGGACACTTTTTGCATTGGATCATACAAACAACATTCTTGGATGCGCAGCAGTATGATGCTTTAATGGTGCAGTCCCATAGGCAACCACACGATCAGGCGTGATTTACTGACACATCCGATCACCTGCTCGTCCAATCCGTATGAATGGACAACCGGTTGCGGCTGTGGATGAAAGCAGCACAACCGACCGATACACAGGAGTATCGGACAATTAGCCTGAAAAATCTGCCAATGTGTACCCAGCTTCAATGTCACTGAGTCTATTGAGAAAATTTGTGTAGGAAACCGGGAGTTTTTTGTACTAAAGGTTTGAGAATTCTATTTGCCCTGATTGTGTTCTCTGTGTTCATACATGTAATGATGAGTCTTCCAGGGCAGCCTGGTTTATGTATTTTGGGTAGCATGCAGAAGGTACCAGTGTCTGGATTTTTGGGAATTCATTTTTTGAAGTCCATACTGACTTTCCTTGAAATTCCCCTGAAAATATTTTTGCATTCTCTTGTAAAATCCTGGGTGGGATCTGTTGTTAATTTCTTGTAGTATGTATTGTCTAGAACTTGTGTTACCATATAGTATATACTTGTTTGTATCCATAATGACTACAGCTCCTCCTGTCCTACAGTACTCCTCTTTTTAGTATCACCTTATCCTGCAGTACTCATCTTTTTAGTATATGCTACTGGACTAACATGGCTACAACCATTTTATTTACACATGAAAGGACACAAAAGAATCTACATTTAGCATAACAGACCAGATTTATATGGAACATGCCATCTTTTAATGCAACATCACCCTCAGGCCTTCAGCATAACACCAAACACATATCAAACGCACTGTAATCTCAATGGCTATGTTCAAAACTCGCAATATATAATACACATCCTAATCAAAACCTAAAATCTTAAATAACACAGTGTCCCCCCCCAGGGACCCGCTCTGTCCAGGGAACCTAATAGTTAAGTGTTGGCTCCAATACACGGACCATCAAAGAGTCAGCTGCTGGAGTTCAGGTCTGCATTCTCCTGGGGCTTCACACCCCTTGCAAACCTGCATCTAAATTATCCAGGTTATTTCAGGCTCCTCCCGCTCCCCTATTGTAGCTTCTACAGTCTGACCCCCTAGGACCCCCGCAGACAGTCCTGTGTAGCTCTGACCACGACTGTAACTTGCAACCTCCAGCTGAATGTTGGATCCTCTATCAGCAGTGCGCTCACAGTAGGAGCTGTAGCTGCAACACAAATTTGAGATATGCTGTATACGTAAGAGCATTACAAAAATCTCACCCTTCCTAGTAGCTTTTAGATGATCCCCTACTCTGCCCATAAGTTTTCTTATGTTGTTCCCAACATAGCTGACAAATAGCAAGGTAGATTACTCCCATGTTTGGCAATTTATTTCTCCATATACCTCCCACTTTTCAGCATCGGATCCTATTGATATAGGCCACCTATATAAAAGGGGCAGATGCTATATCTCCCACATTTGTTTATACCTCTTTTCTGTTTCATATTTACCTGCTTTTTTCCTAACCATTTATCTATGGTACTCACATCTTGGATTCTTTGTATTTGTCCCATTGCTGATTGTGCCTTGTTATGAACCTTAACCTATAATTTTGTTAACCAATCTTATTATGTTTGTCCATTAACAAATTTCTTCTGGATTTTTCGTGCCTTTTTGAACCCTCTTTTAATTTAGCTCACTGCATAACCCCTCTCCTTAAATCTATGTGGCATTTCTATTGCTTGATTAACAAATTCTGATTCCCTAGTACACTTAGGGGCATATTTATAAAAGTCTAAATTTTTCGCCTAGTTAATAACGGCGCACATCGCAGCGAAAACGTTTTTTGGAACTTCTTTTCGTGGTATTTATAAAAAAGCGGGAAAAAAAGACTTTGCGCCTGAAAAACGCGAACAGGCGCGATAAAGAGCGAAAAGTATCGCAGAGAAAACTTAACACGTCTACAAGATGACTGCATTGTGAAAACCATTAGACATAGCCAAACAAAAGTAGCTCCTCCCCACTCATTTTCTCTAGCCGCAATGATAAGCTTAAGCTGCTTGTTTAAATAGTGTTAGTTATCAATCAAACTTTATTGTTCCTGTTTTTTAATTATGTGAAATTTGTAGCTAAAGAAGTGAAAACCACATCCAATCATTCTTACCGGCTACCCAGCTGTTCAACATTCTTGGCCCTATATTTCAATTTAGCAAAAATTGGGAGAATACAGAGAAAGAAAAATAATAAAGTTGACAACATGCCTATTAACAGCGTAAATGCGCATTCGAAAGGCGAACGGACAGAATGAGTTGTTTGAACACTACCAAAAAGCAGAGCATGAAGCACACACCCTGAATGCTAACAATTGGCCTCGTATTGTAAATGCAAAAATGAGCCTACATTGTGACCGCTAAAAAGCCCCAAGAAAAAAGGGGGTGCGGGGGCTTTCACGTGAAAGACTAAATAGCAGACCTCATTTAAAGTCCAAGCTAAAAATGAAGAAATAAAGAAAAAGGTGATTAAAATGTATACCAAACATGGTAAAAAGATGCCTTTTCGCTACTTTCAAGTTGGCGATAATATTCCGCTCCATTTAAGGCGAAAACACACTTTTCGCTTTTTATAAATTGTGTTATACCTTTTCGCTCCCTTTTCGCTCAAATTAACGTTGCGATGTA
This sequence comes from Hymenochirus boettgeri, assembly GCA_019447015.1. Lineage (NCBI taxonomy): Eukaryota > Metazoa > Chordata > Amphibia > Anura > Pipidae > Hymenochirus > Hymenochirus boettgeri. The sequence continues at coordinate 13,015,484 of CM033472.1, forward strand.
TGGCGAAAAGGGTTTTAGCGATAGGTCGCGGAAAAGTTTTCGCCACTTGTTAACGCCACTTTTTACAATCGCGTTAACTAGCTTTTTGGCGAAAAATCATGCGTTAAGCGAAAGCGTAAACTTGTCTCGACTTTTCGCCCTTTAATAAATATGCCTCTTACTCTTTACTCTTTACTGCTGTACTTTTTCTAAAAGTTTTTGTTATTAACTTCTCGCCTTCTTTCACCAAGGTGATATCTAAAAAATTTATTTTTGACTCGCCCAACTCCATGGTTAGCTTGATGTTACAATTGTTCTTATTAAGTCTGGACACAAACCTGTTGAGGTCAGTGACAGTGCCCCTCCACAGCAACAGGACGTCATCCACATACCTAAATTTAGAAGATACATGGATGGAAAAAGCTCTGTTTAAAAACAGGCTCTAGAAAACCAATCTTCCCTCTGATTACATTTGTGCTGTTTTAATTAGTTCATTGTGCTCTCTTTCATTATATTGTTTTTAGGTTAAATATTTTCCTTTTAAACATTTTAGATTTGTTCTTTAAAGTGCATTTCCACTGCACGTATAGCGTACACAAGACCACCCTAGTTACCTACCTTCCCAACGTTCCAGAAGAAAAATATATAATTTGGTATTTGCCAGCCTCTTCATTGGTCCTGCATGTTCTTATGTCTCTTCTTCTTGGTGCATTCATTGCTCAGAAGGATGACATCATAGCCAAAAAGACTGTTGCTATGTTGAGTGAGCCGTATCCTCTGCGCATGTACAAGCTCAGTCAGCTTCAGAAGGGGACAGCAACCTTGGAAGAAGAGGGCAGCAAAGTCTGCTATTGGGTTTTAAAATTGTTGTTAGGTTTGATGGAATGACACGCAAGTAAATTAAAGAGAGGGTGTGAATAGCAGAAAAGGAAATATTTCTGGTTGTAGGAGTTTGATAACCTGATAATACATTGGATTCCAGGCTAGACCGAGGCACAATCAATGTGAAAGGTGATTGGACTATTTTAATCTATGAATTACTGAGAGGTCAATTGTGATAAGTTATAATTACACTTGAAAGGATATCTCCACCCCAAAACCAAAATTTAGAAAAAGGTGGTAAAAAGGGGGGCAGAATTGTCTGAGCTAAAGTAGGTCTCCATTATATCTGTTGTATTCAATTAGATCAACTGGACTTGAAGTTTAGTTCTTGAACACGTTTCGCTAGTCATCCGACTGATTGAGAAAGCCAGTCGGATGACTAGCGAAATGTCTTCAAGAACTAAACTTCAAGTCCAGTTGATCTAATTGAATACAACAGATATACCATGACCTGGATGAATGAGAACCTTCACAAGCATAGGTCTCCATTAATTAAATTACCAACTCAGTAAAATGACACACCGCATAGTAGTTTGTTAAATATGAATACATGTTTTGATTTTTACTCTTTCCAAGATGTGCATTTTCATCCAGCAAATGATGGTATTTTATATCTTCGTACTGTATATGTATATATTTTAAAGATTTTTTTCCTCTCGGCAGCTTGGGACAAGATGCAAAGAATTGACAGACTTACATTTTGGCCAGTGCTATAAAATCTCAGATGAAGGAATGATCGCGATTGCGAAAGGAAGTAAAAAATTGAAGAAAATATACATGCAAGAAAACAAATTAGTAAGTGATTTTCAAGTTACAAAATGCATACTTTTTTTTTAACTTTATTTATGCTTTATAAGGGCAGTTAAATATTTAATAAAACCTGTTGTGCATCTGTTCGTTTTGGATAATGGATATCTTTGGATAATGGTTGCTTTTACATTTAGGAGCTATTTTATCTTTTTGTCTAGGACTGTGATTTACAACCACAGAGAGAGAATAGCAGAATAATTAAAGGGAATATCCACCCCCAAAACCATAATTGAATATGTTATTGGCCATTATTTTAGCTTTAAAACAAGCCAAACCGCATTAAAATCCGTTCAGCCAATTTTAAGATACATATGTATTTACTACCTTCTTTTTGCAGACCAGGAGCATCTCCGTGTAAATCCAAGCTCTCTTACGTCACCTCACATCCGTGCCTTATCCGTTCCCGTGCAGCCTTCATCCTCCCTCAGAGCACCCAAACTGGAACTCCATATTTATGATGTGCCCCCCCCCCACCATCTGGATCCATCCATGCTTGTCCTTCCACCTAGCATAAAATTCTTTAAATAAATTATAGAACCTCCTGCTCCAACCTAACCACTGAGTTAAAAAAAATAATCAGAACTGTATTGCACTTCGTTCCCGCGGTGCTCTCCACTGACATCAGCTGCGGCTGTGATTGCCTGCGTCTCAGCCAATCACAGATGTGGCTGCCGGTCTGGCCCCCTGCAAGCAGGGAGCCATATCGGTGCACGCAGAAGCGAAGGGGCGGTAAGTACAGTTCGAATACTTTTTTTAAAGAAATAACATGGTGGTTGGGGGTGGGCAGGGGATATCTATCATATACGTATATACTCGAGTTTAAACTGTCCAGAGTATAAGCCTCTACTGGTGCGCCGGCTGACGTCACTACTCTGGGACGGGAGGTGATGTCAGCCAGCGCGCCAGAACAGGCAGTGAGGGAGCGAGCGAGTGAGTGGTGTTCGGATTCTCAAAGTAAGTGAGTGACTTGAGGATAAACCGAGGTCGGATTTTCAGGCTGCTTTTTCAGCCTGAAAATCTCTGTTTATACTCAAGTATATACGGTATTAAAATGTGATTTTTAGGGTGGACATAACCTTTAACAAAATTGTTTACCTGCTTTTTGGGGCTTTGCAATTTTTTGCATAGTCATTGGCCTTTAGCTGCATGTATCTTTTCTATATAGCGGAGTGCATATCACAGAACTATACTGCCCTCAGAGAGGTGGGCATAGGCTCATTTATTAAACTTTAAACAAAGAGGAGTGAGAGGCCCCTGTGTACAACTGAAAAAATAGGATAAATACTATTGTGTGTGTGTGTGTGTGTGTGCATTTGTTATGATACACATATTGTTTTAAGTTTATTTTAAATTTATCAGTCAAAATGCAATATAAATTCATACCATCAGTAATATAAGTGGCGGTAATAACATTTTTGTACTTAATGATACTTTTGTATCATTATCACACATGGATAATTTATATTCCAAATGTTAAAGGAAAATGTGTTCTAACTAAATAACATTAACTATGTACACAAACCATTCTTAAATATTAATAAAGTGGCTAAGAGTTCTGTAACGTTGTTACTACGTTTATTTATGGCGGCACTGGGGGGGGGGAGGAGGCTTAGAAAGAAGGGGAGAAGCTGATGCTTGAACTAGGTTTTACCGTATTTTGGTAGTATAACTTTCAATTCAGGCATTTCATATTTTGGAGAATTTCAGATAGCAGCCCCTTTTCTGTTACAATATTTTGAGGCGTGGTAGTATTTGTTGATTTCGATTGGGTTAAGGTAGGAGAGTCTGTTGCAATCCATTAAAAGGAATAGTTCACTCGAAAAGTGGATTGATTGAAGTCCGGGAGGTTAAGGAGCTATGTCTTACCTCCCGTTCTTCAATCAATTGAGCAGGAGCCAGGGACGAAGGTAAGTATATTTACCTTTCACGCTATCACCGCTGCAGAGATGAAAATCTCTGACTGCTTCCTGGTTCTAATCCACTATAGAGTGCAATATTGCACTAGAGATTTCTCTGCAGCGGTGGATCGTGCAAAAGGTAAATAATTTTTACCCTTGTCCCCGGCTCCTGCTCAATTGAATGAAGAACAGAAAATAAGGCATAGCTCCTTAATCTGCCGTGCTTCAATCAATATATTAAAGAAATAGTTCACTTTTCGAGTGAACTATGCCTTTTAATGGATTGCACCAGACTCTCCTACCTACCTAAAAGTGAACTATTCTTTTAAGTATTTTTTTTTGTGCATAAAATAAATTTCTTTGGTATCCGGTCCATTGGTCTTTTTTGAGAATGCCTAGCATACTTCCTTCTCCTTCAAAGGGGATTGATTACATACACAAATTTGGAAGAAAAGTGCCAACATATTGCCAAAATAGTTTTAATGCGAGGAGAAGGTGCCAGAAATCATCTTGGCTCTGGAAGCATTTTGAATACATGTGGGATCTTGACTTTGAGATGCGGTGTAACATTTAAGGCGAAAAATGTGTTTGCAGAATATTATATTGGGTTAGTCTATTGTTGGCAGAGGGTGACATATAGTTGTATGTGAGCTTACACATTCATCTTATGGGTCTTCTGGTAGTTGTGACAAGCACAATAGCAACTTTGTTGATGTTTCAATTTGTTGGGTCAAATGATCAAGTTTGTATATAAGCGAGATATGAATCCTTGCATTCCTTGGGTGCGAAGATTACAAATAATGGGGCGTTTTGTTAAAAACCTGTGTGGCAATACCAGACTACAATTCCATACATATAACTGGCAACATAATTAAATAATCCTTGAAAAAGAGATAAAACAACAAGAAAAGACTGCAACATATTAACACTTCCTCGGTGTCATGAGGCTCTTAGCCCATTTATTAGTAACTCACAAAAGATAAAGTTTCAGGAGAATTTCTTCACCCATCGTCATATAGTAAAATCTTAAAAAGGTGCATAGACCCTACCCCTTCAAATGCCCCACCCACTCAAGATAGTTCCATGTTTTAAAAAATGGTTATGCATCCAATATTCATTAAAGTCAAAAAACTTCCTTTTTTAACTGTTGCTTCATCCAATATTGAAATATATTGTGAAAATAATCCAAGTGCAATAATAACACCCAATTTACTTGTTGGGTAGTACTTTGCATTAAGTGCCTCCCTTTAAAGGACAATTATACTCACCCTTTCCCCGATCCACTGCAGCATAGTACCCAGGGTGAGGACCTAAAATCGCTAAGTCCTAACCCTGGGTACTTTCCCTAACTCCTGCACTACTTACCGCAAATCTGCTTCGCCGATCCACACTGTTCCACCTCTCTTCTACTGTCAGTGACAGTCGCGAGGCAGCCAATTGGAAGACACGCCTCCTTGCAGAGCGTATCTTCCTATTGGCTGCCTCGCGATCTGTCAGTGAAGTAGGAAGAGCGGAGAATGGAGCGATCGGCGAAGCAGATTTGCGGTAAGTAGTGCAGGAGTTAGGGAAAGTACCCAGGGTGAGGACTTAGCGATTTTAGGTCCTCACCCTGGGTACTATGCAGCTATGGAGGAAGAGGAGCGAGGGTGAGGTGAGTATAGTTGTCCTTTAAGTATAAATATTCCAAACACAAAAATATTTTTTTAGGGAATTACCATATCCACAGGGTTTTGGACTTAAATGAATAATTGGGTTATTTATCTTTATCTTTTTTGGAATAGGGATTACTTGGGAACCACCTTGAAAGGGTTGGATGTTTGAAGGAGTGGGGTCTATTCACCTTTTTAAAATAACACTCGGGTTGTTAGCACTATCTTGCGAAGGGTGGAGTAATTCCACTCAAAACTTAATCTTTTGTGATTTCCTAATAAATGGGGCATTTGACACCAAGCAGGTGTTTGTGTTGCAGTCTTCCTTTTCTTTGTCGTATATGCAAGTTTGAGACTTTGCCAGATGTCCAAGAACTAGCACCACCAGGGAACAGTGGAACCTGGGAGTGCAGTGTGTTTTTATTTTAAAACACTGAAAATATGAAATTTGTTCTGCTAAATATGGGGAGCAGTATGCAGCATTGTACAAGATATTCAGCTTCTTCACATTGTAAATATCCTTAATTGTCAAACTCTTTGGGCCTCTAATCAAATTCACAATCGCTGATGCTCCAGGTTCTCACCCAGAATTAAAAAAAAAAAAAACTTTCTTCAGCTTTTAGATAGCCTGTCATAAGTGCAACAGTTTGCATTTTGTCTATCATCTATATAACCTGGAGGCTGGGACACAAACAGGTTGTTTTAAGATGTCTAAGAAGACAAGTTAATTAGATTTAAGAGCAATTTCAGAAAAAAAGTCCGCATTATTTAATCCATGGAAGTGACATACTAAGTGTGTCGTGTGTTTATGCAAAAACTGGAATCATTTAGGTATCATTATTGAATGTTAAATGCTCCCTGGGAAGATGGTTGATTAAACCACAATGACTCTCCTTATCAAAGAGATGAAGTGCATGTCCAACTCCCATAGTAAATTTCACATTTACTACCAGGTGCCCCCCCCCCACCCCACCCCACCCCCAAACCCTAATATCACAATAGTTTCATATAGAAGGGAGTGCTGATCCCTATCATTGGGAATTATATATTATTGGAACGAGCACCCTGATTTAATTATACCAGTCATCAGCCATTATCACGTGGGGCACACCATTCCAATATGGCTGAAGCAGCCACATCTATGGTTGATATAGACACTGATCAGGAGTTTTACTTCACCCAAGAGGACGCTGCAAGAATTTTGTTTAATGAGTTCTCTGGTACCTTTGATGTTCCGAATAAAGAATTGTTCTACCAACTTATTAGACTTAAAAAGAAAGAGGTGGACCTTTTCCTACATGGCACATACTTGTCCGATTACTTTCGAGACAAAAAGATCCCTAGGGGGTTTAGGGTAAGAAATACACCCACTATTGGACGGTATGACAAAGATTTTTGCACACGCTGGTGCGGTATCCTTAATAAGTGTTCCATGGACTTACTATTATTAGTAATTGAACATTGTAATCAGTTTGAAGACACCCACCTTAATGTGTTAAAAAATAACAGCAATGATTGGCTTGGAAAACTATCCGAACAAGTTGATAAATATAGAAATAACCTTATTAACTTCAAAACCAATAAAAGAAAGAAGGTGGAGCTAGACTACCAAGAGAAGTTGGCTCTCTGGTCAAAATACCTCTGTATACGGAGAACCGAGATGTAAACGTCTCTATAAGAGAAATATGTATACCGTGGATAGTTTGGGGGACTCATCAGAGGGGGAAGCAAATCCCCCCCCAACATAATTCAATCAAGAACCCCAATCAATACCACACAGGGTATGACCACAAGAGCAAGTTCTACAAACAAAAAAGACCCACTAGAAGGATCCAGTACAAGGGCAACCAAGCCTCCAATACCACCACAAAGGAGACGGTAGTCTATAATTTAAGCTTACACCAACTTACCACTGCGGAGGAATCACTCCTCAATAAGCGATTGTCATTTATTCCAACTAACAAATTCAATGCTTTTAACACAGAAATAGATCTCTTCAAATTCCAACGGACTCTAACATTTCAAACACACCATGGACACCCGAACAACAACCTGGTATAGTGGCAAAAACCTCAGCCATTCTAAAAAAGATTTGCCAAATACCCCGGCCACAATTAAAGTATTTCAAACATTATATCGGACGAGATTTCAAATATCCATGGAATGAGAGGGAGAAATATATTAATGATAATTTATCCAAGGAAGAAAGGGACGCTATTAGGGCCCTTATATCCGATGAACAGTTGATTATACGTCCAGCTGATAAAAGGGGGTGCCATTGTCTTGTTGGAGAAGAGCCAATACATTGCTGAATTGAAAAAATGACACCAACACATATGTACGGTTAGATGGAGATCCGACAAATCATTTGAAAAAAATATTGGACAATAAATTGCAGGCCATGCTTACAGAGAATTGAATTAACAATAAGGATTTTGACTGCTTAGTAACACCTTATCTGCGGTGTCCACTCATTAATACCTTACCCAAAATCCACAAGACATTAAACAATCCACCATTAAACAATCCTAAACCAAGATTTGTTTAGGATCTATTAACGTGATGATGTTTAGTGACGATTGATTACATTTGTTATTTATTTATTCACTTATCACTTTATGCAGCACATGTTCACTTTAACTAGGCCCTATCAGCAGTAGGTGGGGCCATTTTTTATGATGTCACTATATATACCTTGCACTTGTAGTATTTGGTTACACCTGAGGAAGGAGGTTGGACCCCCTGAAACGTTGTGTACCTGGCTTGTATGTTGAGCACTCAATAAATGACAGTTTGCTATTAATTTCTTCTTGAGTGTGCCTCTCTGCATATTCTATATTTGTTTGATACTTACCTGACGTGACACAGGCCTCAGGGAGTGCACCTTGAAACCTACCTGTTGGGAATCCACAAATTGTTGATATTTTGATCACTCATGGCCATAAAAACCCTCCAGTGGAAGCCTTTGTTGACCTTCTTAACCTACGGATAAAAATACGATCTTACACCGGAATAGTTGCCATCCGGAGACACTAAAGAGATCCATACCGTACAGTCAATTTCTCCGAATAGTGAGAAACAATAGTGATAACACAAATATGTTGGCACAGTTAAATGACCTTAAGGAGAGATTCATCCAGAGAGGATATAATTGCAAGGAACTTGAGGGTGCAATGGCCAAAGCGTTGAATCCGGTGGGGACCGAGTTAATCACAGTCACATTCTGCCTTGTGTTAAATCCACGAAGTGGTGCATTGAAGAACACTATAATTAAGCATTGGGAGCTTATCCAAAAGGACAAAGCATTACCGTTTCGCAATACATGCATACAACACGCCTTTAGAAAGGGCCGTACTTTGAGATCTATGTTGGTACGTACAGATATTTCTACCCAAAGTTTGAATACCAAAGTTGGGAGAGAGGGGTGCTTTCGGTGCCCAAATTGCGTTATGTGTAATGGCATATTATCGGGCACAATATGGGAGGAGAATAAAAATTCGGGGACGTCATTTACTTTATAGTGTGTCTGTGCGGACTATACTATGTTGGCATGACTACTACTAGTTTTGGAATCGTCTAATACTCAATGTACCTCAAACAAATACGGAGATATGGCTGTAGCAAAACATTGCAAAATGGCAAAACATTCTGTAGGCAGCCTAAAATGTATGATTATCGATGCTATTGATCCCAAGCACATTAAAGTTTCCAATAACGAGACTACTTTATTACAAATGGAAGAGAAATGGATCCATAATCTAGGGACCCTATCACCTAGGGGACTGAATGAACAATGGGCATTACAATGATTTCTGTAACATGCAACTGAATATTTTATGCAGTGACTTGATAATTTGTTTCTTTTATCTCTTGTTTTACAAAATTGTTTCAAAATATGGTAATTAGTGAGTAACTTATTGGGACTTCTCTATATGGTACATTCTCTTGGTTATGTCTTATGTATTGTTATTTCTTAGACATTTTTAGATTTATTCGGGGCACTTTAAATTTTAGACACTTTACTCGAGTTATATATATTGCACTGACACTTTGGTTTTAACCAATTACAGGGATATAATATGTTAAATCCCTCTGAGGCACTGGATTTTTTTATGCACTGGCACTTTGAGATAGATGTTCGGGAAGGAGTCGAGGTTTGACAGATTTAGCTGATCTGTACTTTTTATTTCTTGCACTGGCACGTTGTTGCCGCACCACCCTGGAGGGGTTAGCTCATTCACTTTAACAGTTAAGGTCTGGAGCTGCACGGACATTCCGAGATTGATGCTCTGGTAGGGGCTCTTCTTATCTATTTCATTTGCACGTTCTATTTTCTGCACTGGCACTTTAGTGCCGTCACACTGAGAAGGGGTTAATTTACTTACCTTTAATAGTCCAGGCTGACGGACGGAAACATGTTAACGAAATAAAGGAATTATATGTAGCAAGTCCCGTGAGTGAATTCCCTTATTTAAATTAGCAGCATTGTGGAGGTTTCAGGCATACAGGCATGTCCGAGTAGTTTGAAATGAAAACTCTAACAGGAGTAGAGGGGGGGACAAAAGAATTCATTGAGCATGTGCAAGTCTGCATCTGGGTCAGTGACCCACTGTGTAGGGCGACACACTGATGAGTTTTTTTGTCTGGTGTCCTTTTGTGTTTCAGTTTGCGATCCGCATTGACTGCTGTTTTAATGGTGTATTAGAATGTAATGCAAGTCTATGGGAACACATTGTACATGCAAAGTAGCACATTTTTACCCAAAATCCCTTTGGACTCACAAACACACAGAAACCCACAGCAAAAAAATACATTAAAGAGGAACTGTGGTCCAAAAATGACTTTAGGTAAATTGATAGGAATTGCTCTCCTGAGAGTTTTTGCAATTTATTTCCATTGTTTATTTTGCATAGTTTTGAAGATATTTACATTTTTGTGTGTGATATGGCAGCAGCATTGCCAGGTCCCCTGCTCTAAAACCTGTCAGACAATCTGCCCTGGTCCCTTCATATCAAAAGAGAATTAAAAAAAACAAAAAAAACCCAATGAGCACATAATGTATGCGTGGGATGTATATGACCTTAGCCTAAAGCTAGGTACACACAGTACAGATTTCTGAAAGATGACAGACAGGATCTGCAAGATCCTGTCTGCCATCTTTCAAAGATCTGCATACACACAGTCCTGAGCGTTCTCCCTATAGGGAGTCTAGCGCGGGCGATAGAAATTTTCGGCCTTTCCCGAACGAGCGTACGGCGACCCGATCGTTCGGCGGCCGCGCGCTCGTTCGGGAAACGAACGTACACACAGTAACGATAAAGCCCCGATCCGATGGTATCGGGGCTTTATCGTTACTGTGTGTACCCAGCTTTACAGTCAGAAACTTGCAAATTTAGGGCTTTGTTCAAAGTAGATGCGTTTTTTTGCTTTTTGGTGTGTTTTTTCTAGCACATGCGTTAGGGGGGGGAAGCAAAACAAATTTCCCAAGTAATGTCATAATACTGTACACACTACTGCATTTTTTTAATGCACTGCTTGCAGCAACTTAAAATCTATGGGGAAGAGGAAAAAAAACACAAAACGCATAGAAACGCTTGTAAATGTGCGTTTTTATGCAGGGTTTTTTGCCATTTAAACCAAAAACACACAAAAATGCGCTGCATATAAACACACTGAAAAAAGCAACAAAACGCAACGCAAACGCATAAAAATGCATTGCAAAAACGCTTTAAATTAATGCGTTTTTTGTTGTGTAGATAATTTCCCTTCAATGAGACTTGGGACAATATCAGGGAGATGTAATAAAAGTTCTTATCGTTTCAAATTATGCTAATTTTGCCCCAGCCAATCAGATGTTAGCTTTCAAATGTTAAATAAAATCTGATTGGTTGGGGCAAAATTAGCACCATTTTTAACGATAAAAACTTTTATTACATCTCCCCGTATGTTATTTAAGGATTATCGAATTCTTTTTAGCTTTAGTTTTACTTTAAACAGTAAGGTATAAATCCACGGGTGCATTTATTTTTAGCAGTGGATATGTCTTCCCAAGCAGCTCATAGAAAACTCACAATAGAAAGGCAAAGCTGGATTTGGGGGATTCAAAAAAAGTATAATTCAAATGATTCTAACCACAATGCTTTTAACTTTAAAGGAGAAGTGCATACCACTTAAACTTCTGATTAAAATTTCGTATCACCTGACTTTTCTGTCATTTTCAGCTAACAAATTCAAACAAAAATCCCTGAAAGTAACTTCTTTTAGTTCCCCCCCTTCCCCCACCCCCTCACTTTAGCACAGAGAGATGCAAAGTATCTAATTTGAGATTTCGTCTCTCTCCCTGGGTGAATCGCATAGAGCATGTCCAAGCTCACTGAGCTAGAGGAGGAGTGGTAACTGCTGGGATTTCTGTACCGTAAGATTTTACTGTGTTTCTTTATTTAGGGATTACATATAAAGACAAGTGATATATTGTTAAATCCTCCGTTTCTGGCCTGTTAATCTCCAAAAATATGTGTTTCAGGGTGAATTTCTCCTTTAAGTTTCACACCAATCATTCTTTGCCCTGTTATTTCTATTTCCATACCCTGATCTTGAACTAACCAGCAGTGGGCCCCTTTAAATGACTTCCCTGGGGGCCAATTATGCGTTGGGTTTGGCACGGCCCGCTGAGAGTACAAGAGATGGATTCAAAAGCTTTCATTCTTTATTGCACAGGCAATGCATTCAAATGAACGTGGCTTTTCCTATTGCCAGGTCTGAATCAAACGGATGTTCACACTGAGAGACATTGGTCTGAGGAGCTCCCTCCCCCCTAGGAGAAGGATGTGTAAGGGATGCGGGAGTCTATTGATGTCTCTCTGCAGCACAGTTTGTCTTCTTGCAGCCTGCCTGCACCGAGAGATAAGTCTTGCAACCTAGCATTAAACTTCCAGCGCCATTCTGTCTATCGCCTTAGTTCCATCCTGGGTAATTGCACATTGATCCCAGGCCGTCCGCACATCTATATGTCAGGGGCACAGGAAAACAGATCTCAGGGCAGTCACACAGCACATATGTTAACAGAGACCTGCTGTCCGCAAACGACGAGAAAGTTTTATTTACTAAACGACATTAAAAAAAAGAAGCAAAAGCATTCCCATTAAAGTAAAATGTGCGTTTTACCCGTTTTGTACGATAAAGTCACTTATGGTGCTGATGGCGACCAACAGTAACCAGGAACGAGCGTGTGGTCCCATAGAGTAACGCGCAATCGGCCATGGTTTTCTGTCCGATCATGCATTCGTCTTATTCGGTGTAGAACAACGTCTGCCCTCTTTCAACAAGAACAAGAACAATAATTCAGCACCAACAGACCAAAACACTGAATGTTGGTCAGTTGGTCAATTATTGTAGGTGTGTGTCCCACTTAATCTGGGGCAGATGTAAGAAGTGATGGAGAATGGATGAGGGAGTATGGGTTATGTGCAATCTTTGTTCCACAAAATCTTATAATAGAAAGCTATAGGCGTGTGCTCATTAGGGGGCAGCAGTATAGAATGGTCTTGTCCGTCTTTCATACAAATTAACAAAAGTTAGATCGGACATTTCGGTAAATTTCAGCCAATCGTGTGGTCTTCCATGAAAATTTTTGCCACAATGGATGATATTTCGACCTGCCTGTGGCCTCCTTAGCAGTCTGTGTTTCAGATAAGGGTCTGTCTGCTTGGACCAGGACTGTTACATGTGTGTGTCTAAATCTGTCATGTCTGTAATGTATATACGTATTAATGTATGTATATGTATGTATGTATGCATGTATGCAGGGGTATTCCTAGGATTTTTGACACCTGAAAAAACTTTTGATTGCCGCCTATCGGCATACGGGTGGCGGCACAATAAGTGGGCATGGCTTCATTAGGGAACATGGGCATGGCTTCTGGAGGTGGTTGGGGTGAGCTGACTGGTGTATTGGAGGGCTGACTTAACACTGATTGGTGGACCGGTGCTGAAATGCAGTATTGCAGGAAGGAGGACTTTTTTAAATGCTGCCTTTTAAGTGTTCTGCAGGGGCGTGCCCTGAACAAATGTTTCAGTTTGCTTCATGGTAGGGGCACCCCTACATGTATGTATATATATATGTATGTATGTATGTATGTGTATTAGTGTATGTTTGTATATGAAGTTCATGAATACACACACAAAATATTTAAATGGAAAACCAAAAGCCCAAAACTCTTAAAACGTAAATTACAAAACATTAATTAAAAAGTCCATAGATTTTTTTTACTGTTTAACTGTAACACGGGAGGTAAATGAGCTATATCTTACCTCCCATTGTTCAGTAACACCTGCAGGAGAGGAGGAGAAACTCACTGTGGGTAAGTTAAATAAATCAATGGACATACCCTTTAAAGGCTGACACCTGCAGCCTCCGAGATATTTCAAAGCTACGAACTAGCAGCATTCCTTAGTTGCAGAATGCAGAAGGTGGTGCATATATGTCAAAGATTAAATTAAAGGGGAAGTTCAGTGGAAATACATATGCTTTTCAGAAAAAAGAGCAGTATTTCTTCATCCTAACGACCTTAACCTGCCCATTCGCTTGCATAAATAAATGCAAGCGAAATACTGACTTCCTGTTTGCAGGACCCCTAGTAGAGACTGTTATGGTCTTGCCCTTGACCCAGGGTTGATTCAGTTGCTCAGATCTGAGCATCTTTGACCCATACAACAGCCAATCAGTAGAAATTACTGTTAGGAACATTCCAAGGAAGTGGTGCATCCTGGGAAGAAGAAGGGCCGTTAGAACCTGAAATGTCAGCTCACTAATGTCAACAGCAGGGAATAGCAAAGGGCATGAAATCAATTGATATTTCAAAATGGGAGAGAATATGTAGAATAACTAAGAAGGCATTACACAAACTAACAATTTAACAAATATTGATAATTTCCACTGAACTGTCCCTTTAAGGTAGACTTGTCCTTTAAAAAATAAATCTTTTGTTACACCATTGCATCACGTTAGCAAACGTTTCCTAATTAAATGTCTAATTACTTTACTGAACGTGTGAAATCACATCGGGCTAATGTGATAAATTCCAAAACTGCCACTTATTGGGAAGAAATCTGGAAAGGAGGCCGAATGGTAAAGATTTAATGTAAAGTCTCCATAGAGAATGTGACGTTGGCTGTTCAGAAAGAATTTGTGATGAATTAAAGATCTGATAGGAAGATTCTTCTTGGGGAAAACTCTTTATAAATATGTTATCTGTTTAGACGGGTGGGACGAGGCCTCTGAAAGAGAATAATTTCACGCGTTTTTGAGGGCTGCAGGTGTGTGACAATGTGATAGACTGAACGGTTCTTTCTCGAACAATAATGAGATGTGTTTATGACACCTGCTACTTCTTGATGTCAACAAAAATTAGAGTGTTAAAGAAACAGTGACATTTTTGGCAGATGGGTTTAACCAAAGTGCTGTACACGTATGTGGCTGGAGTGGCCAACAATTAATGTGAACAAGGCTTAAGCTTCGTACACACGTCAGATAATTTTCGCACGATTTGCCTGACGAGTGACCTACGACCCATCCCGTGACATTCGTGCGAAAATGAAGATTCAACGATCTTCTAAGACCAACGATCCACGAATATTCTCGGCTTTTTCTGACGATCAGCCTGGCGGATTCGTTCTGACGATTGCCGTATGTTTGTACATAGTTGGCAGATTAACGGTAGACTGTGATGGAAGATTGAATGAAATACACATGTGCAACATTTCGAGTCAGGTAATACGTATGTCACAGAACACCTTTACCAACGAACACTATCGATCGACTATCGTTGATGTATGTACAGACGTCATTGGCAGAACTAGTGTATAACAAGATGGTTGCTAAACCTTTCAGTAACCCTCGAAAATAATCTTGAACATTCAATAACCCTCAAAAACATGATTGAAAGCTACTTTTGCGTTTCTGGTCGTATTTTCAAAGGTTATAAAACGTTCAAGAATATTTTCGATGTGCTTGTGAAGGTTCTCATTCATCCAGGTCATGGTATATCTGTTGTATTCAATTAGATCACCGGACTTGAAGTTTAGTTCTTGAAGACGTTTCGCTAGTCATCCGACTGGCTTTCTCAATTCAGAATTGAGAAAGCCTGTCGGATGACTAGCGAAACGTCTTCAAGAACAAAACTTCAAGTCCGGTTGATCTAATTGAATACAACAGATATAATATTTTCGATGGTTACCGAAAACAACCTTGTACATTGGTAATTATGGCAAATGCGGTCCGAAGTCCCAAAATCCAAACAATCTGCCTGTTTTTGGACAAGCATTCAGATTCTGGAACCGAGGGGTTCTGTGTCGGATCCAGGTCCAATCTCTCAATTTATTAAGTGAATTTGTAACCTGAAATGTAATGATTAGTTATCTTCTGTTCTAGCAAAGGTATCTAGCAAAGGCATCTAACTCATTCCTCTGCTTAAAGAGCTTTTTATAAGTTTGAGCATGTGCAGGGGAAACAGCAGTCAGTCATTGGCTGTGAAGTCACCAGTCACAACCTTGATTGACTGCATTAAGGGAGGATCAAGCTTACTCTGCCAGAATGGACACAATAATTATAATTAAATATCTGGTTAGTAATACATCTAATAATGTGCTGAGTATATCAGTTGGGGTTGGGGGCAGATAACTGACATGGGACCAGTTTTTTGTTTTATGGGTCAACATGCCCTTTAAGTTTTGGCTATATTTTTTAAACATCTGATTAGTTTTCATGAAATTTTAAATATGATTGGTTTCCAAATAATTGTCAATAAGATTTTAAAGTGTGTAGAAACTACTGTAAATAAATCCACAAGCCCCACAGAACATTTCATAGCCGCATTCAAGGCTTTAAGCCGGCTTTGAACTGCAATTTTTTTGTAGTTTACATCCGATCCTTTACGAATAGGATTCCCTTAACCATAATAAAAATATATTAAAGGAAAATATTGGAAATTCAGAAAGAGTTTTAAAACAAAGGAATACTTACTTCATGCAGCATTAATAAAAGAAATACAATTCAGGATCCCGGAAAAGAGGCTGTACAACCAAGACCAGCCCTAAACAAAGCACTTTACATATCAATAACTAATTACATTCTAGTTCCAGCTCAGTAACGTAGATTGATAGCTTCATTATCACATTTAATTAGAAGCACTTTTAAATTTATCAGCAAGGAGCCCTTTTAATTGTTGAATAAACAGATACTGAAGCTTTCGCAAGGCAAAAGATGGTGGGGAGTAATGTGCAAACCAGGAGGCAGCAGCCAAAATGTACCATTAGTACATAAACCTGGGCTAAAACACAGCATAATGGTAACTACAATTGGGTCATTCTTTATGGTCACCTAGTGGTTGAAGGTCACTTCCTCCACAAACCCACTTCTTCACACCAATAGACATTCTTGGCTTGGCTGAGATCCTTACACTTACCATAGATGTACAGTTTTGTAGCTGATAGTTTAAAATATTGATTACTCCCCATTCGGATACTGATCAGAAAATACTGATCGATGGACCACCTGTAGCTTTGTACTGTTCAGTGTGACGCAAGCCCACCGATGCGCCACCACTCCACAATCATTCAGCAAGGTGGAAGCCAACCATTTTGGGGCGATTTGTTCATTTGTGATTTACCTGTATGTGGGCAGCTTTAGATATTTTGTGTCAAAAGTCATACCCACCAAGGTTATTTTCAATTCCTAAACAACAGACTAAAGCTGGGTACACACATTAGCGATACAGGTTCAATTCAATTTGTAAAGTGTGTACGTCCGTAACAAGCATTTCCTATGCCAACAAACGTTCAACGAGTCGGTGGTACTGTGTTTACCCAGCTATACAGATTGGTACTGTGTGTACCCAGCTTTACAGATTGGTACTGTGTTTACCCAGCTTTACAGATTGGTACTGTGTGTACCCAGCTTTACAGATTGGTACTGTGTGTACCCAGCTTTACTGATTGATACTGTGTGTACCCAGCTTTACAGATTCGTACTGTGTGTATCCAGCTTTACAGATTGATACTGTGTGTACCCAGCTTTACAGATTCGTACTGTGTGTATCCAGCTTTACAGATTGGTACTGTGTGTACCCAGCTTTACAGATTGGTACTGTGTGTACCCAGCTTTACAGATTGGTACTGTGTGTACCCAGCTTTACAGATTGGTACTGTGTGTACCCAGCTTTACAGATTGGTACTGTGTGTACCCAGCTTTACAGATTGGTACTCTGTGTACCCAGCTTTACAGATTGGTACTGTGTATACCCAGCTTTACAGATTGGTACTGTGTGTACCAAGCTTTACAGATTGGTACTGTGTGTACCCAGCTTTACAGATTGGTACTGTGTCTTGTTTTATAACTGATGACATAGCTAAGTACTGATTATAACTGATGGCATAGCTAAACACTGATATAACCTGATGACACAGCACAAACACTGATTATAAAATGATGGACATAGCTAAACACTGATTATAAACTGCATGACATAACAGCTAAACACTGATTTACAACTGATGACAAAGCTAAAACGATATAACTGATGACATTGCTAAACACTGGTTATAATTGATTACACATTGCTAAACCACTGGTATAACTGATGACATAGCTAAACATTGATAAACTGATGACATAGCTAACACACTGGTTATAATTGATTACATATTACTGGTTAACCTCTTCTGTCTTCTTTTTTATACACAAGTTTTATTTACGCCCAGATTGTACAAGGGGGAGTTTTGATCCACAGTGAATCTGTTTATTTCCTTTAAACACTTAAGTCTAATTTATAGGAAGTCATTAGGAATCCTCCTAGTCCCCCCCCCTTTAATCTCCACCTCAAGTAATGGTCTTGTAATTAAAGCCGTATTGATATTGCCATAAAGGCCAGAACTGATTACTATAATGACGTTCGTCTAATATGCCTCTCCAAATCAAACGAGGGCCAGAGCTGTAAATTTTGCTTGCAAATTCATTTTCTCATTATCTTAATACTCTTCTGGTAGTTAATTATTATCAAAGTTATGGCCTTGAGTGAAAGAAACAACAGTCAAGAAAAAAAAATTAATGAGGTCTAAAAATGGTCTTTTTTCCTTTTATTTTGTACTTTTATTTAATACAAAAGCTTGAGAACGGTGAATTAGAAATTGTAGTGTTTAAATAAATCTCCAGTTGTTTAGTTAATTATGCAGCAGTTGGTCATGTAAGTAAATCCTAAGCTGGGTACACACAGTAACAATCTGTAAAGCTGGGTATAAACAGTAACAATCTGTAAAGTTGGATATACACAGGACCAATCTGTAAAGCTGGGATACACAGTACCAATCTGTAAAGTTGGGTATACACAGTACCAATCTGTAAAGTTGGGTATACACAGTAACAATCTGTAAAGTTGGTACACACAGTACCAATCTGTAAAGCTGGGTTACACAGTACCAATCTGTAAAGTGGGTATACACAGTACCAATCTGTAAAGCTGGGTACACATAGTACCAATCTGTAAGCTGGGTACACAAGTACCAATCTGTAAAGCTGGGCAGTATACACAGTACCAATCTGTAAAGATGGGTATACACAGTACCAATCTGTAAAGCTGGGTACACACAGTACAATCTGTAAAGCTGAATACACCAGTACCATCTGTAAAGCTGGGTATACACAGTACAACTGTAAAGTGGGTACACCAGTACCAATCTGTAAAGCTGGGTATACACAGTACCAATCTGTAAAGCTGGGTACACACAAGTACCAATCTGTAAAGCTGGGTATACACAGTACCAATCTGTAAGCTGGGTACACACAGTACCAATCTGTAAAGCTGGGTACACACAGTACCAATCGTAAAGCTGGGTAACACACAGTAATATGTAAAGCTTGATACACACAGTACCAATCTGTAAAGCTGGGTACACACCAGTACCAATCTGTAAAAGCTGGTATACACAGTACCCAATATGTAAAGCTGGGTACACACAGTACCAATCTGAAAAGCGGGTATACACAGTACCAATATGTAAAGCTGGGTATCACACAGTACCAATCTGTAAGCTGGGTATACACAGTACCAATATGTTAAGCTGGGAACACACAGTACCAATCTGTAAAGCTGGGTACACACAGTACCAATATGTAAAGCTGATACCACACGTACCAATCTGTAAAGCTGGGTACACACGTACCAATCTGAAAGCTGGTATACACAGTACCAATGTAAAGTGGGTACACAACAGTACCAATCTGTAAAGCGGATACACAGAACCAATCTGTAAAGGAGTATAACACAGTACCAATCTGTAAAGCTGGGTACACACAGTACCAATCTGTAAAGCTGGGATGCACACAGTACCAATCTGTAAGGCTGGGTACACACAGTACCAATCTGTAAAGTGGGTACACACAGTACCAATCGTAAAGTGGTATACACAGTACCAATCTGTAAAGTGGGTACACACAGTACCAATCTGTAAAGCTGGATGCACACAGTACCAATCTGTAAAGCTGGGTACACACAGTACAATCTGTAAAGCTGGTACACACAGTACCAATCTGTAAAGCTGGGTACACACACGCTACCAATCTGTAAAGCTGGGTACACACAGTACCAATCTGTAAAGCTGGGATACACAGTACCAATCTGTAGCTGGGTACACACAGTACCAATCTGTAAAAGCTGGGTACACACAGTACCAATCTGTAAATCTGGTACACACAGTACCAATCTGTAAAGCTGGGTACACACAGTACCAATCTGTTAAATCTGGATACACACGTACCAATTGTAACTGGTACAACACAGTACCAATCTGTAAAGCTGGGTTACACACAGTACCAATCTGTAAAGCGGGTACACAACAGTACCATCTGTAAAGCTGGGTACACACAGTACCAATCTGTAAAGCTGGGTACACACAGTACCAATCTGTAAATTGGTACACACAGTACCAATCTGTAACTGGTACACACAGTACCAATCTGTAAAGCTGGGTACCACGTACCAATCTATAAGCTGGGTACACACAGTACCAATCTGTAAGCTGGGTACACACAGTACCAATCTGTAAAGCTGGGTACACACAGTACCAATCTGTAAAGTGGGTTCACACAGTACCAATCTGTAAAGCTGGGTCAACACAGTACCAATCTGTAAAGCTGGGTACAACAACAGTACCACAATTCTGTATAGCTGGGTACACACAGTACCAACTCTGTAAAGCTGGGTAACACAGTACCATATGTAAAGCTTGATGCACACAGACCAATCTGTAAAGCTGGGTAACACAAATTGTCAGCGGTAATAAAGTACCAATATGTAAAGCTTGAAGTAGCACAGTACCAATCTGTAAAGCGTACACACCAGTACAATCTATGAAACTGAGTATACACAGTACCATCATGTAAAAGCTGGGTACACACAGTACCAATCTGTAAAGCTGGATGCACACGTACCAATCTGAAGGCGTACCACAGGTACCATCTGTAAAGTGAGGTATACACAGTACCAATTGTAAACAGACTGGTAACACACCTTATACCAATCTGTTAAAGCTGTTATGGTTCACCCCACCACACCCCCCCCCCATACCATCTTAACCGTATGCCACAAAAGTAAGCGGTCCCAGTACATGAAGCTGGGTAACACACTAACCATCTCTCACACGCTAACGTAGCGGGTACACACAGCCACCTAAGCCGCTCACCTCCCAGCTCGTACCACGTCCCACTATGTTACCACCTACGTCCACAGTCCAACGTCAACTGGAATACACCACCAGCCCCCTCACTGTAGCGCCACACGACATCTGTAATCTGGTCCACACCAACTGACACAAAAGTACCAATCTGTAAAGCTGGGTATACCACAGTACCAATCTGTAAAGCTGGGTACACACCAGTACCAATCTGTAAAGCTGGATCACACCAGTACAATCGTGTAAAAGCTGGTACACCACGATAAATCTGTAAAGCTGGGTACACACAGTGACCCAATTCTGTAAGCTGGGTACACCAGTACAATCTGTAAAGCTGGGTACCACACAGTACCAATCTGGAAGCTGGGTATACACAGTACCAATCGGTTAAAGCTGGGTACACACAGTACCCAATGCTGTTAAGCTGGGTACACACAGTACCAATCTGTAAATCTGGATACACACAGTACCAATCTGTAAAGCGGGGTACACACAGTACCAATCTGTAAAGTCTGGATACACACAGTACCAATCTGTTAAACTGCTGTACACCAGTACCAATCTGTAAGGGGTACACACAGTACCAATCTGTAAAGCTGGGTAACACAGTACCATCTAAAGCTGGGTACAACACAGTACCAATCTGTAAAGCTGGGTACACACAGTACCAATCTAAACTGGTCACCACAGTACCAATCTGTAAACTGCGGTACACACAGTACCAATCTGTATTAACAGCTGGGTACCACACAGTACCTCTAAGGATCCAATCATGTATAGCTGGGTTACCAACTTCAGTACCTTTACAGATTGGTACTGTGTATACCCAACTTTACAGATTGGTACTGTGTATACCCAGCTTTACAGATTGGTACTGTGTGTACCCAACTTTACAGATTGTTACTGTGTATACCCAACTTTACAGATTGGTACTGTGTATACCCAACTTTACAGATTGGTACTGTGTATACCCAGCTTTACAGATTGGTACTGTGTATATCCAACTTTACAGATTGTTACTGTGTATACCCAGCTTTACAGATTGGTACTGTGTGTACCCAGCTTTAGGATTTACTTACATGACCAACTGCTGCATAATTAACTAAACAACTGAGAGTTATTTAAACACTACAATTTCTAATTCACCGTTCTCAAGGCTTTTGTTATTAAAATAAAAGTACAGAAATAAAAGGGAAAAAAGACCATTTTTAGACCTCATTAATTTTTTTTTCTTGACTGTTGTTTCTTTCACTCAAGGCCATAACTTTGATAATAATTAACTACCAGAAAGAGTATTAAGATAATGAGAAAATGAATTTGCAAGCAAAATTTACAGCTCTGGCCCTCGTTTGATTTGGAGAGGCATATTACGAGAACGTCATTAGATAGTAATCAGTTCTGCCTTTATGGCAATATCAATACGGCTTTAATTACAAGACCACTTACTTGAGGTGGAGATTAAAGGGGGGGGGGGACATAGGAGGGATTCCTTAATGACTTCCTATAAATTTAGACTTAAGTGTTTAAAGGAATAAACAGATTCACTGTGGATCAAAACTTCCCCCGTTGTACAATCTGGGCGTAAATAAAACTTGTGTTATAAGAAAGAAGACAGAAGAGGTTAAACAGTGGAATAATGTAATCAATTATAACCAGTGTTTAGCTATGTCATCAGTTATAATCAATGTTTAGCTATGTCATCAGTTATAACCAGTGTTTAGCAATGTAATCAATTATAACCAGTGTTTAGCAATGTCATCAGTTATTATCAGTGTTTAGCTTTGTCATCAGTTATAATCAGTGTTTAGCTATGTCATCAGTTATAATCAGTGTTTAGCTATGTCATCATTTATAATCAGTGTTTAGCTGTGTCATCAGTTATAATCAGTGTTTAGCTATGCCATCAGTTATAATCAGTACTTAGCTATGTCATCAGTTATAAAAAGTGTTTAGCTATGTCATCAGTTATAACCAGTGTTTAGCTATGTCATCAGTTATAGTCAGTGTTTAGCTATGTCATTAGTTATAATCAGTGTTTAGCTATGTAATCAATTATAATCAGTGTTTA